>JAJJWW010016616.1:0-365311 GCA_023531295.1 Papaver armeniacum
GATAGGTTGTGTAAAACACCTAATTTACTATCTAGTAGTTACGCTTTCTTTGCTATTTTTCTTGTGAATTATGTACTTTACATGTGCTTTTGAGTTATTAGATACTCTGGAGTCGCACGGAGCAAAAGAAAGAGAAAGTATCCATTTGGAGCGAAAAAGAGCGAAAAGACCAATTCACGGGCGAGTGATATTTGGATCCGGCTAAGGTTGTGCAACAAGGAGGTGAAGAATGAGCTATCGGTTCCCTGGCCCGACGGTTGAAGCTGATAACGAAACAGTCAGACCAAATGCTCACTTTGGTAGCCTTTATCAAAACAGTGGGTGCCTAGAGTAATCAGATTTTCTACATACCATCTAGAATTTAGAGAAATTATTTCTCTCATCATTACGAATCTATGTCGATGGCAGGCGTTAGGAGAGGAAGGAACCCTTGGAGATTGAAGAGGAAGTGGTGGTTTTGTTCTATCAATCGGAGTATCAGAAGGAGAATTCGCCATGTGTGAAGATGGTGAAGAACAGAGAAGCACTCTTGTATAAGAAATTCAATATTAGGGTTTTTGTGAGCTTGAAATTGAAGAAATGGTGGAGCAATTACAGTCGGTGAGATTCTCGGTAAGGAAGATGAAGATTTGAATCCATGATCGATATGGGTTTCTGTGTGTTTATGACAGTGCAGTTTTGAAGAAGATACAATTCTTTGTTGGAGTAATTTGAGATGCAATTGGTGATTTAAGAGGAGGAGCTGCTGATACAGGGAAGAGTTAATGGGGAGGTAGAAAAAGAAATTGGTGATGCTCAAGGGTTCTTGAAATATGGCTTGTGGTGGATTTGAAATGGAAGAACCTAACATTGTTAATTTGAAAAGGGTCTTGGTTACGTGATTGGGTTGATGTTAGACAAGATGAATGTTGGTACTGGGGTTCGGTTAAAAGGGGATCTGGTGCTGATTCGAGTATAATGCAGTATGGATGAGAATGGGTCAAGTTTTGAGCTCAATTGCAGCTGAAATATGATGTTGATTTGATTGAATTTGTTGGTTGTTTAAAGGGTTCAGTGAGGAATTCAATTGCAAGGAATTTTGGTTGAGTTCCAAGCTTGATTTGCTGTCGAAAATTAGTGAAGACGCCTGAGATTAATGTTGTTTGGTGAATGTAAGCTGGGTATGGTTTCTGAATGTGAAGATATTGACTCAAGAATGGTATTTCTGCTCGAGTTTGAAGAAGGCAGTGAGGAGGTATGGGTGGCCTGAGTATGCTGTGCTTGGTGGTGCAAATGGTTAAAATGAGCAGTTGTTGGTGGTATTGAAGCCGAGAAGAAAAAGGAGAGGTTGCAGATAGGAATTGATGGATGTTGAATGACATTAGAGCTTGGCTATGTAATGAGCTAAATCCAGATGGGGGTGATTAGGTTTGCAAGTGTGGTGCAGTGATGGCTATAATGGTTAGAACTGGGACTGAATTAAGAGTTTGGTGGATTGTGTTGGAGCTGTGCAGGTAGGACAAGAAGATTGTGATCTTTGGTTGATTTTGAGTTTGTCTTTGCGATTGGGTTGTCCTTGCGGGGTGAAGCAATATGATGGTGTTGTTCCAATATGGACTGGTTGTGCGGGACTATGTGATACTGAGGTTGCGGTTAGTGAGCTGCTTCCAACAAGAAATGAAGATGAACAACAGAGATTTGCGGGCTGAGACATGAAAGAACACAGTGGTATGAGTTGGTTCTCGAAATCGGTTGAGAATGGTGGCTAAGATGGAGCTACATTGCGGTGTTCGAGAGGAGTTGATCTGCATGACGAGCAACGGAACTGACAGAGAACTGAGTTTTTGTAACATTGCAAAGCTGAGTTGATCGAGTTTGAGTTCAAGTTCGCAGTGCTAGCTAGTAATGCAAGAGACTCTTTGATGGTGGTGATGGACCTGAAAGAAGGCTGTGATGAGTGTTTGTGAAGGGATGTGTTGGCAAGGCTGTGAAGATCAAGGAATGGATGAAGCGGATGCTAGATGAATGCTGGGAATGTGCAGAGAATGACTCATAGAGTGGCTGAAATATGGCCTGGAAGCAGCCAGGAATCGGTCGAACTCGGCCGAGTTCCGAGTTAGCCGAGTTGACTCGCCGATCCATTAGCTTACTTAGATGGACTTGGGCTCTGAATTTCAGCTTCGTTTGGGTTCTTTCACTCATGCGGTTTGGGACAGTATAAAAGGGAATCAGACATCTATCATATCTTTTATCTTTGATTTTTTATCTTTTTGGCCTCTACTTTGTTCTAGGGTTGAGAAACATGAAACTTCTCTTTCTTGTTGTTATGAACTCCATGAATATGAGCTAGAGTTTTATTATTGGTTATGGAATAAGTTGGATTTCCAAATATGGGTTTTATCTCAATAAATTAGTTTTGTCTTCATATTATCGTTTATGATTCACCATTAATATTGTTACATGATTTGAATGCTTGTTAGTCAGTCGCGAATCGATTGAGTTTGCTTTCATCTCTTGCTAGATTAGGTTTATTATACGCAAAAGTGATAGATTCCTGATTAGAAGTAGCATAATTGTGATTATTCTTTGTAGTGATACATCTAGTAGTCACATGTGAACCATAACCTTTGTTAAATCGGATTAGTGCGCTTTCCACGTTCGATTGCTTTGATTGGCTTGATTTCATAGAACTTAATGCATCTAGGGAATTAAACTTGATTAGTGCTTTTACACGTTAGGTTGTTCCTTTAGATAGAATTCATATTCGCGTCTTTTAATGTGTTTGTTGATGACATGAGGAGATTTGCTAGATATTCTTGCGATCAAGGTATTCTAGGGTCTTTGATAAAAGTTGAGATTAAAATATCAATTCTAGTTATTGTGTTGAAAACATGTTTGTGAATGAAAACGAAATCCTTAACCAATACTTTCTCATCCTTGATTACTTGTTTACTTTTCTTTATTTGCTTTTATTTTATTTTAGTTACATAAAAATCACAAAACTACGGTGTTATTTATAGGAGGCAAAACAATTTGACAACCTAGACCTCTCTGTGAGATCGATCCTTTCTTGCCCTTGCTTCATTATATATTTTGAGTAGTAAGAAAGTGTAAATTATATTTGTGTCGGCTGACAACCGGTCATATTTTGGCACCGTTGCCGGGGAGGCAGCGGTTGTCACTTGTTTTTGGTTTCTTATTTTTGTTTTTAGTTTTATTTTTAGTTTTTCTTATTTTCTGGTTTTTGACATAGTTTTGAGAATCTTATTTCAGGTACCAATTTCTATGGAAGGAGCATATTGGAACAATGGATACGGTTTTCAACAACCTCAACAATACGACAACTACCAATTCCATGGGTATAATCAAAACCAATTCATTGGTTATGACCAATATTCCATGGAACCTTATGGTTTTCCTCAACAACCTTATGGCGGGGAACAACCACAAGGATGGGAGGATTCTTATGTTCGTGAACAAAAAGTCTCTAACTTTATAGACCAAGTTTCCAACTTTTTACAAGAGGAATTTCAAAAAGCTAAAGAGACTACAAACGAGCAACTCCAAGAACTTCGTGAAGGTATTGCTAGCTTGCGGAGAGGCATTGATCAATGCAAGGAAGATATGGATAATTCTAATGTGCATATGGTTTGTGATGAATATTTGATTGATGCTAATGTTGAAAAAGGCCAATCCTTGTGCACTTTCGTTGATAATTGTGTAGTTAACTCAACTCTTGATCGTAATAATGATCATTCACCTATTCAAAAGGATGAGTTCGAGATTAGCAACACTAAATTCAGCGAGGACCAATCTTATGTTGACTATGATAGTGACGGTGATTATGATACATTGCTTGAAACAACTCATGGTGACATCTCCGGGGAGTGTACAATGGAGTCTTTTTGGGATCAAGATGAAGACGAAGAGGAATATGTCGACACTTGTGTAGATTACTCAAGCATTGATCTTAATAATGATCAAGAGCCTATTCAAAGGGTGGAGCTTGAGGATGATGCATTTTCGAGTGTTCTAGAAAAGTTTCTTATAATAAAATTTGGATGCAAAAGAGTATGTGCCTTACAACAAAGAGGAGTATGTTGAGAATGAAACCGGTATGACCAATATTGTGGAAGACCCAATTGAGCTTGTGAATGATTGTAATGATGATGTTTATGTCGAGACTTTGGTTACGGCAGAAACGGACGAAGAATGGTTGCAAGGTTTGATAGAGGACCATGATATAAAAGAGGTGAATAATTCACTTGAGTTTTTCAAGGATGAAGAGGATTCCGTAATACAAGAGATTGTGAAAGGTTTATCTAACCCTTTGCCTATTGTTTCTTCTCCTTTACCTCTTATTGGTTTGAATGTATGTGCTTCGAGAATATTGTTGAATGACTTTGTTTCTCGTTTTTCCGCCATTAGAGATACTTGATTCTCATACTATGCGGGTTTTGGAACAAGAAACCGTGGAAGTACCCGACTTCTATATTCTTTATATACTTTCAAGTGTGGACAAGAATAAGTGTGGGGGAAGCTTTTATCGGTTCATAGCTTCACTTTTGCTTTATTTTACTAATATTTGTGCGAAGCTAGTGTTTGCAAAACAGGTTCTATGGAAGGATCCCCAACTTTTCAGATTGTTGGTATATGGGAATGAATCTTGCAAGGATATAGTGGTGATGACTTTAAACCAAGCGCTACATGGGAGGCAACCCATAGGTTTTGTATCTCTTATCTTTTAATTTTTCTTTTCTTGTTTTTAGCTTTTTCTTGTCGCATATTGTTATAAAATTTCCCACCTTGACTTTCTTTGGACGATTCAATTTACATTGAGGACAATGTAAAGTTTAAGTGTGGGGGAGTGGTTAAGCATTTGCGTTGTAAAATTTTCAATTTTTCAACTTTTGTGTAAAATATTGAATAAGAAAACTCCAACTTGTAGTTAGTTTAGAGTCACATAGTATACATGTCGCTAAGATTACATCGAGAATCTCATAATAGTGACTGAACTTAGAGATAATGAGAGAACATGATCGGGTTTCTTAATTGTATGAGAGTTAAAGTTGGATTTAACCATGCCAGTGGCAAATAAGGTGCAGACTGAATTCGGTATTAGAGTAGTGATCCCCTATAGTGGAGACTACCCATGTTACATAATGTGAGGCACCGAGCATTCAATTCTTTGTGCACTGTCTAAATTTGTGCTTTTAGAGTGTGTGTCACCGTACGTAAATTCCGGTCAGAATGGTGAGCTGTCCAACCTCCCACCATAGAAGCACTATTTTGATCTCTTGAGTGCTATTTTTATCAACCATGTTGGTGACATCGAATTGCTAACTTACATACCACTTGTAATCTTGTTGCAGTTAGCACCATCCACCTTATCTCTCTACACAAACAGGTCCATAGAAACACCATCATCATCAACAAGAGGAGCATCACAAATTCGAAGGAAAGTTGAAGACATTCAAGGTTTACAAGCAACAGTACAGAATTGAGCAGATTTCAGACTTTATGTACGAGAGCGAATATTATCAAGATGAGATTTCGAGAAGTTAGTTTATGATATCAAGACATACAAGTTGTGAAGAATCAAGCGGTAAAGTACTTACACCATGGCCTTTGTACTTGCATTTTTATTTTCAAAAAAAAAAAAAAAAAAAAAAAAAAAAAAAAAAAAAAAAATGTTTAGGTTTGTTAATAGTTTTTATTATCTTGTTTTATTTTTATTTTTGTATTTGTTTTATTTCTTATCTTAAAAAGAAAAAAAAAGAAAAAAAAATGATAAAAAGAAAGAAAAAAAAAATTTAAATTTTGGGTTTGTATAGTTTGTTTTTAGTTTTGTATTCTTTCAATAAAGCCAAGGGAAAGAAGGAATATCTATAATGAAGTTTCAAGCGACAAGGAATTTGAGGAAAAAAATCATATTGTCAAGATTCTACGAAGTTCAAGAGTTATCATCAAGAGTTGAAGACTGAAGACGAAGATGAAGACACCGATTGAAGACCGAAGACGTTTCTATGGATGCTGTGAGAGTGGTGCTAGGCTGCACGAGAACGGATAACAAAATAAGTAAGCATATTCCCACCTTCGTTAAATGGTTGATTTCCTTTCGAAGAGATCGTCAGAAAAATGGGTTTTCAAAAATATATAAAAGATGTGGGTTTTCAAAATATTTCGGAGGGTTTTTACCTTCCTACCATTCAACGTGTCAATTCTCTCTTCATTCCAACCTTGGACACATGTGTGACCCATAAAAAGCTGTTTATTATTGAGAGCAATATCATAAAACCCTTTTTTGTGAGGCAGAGTCGAGACTTTCGATCACTCCGAACCCGAATTTCTTTCGAAGGGATGGTTATTTCTCTCTCAACTTTTTAAGGATGAGATTGTGTTCATTTTATGTGTCTAACTTCTTATGACTAGTGTGCGAAATTTCTATGTCTTCTTAGCGCGTTGGATGCTATCATTTCGGAGAACTAGTAAGTTGGAAAAGTAGGTTTTGTGGGTATATCTCTAGTAAACCCTCACGAGACTATAACTCGTCCACTAGGGACACCTAGGGGTTTAAAAGGCTTGTTATTTATGCTAAAAGTGACCGTAGCCTCGACGACACGGAGTTGTATGTATTTTAGAATTGTTTTGTTTGATTTGCTCGAGGACTAGCAAAGTCTAAGTGTGGGGGAATCTGATAGGTGTTGTAAAACACCTAATTTACTATCTAGTAGTTACGCTTTCTTTGCTATTTTTCTTGTGAATTATGTACTTTACATGTGCTTTTGAGTTATTAGATACTCTGGAGTCGCACGGAGCAAAAGAAAGAGAAAGTATCCATTTGGAGCGAAAAAGAGCGAAAAGACCAATTCACGGGCGAGTGATATTTGGATCCGGCTAAGGTTGTGCAACAAGGAGGTGAAGAATGAACTGTCAGTTCCCCGCAACTGACAGTTGAGCAATAAACAGAACAGGCAGTCAGCCAAATGCTCACTTTGGTAGCCTTTATCAAAACAGTGGGTGCCTAGAGTAATCAGATTTCCTACATACCATCTAGAATTTAGAGAGGAAATTATTTCTCTCATCATTACCGTCTATGTCTGATGGCGGCAGCGTTAGGAGAGGAAGGAACCCTTAGAGATTGAAGAGGAAATGGTGGTTTTGTTCTATCAATCGGAGTATCAGAAGGAGAATTCGCCATGTGTGAAGATGGTGAAGAACACAGAAGCACTCTTGTGTAAGAAATTCAATATTAGGGTTTTTGTGAGCTTGAAATTAAAGAAATGGTGGAGCAATTACAGTCGGTGAGATTCTCAGGTAAGGAAGATGAAGATTTGAATCACAATCTGATATGGGTTTCTGTGTGTTTATGACGAGGGTCTGGTTTGAAGAAGATACAGCTGCTGTTGGAGTAATTTGAGATGAAATTGGTGATTTAAGAGGAGGAGCTGTTGATACTGGGAAGAGTTAATGGGGAGGTAGAAAAAGAAATTGGTGATGCTCAAGGGTTCTTGAAATATGGCTTGTGGGATTTGAAATGGAAGAACTTCTGCTGTTGTTAATTTGAAAAGGGTCTTGGTTCTGTGATTGAAGCTGATGTTAGACAAGATGAATATTGAACTTGGGGTTCGGTTAAAAGGGGATCTGTGTTGATTGAGTATAATGCGGTATGGAGGAGAATGGGTCAAGTTTTGAGCTCAATTGCAATTTGAAATATGATGTTGCTTTGATTGAATTTGTTGGTTGTTTAAAGGGTTGATGGGAATTCAATTGCAAGGAATTTGGTTGAGTTCAAGCTTGATTCTTTGTCGGAAATCGGTGAAGGCGCTGAGATTAATGGTTGTTTACGAGCTGAATGTAAAAGGCGGGTATGAACACGAATGTGAAGATATTGACTCAAGAATGGTATTTACCTAAGAGTTTGAAGAAGGCAGTGAGGAGGTATGGGTGGCCTGAGTATGCTGTGCTTGGTGGTGCAAATGGTTAAAATGAGCAGCTGTTGGTGGTATTGAAGCCGAGAAGAACAAGGAGAGGTTGCAGATAGGAATTGATGGATGTTGAATGACATTAGATCTTGGCTATGTAATGAGCTAAATCCAGATGGGGGTGATTAGGTTTGCAAGTGTGGTGCGGTGATGGCTATAATGGTTAGGCGGGATTTGAATTAAGAGTTTGGTGGATTGTGTTGGAGACAATGCGGGTAGGACAAGAAGATTGTGATGCTGGTTCAATTTTGAGTTTGTGCTGCGATTGGGTTGTCACTGCAGGGTGAAGCAATATGATGGTGTTGTTCCAATATGGACTGAATTGTGCAGGACTATATGATACACGAGGTTGCGGTTGGTAGCTTGCTTCAACGAGAAATGAAGATGAACAACGGAGATTTGCGGGCTGAGACATGAAAGAACCTGGTGGTATGAGTTGGTTCTCGAAATTAGTTGAGAATGGTGGCTAAGATGGAGCTACATTGCCTTTATTCTTGAGAGGAGTTGATCTGCGGATGACAGCGGAACTGACGGAAGAAGCGAGTTTGGCGTAACATTGCAAGCTGAGTTGCTCGAGTTTGAGTTCAAGTTGCGGGTGCTAGATAGTAATGCAAGGAGCTGCGATGGTGGTGATAGACTGAAAGAGGAGGGCTGTGATGAGTCTTGCGAAGGGATGTGTTGGCAGAAGTTTGTGAAGATCAAGGAATGGATGAAGCGGATGCTAGATGAGCAATTGGGAATGTGCGAGAAGGACTCATAGAGTGGCTGAAATACGGCCTGGAAGCAGCCAGGAATCGGTCAGAACTCGGCCGAGTTCCGAGTTAGCCGAGTTGACTCACCGATCCATTAGCTTACTTAGATGGACTTGGGCTCTGAATTTCAGCTTCGTTTGGGTTCTTTCACTCATGCGGTTTGGGACAGTATAAAAGGGAATCAGACATCTATCATATCTTTTATCTTTTATCTTTTATCTTTTTTGGCCTCTACTTTGTTCTAGGGTTGAGAAACATGAAACTTCTCTTTCTTCTTGTTATGAACTCCATGAATATGAGCTAGAGTTTTATTATTGGTTATGGAATAAGTTGGATTTCCAAATATGGGTTTTAAATCAATAAATTAGTTTTGTCTTCATATTATCGTTTATGATTCACCATTAATATTGTTACATGATTTGAATGCTTGTTAGTCGAGTCGCGAATCGATTGAGTTTGCTTTCATCTCTCTTGCTAGATTAGGATTTATTATACGCAAAAGTGATAGATTCCCGATTACAAGTAGCATAATTGTGATTATTGCTTGTAGTGATACATCCTAGTAGTCACATGTGAACCATAACCTTTGTTAAATCGGATTAGTGCGCTTTCCACGTTCGATTGCTTTGATTGGCCTGATTTCATAGAACTTAATGCATCTAGGGAATTAAACTTGATTAGTGCTTTTACACGTTAGGTTGTTCCTTTAGATAGAATTCATATTCGCATCTTTTAATGTGTTTGTTGATGACATGAGGAGATTTGCTTGATATTCTTGCGATCAAGGTATTCTAGGGTCTTTGATAAAAGTTGAGATTAAAATATCAATTCTAGTTATTGTGTTGAAAACATGTTTGTGAATGAAAACGAAATCCTTAACCAATACTTTCTCATCCTTGATTACTTGTTTACTTTTCTTTATTTGCTTTTATTTTATTTTAGTTACATAAAAATCACAAAACTACCGGTGTTATTTATAGGGAACCGAAAAAATTTGACAACCTAGACCTCTCTGTGGGATCGATCCTTTCTTGCCCTTGCTTCATTATATATTTTGAGTAGTAAGAAAGTGTAAATTATATTTGTGTCGGCTGACAACCGGTCATTCTTTCAAAATAACCTACTCACAATTGGTAGCTTTTGTAAAACTTTCTCCGATGGATGTCCCATTCTTTGATGCCATATCTCATATGAGTTCCCACTAATAGCAAGTACTTTAACAAGAGGCACACCGCGGAAAATATATAGTCCACCTTGTCTCTCACCCACTCCAATCACCTTCCTCATCAACAGGTCATGTATAAGACATAAAGTGTTAGTACATTGCACAATACATGCTAACTCATCGATCATTTGTGTAACCGAAATTAAGTTACATATTATCTGTGGTATGTAAAGAACATCATCAATCCTCAAACCACCAGGAAGAATCACAGTTCCACTTTTATCAGAGTTTGCATATTTTCCGTCTGGCAGGCCAACGGAACATGCCTTAATATCTTTCCCTTCTATCATGTCATCAATATTGCAAGTGACATGATTTGTAGCCCCTGTATCCACAATCCAGGGAACGTTATTCTTCTTACCTTGTAGGTGAAAATTTGTTTTGTTTGAGTTTAAAACTCAAGGACTTGCTGAAGTTGAGTCGATGTCACTCCAACCAAACCCGTTCCATCTGCAGATGTCACACCTCCTGATTGCTGAGCAGCTGGAATATTCAGGTTACGTGAATGAACTAGATTGCTGCTTCCATGTCCTCTACCACCTCTGCCATATGCAGAACCAGAACCATCTCGACCTCTACCACCTGTCCTGCCTCCTCTGCCCTAACCTCTGCCACCCAGAGGTCTATCTCCCTACCATTCAGGGTATCCAATTAGCTGATAACAACCCTCATCGGAGTGTCCTTCTCTATTATAGTGTTTACAGTACTTGGAAGGATCATATGTATTGGTGGTTGCTCGCTGATCAGGTTGAACTTTAAATGCCATAACATTGTTGTGTACTTATTTCGAAAAAACTACATCACCTGTTCGCAGTCGTTCAGAATTCACAATAGTTGGGTATGCTGCATCGATCGATGGTAGGGTTCTCTTGCCAATAAATGTTCACGTAATGAACTGTACACAGTATCCATACCGATCAAAAAATAATGAAGAAAATCATCTTCTTTTAAAGTACTCACCTGAGTCGCAATATTGCAGGTGCAAATACCACACTTGCACTGTGGTATCTTCATATATGTCACCAGCTCATCCCATATTTTGTTCAATCTCCCATAATAGACAGCTACACTCTCAGTTTTTCCTTGTTTGAAATCACTTAAAGAAGCCTTCAGCTGACAGATTCATGTTCCACTGACAAGACAAAATCTTTTCTTTAAGTGTGTCCAGATAAGGCTTGCATCATCGTAATCTCCCAGCGTCGATCTGATTGAAGACTCTAGTGTGTTTCTAATCCAGGAAACGAGCATTGATTGGATTGCAATCCATTCTTCCAACTGATCAGGATCAGCAGGTTCTTTAATGGTTCCATCAACAAAGTCAAACTTTCTCTTGGCTATCAACGATCTTCTAATGGCTCTAGCCCATTCATCATAATTGGTTCCTTTTAAAACAATCAGAGTAATAATAATCCCTGGACCATCACTTGATCCCAGATGGTACACCGGATTCTTCTTCTGCAAATCATATGCTACATTCTTATCTTTGGTTCCTGATGGTTCTGTTATATCTTCTCCCATCATGTAGAACTTGAAACAATTTTTTTTTTTTTTTTTTTGGTTTTAACTAGGCTCGCGATGCCATGTTAAGTTTCTGTCAAGTCATCCCATTCTCATTAGAACTTAAGATATTTATACAAAGACCAGACTTGGGTCTCAAGATATAAACTTGAGCCACACGTATTCCAAACTAAATATAACTCTAGGCTAAGTATAGCCTTATTTCCTAATACACACGTAACTGATCATCAATATAGAGACACAAATGCCTTCCCAGTGCTACAAGTCCACATATATCGTCATGCCGACGGTTTTGCATACGAGAAGGGACAGGTAGCAATTGAAACTCTTCCTTAGCCAAGTCGAAAGCCACAATTTTGTTGTACAAAGTCCAATAAATAACATCATTTGCATAGGTACCCCTACCCCCGCTAGTGGTACACAGTCGATAAGAAACTGTACCTGCCGCTCGCCACCCACGACTACTGCCAAGTGTGTATACTTCGACATCTCCTTCCGCATATTTGAGGAAATGCATTCTAACAACCTTGTACAAATTAGTTGAACTAACATACCCAAATCCACGCGCTGTGTTATTAAACATTTCAAACTCTCCTAATTCTCGAAGAGCAGGATGAACCTCTTCCTTCTTTGGAACTAGTTTAGGAAGACAAGCATATTCTCGGGTAAGGGGATTACAAATGTAGATGGGGTCTATTACTAAATCGTGGAGTTGAAATGTACAAACCAAACCATTGTCGCAGCCAACTAAGTGGATTAGTTAATGGCTCTTCGTGTATAGGAGGATGATAGATCCTTTTCAGATTTTCATTGTAAATGTATTTCTCACCAATGCTAATCCTGGAAAAGTAAAGTTTTCCCAAAACAATACCGAGACTGAAAAATAGGAAATTATGTAAACTAGAAATTGAAAAGGAAATCACCTAGTGAGAGACATATAATACAAAACTAATGCTATACAAACAAACCGACCGACCGACGATTTATGTCAGCTCGGAGTGTCGTTATAAAGTTAAGACGTGGCAAAAGATTAACATAGTGTGTGCGCTGATTACTTGAGTCTGAAACGCGTCGTATCAACTTCCTCTTCAAGATCAACTCGGTCCAACTCCTCGATAACATAATCCCATGGTGTACGAACCCGACGAGGGCGAGCCGTGTATTTTTTTGAATTTTCTCCCATAGCTTCCAACGATGCAAAGGTATTTATGTGAGCAACTGCTTCGACGTGTTTGAAATAATCTTCTGATGCTTTGTTGGATATCATCTTCAAAAATGTTGTTTTCGGGTCATAAGAATATAGCACAGATGCAGCAAATAAGAATACAATTTCTCCGTTTTCCCCAAGCAAAATAGGCTGCAACATCCTTACACCAGAACCTACTACGGCTTTGTAATTTATATCACACTCCATACGCCAGGTCTCCGAGTCCGAACTTTCCATCAACGACCAGATCTTCACACGTACTTTATCATCTATATAAAGACACAAATTCCGTCCTAGTGCTACAAGTCCATATAGATCTTGATACCGACGGTTGTGCATACAAGACGGGACACATAACGAACGAAACTCCTCATGAACCAAGTCAAAGGCCACCACTTTGCTGCTCACAATCCAATAAATAACATCGTTTGCGTAGGTACCCCGCTTGTCCCCGAAAGTACATCGGAAACTCTACCTATGGCTCTCCACCCACAACCACTGCCAAGTGTGTATATTTCAACATTTCCTTCATCATCGTCGAGGTAATGAATTCTAACAACCTTGTACTCATTGGTTGACCGAACATACCCAAATCCACATGCTGTGTGGCCACGCATGTCAACCTCACCTTCCAAAATACGATAAGGCTCGACATCTTCTTTCTTCACAACTAGTTGAGGAAGATAAACATATTCTCTAGTAAGGGGGTTACAAATATATATGGGATCCAGGATTAAATTGTGGTGTTGGAATGCACAAACCAACCCGTTGCAGGAGCCAACTATGTGCTCAGATAAAAATAGTTTATGCATAGGAGGATGATAGATCCACTTCAGATTTTGGTTGAAAATGTATTTCTCATCAACCATAATCCTACCACTTGGTTGTCCTCCGTGGAAAAGTAAAGTTTTGTAAACGTCGCCCAGAATGCGACAAGCAAAAAAGAGACACTGCTCCACCTTAGTAACAGCTAAATTATCATTGCCGTCTTCATCATAGAGATGGTTAAGCTGGCGACTGAGGTGCATATTAGTGAAGTTACTTCTGCGGAGGAGAGTTTCCCATGTCTTGCAAACTAATTTGCACTCTAAAACAGATTCGGCTGGAACTTGACAAAGGTATGATATCTGACGGAAGAGACTCCATGGATCCTTTTACTAATAACAAAAACAAAAAAACGTAAGAAATAATGTAGCTAGTTTCAGAAAGAAAACGGAGGAGTACACCAAGACTGAAAAGAGGAAATCATGTAATAAACTAGAACTTGAAAAGGAAACAACCTAGTTAAGCAATGAGAACGCAATCCTAATGTCATGATAGAACACTTTCACCTAGTTAAACTTATTTAAATTTAACGAATGCCAGAAAGAGAGACACGTTGACCTCAAGCTTCTAACGAATTAACACAGTTTATAGTTTCTGGTACCACGGTTTATAGTTTAGAGTCCAAGTATGCATACCCTCTGTAGGAAAACATAAACACATTGCACTGCAGTTTCTGCAACATTATACGGACCATCTCAAAACGATGAGCAATATCTGAAGCTTAGCAGTGAAGGCCCGAAAGATACTGAATTGACATGGATTTTGGACGTAGTAATATAGATATCGTGGCTCCTTCTTCATATCCAGTAACCCATTTCAAAGTATTTGAGCTTTCTTCTTCTGTCGGTCTCCAGGCACCGACAGGCTTATTTGCTTCCCTTGGGTCTGTCTGCTTTATGATTCGACAATCTGCTTGGGCTTAGAGGTTGACTGGGCTTATATAGCCTTGCCTTTCCTTGCGGCCTTCTAGCCCTCCACGTCTCGGTTACCAGAAATCTCTAGTTAGCAATTTATTTGGGTTTGTTGGTCACTTTTGGTCATCCATTTTGTGTTTAGTAATCTAGCTAGCTATTCAGGGTCTCAGGAGACTTCTCGGATTTAAGTTCACTGTCCTGTAAATTTGAGACAGACATTTGATTAATAAATATTTTAACAACAAGATAGGGATTATTACATAAAACTAGTTGGAAGCCTAAATTAATGATTAATTGCTATAATTACATGCCCCTAATCCAGTGGATAAAAAGTAATTTTAAGCTAACACATATCTGCTTTTTTGATACCAAGCAAGCTCTCAATTTAGCTAGTACCCGGTGGCAACCACAGTGGTTCTAGCAAGCTGCTTCTACTATGGCATACAAGTAGCGTTCAAACATATTTGCCTTCCAGGGCAGTGAAATGCAGTAAGGCCCGAGTTAGTAATTTCCTTCAAGGGCCGCAAAAATGCGCATTTTTATGAAATTTTTTTAACCGAGTGCGGCGCATACAAAATTGTACGAGCACTTCATTAAAATGTTCAAAATTCAAGGATATATGCGAATAAGTATTATCCTTAACATAGATTCTTCTTCATCAACTAGTTTCTCCCATGATTAGATGAGATGGGAATACTTTAACATAAAAAAAATAGAAACTACAAGTCCACATCTATCTTTGAACTTACGGTTTTGCAGACAAGGAGGGACGGATGATAGCAATCGGAACTTCTCATCTGCCAAATCAAAGGCAACGACTCCGTTCTCCAAAATCCAATAGATAGCGTCATTTGCATAGGTACCCTTACCATTCCAGGTCGAATCCAGTCGATATGGAACTTTACCTATCGCTCTCCACCCGCAACCACTGCCAAGTGTGTATACTTCGACATTTCCTACCTCAAGCTCCAGGTAATGGATTCTAACAGGGCCGTCTCCACCATTTCCGAGGCTCGGAGCGAACTTTCAAAAATGGGCCTCCTCTTTTCTCTAAAGTACGGGTATATAAGTGAGAAATGAATAATGGAAGATTAAATCAATTGAACAATTCAGTAACGGTCCGAGTTATCACCCCAAAGGTGTCCCTATACATCCACAAAAAACCCATCAAAACAAAAGTAACACAAAAACCCCAAAAAAAAGTAACAGAAAAACTCCAAAGAATTTGTTGAAACCAATTTTGGTTTCATCATAAAATTTGATAAAACATCATGAAACCAATTTTGAAATTTGGGATTTTTGTATCAAATTTTAAAAATTTGGGGTTTTTATATCAATTTTGTTTAAGATGGAGTTTTAAATTAATGAACCCAACATTTGAGCGGGGTTTTGTACCACAGGTTTGGTCACCTTGGGTTTTTATGACTAGTTCGATTAAAAGTAATGAGAGTTGAAAACTATATCAAAATATACTCCATCTAGTTCCATTTTAGATGATGTTTTAGGGTTATTTTTTGTTCCATAATACTTGAAAGTTTTCATATTTTTCCACAAAATTACCAATAACACCCTAACTTTTTTTCTTGGAACTATAATTTTTTTTTAATGCACTAATAGCAATTAATATTTGAAGACTTTTCTTAAGGGTATAGATGGAAAATCTTCATATCTCTCCATTTCTTAATCTGCGTGAAAAATCCAAAAACATCATCTAAAATGGAACGGAAGGAGTAAATTTTAGCTAACAACATTTTGGGCCACAATTTTCATCATTTTTACCTTGATTCTTGTTGAAAAATTATGTCATGAAATCACTACACAAGTTGCAAAATATGTTTAATTTCTTTTTTTTAGTGATTTACTATAATTTTGAAATTCAACAAATACTATGGAACATATTTTTTTAAGGTTATCAAAATAAAAAGAAAAATACTTTCGATAGGCTTAAATAAATATTTCGAAAAACTTTAGCATTACTAAACTATTGATCTCACTGCTAATTAAACGAAGTCTTCCATTTTTAGAGTTTTGGATGTTCGCGTCCTTTATTTATATATCTAAGAAAAAAGATTGATTAGATCATCTCTGTTATATGTTGTTGGCATTAATTATCGCTGATTCACCTTCTAATCTGGAAGGTCAACTCGGTCAAGATATGTTACTGTGGGTTGTGACACACGTAATACTTCCCACAAAATATTCCAATTTCAAACAGGTCGCGACTCGCGAGTTAATTGATTAATGGGACATACTAACAGTTTTCTATTTTTTGGGCCCCTCAAAAATTTGGGCCTAGGGCGGTCGACCATCTCGCCCTAGGCCTAAGACGGCCCTGGATTCTAACAACCTTGTACTCATTGGTTGACCTAACATACCCAAATCCACATGCAATATCATAGAACAAAGCTCCAGGTAATGGACAGCAAAATCATGGGAGTATAATTTTTAACAACCGTTCAACTGTCGGTTATCACTCATCAGTTAACGACATCCCAACTTGATTTGACGGGGCCTCCTAACTTCTTCATGTCAAGTAGTAACTCTTTTCGAATCAGCTTTCTTTTGTGTCGGTTTCAACATATAGACAAAATTATCTTTTGGGCTTAGAACTTGATTGGGCCTATATTATCATTGTTTTTGCGTCATCTCTGTTACCAGAAATCTCTTGCTTGATTGTTTCTCATACATATTACAATTTGATTGTGGTATTTGGGGTACATATATTTGTAGAAAGACTATATGTTGCAAGAAGCACATGAGTTAAAGGGGGGGTGACTTAGAAAAAAAAAATAATAATAATAACAAAAAGAAGAAGAAAAAAAATTGACGACGCCTGAGAGATTCGAACTCTCGCGGGGAAACCCCATGTACTTAGCAGGCACACGCCTTAACCACTCGGCCAAAGCGTCACTTTGCAATATCTTCTCAATATGTTAAAAGACGATATCTAGATAAGAGTCTGAAACCAGGCTCCATCTTAAAACGCATCCCTGTTATTTTTAGCTTTTCAATTAGGCCTTTAGCAGCCTGGCATCTGCATTGAATGTTGGCTTTTTTAGTTCAGTGTCTCTAGACTCTAGTAAATAGAGGCATTTTTGTTTAGGTTTAGCTTGTGAGAATAGGGGAGAATTACCTGTTGAATTATGGGCTAGCACCCAAGCCTAATTTTTGTGTTTTATGGGCTTCAAAGCCCATTTTGATATACTTACCCTTACCGGTATTACAAAGGGCACTGACGTTTTCCTGGCGTCCGGTTTCCTCAATATCAAACACGGTGAGCCGAAGGGTAGCAAAAATCTGACCCCTGATCATGAAGTCAACAATGTGTACACCAAGAAGCCAGCACACTAGCTCGGATCCAATACTACTCACGTAGCTAGCCAAACTTGAATTATGTTACCACCATCTAAACTTCCACGTCTCATCATCTGGAGCCGTCTTAAGTTTGAACACACGGTCAGTCGGTCACCTCCTCGAAATACAGGGGTGTAAAAGAATCCAAACAAAATTTACATGTCCGTAAGTCATTTTCGGATCATAAATGTTGGTCCCTATCTTGATCTTGAATCAGAAGGAAATAGAGGTTTTATTTATTAGCCATCTTCATTAAAGTGGAGGAGGTGAGCTATACAGTTTGGAGCTTCATTATGAGCCCACCATCTGTTTATATAATTAGATATTAACGCACGCGTTACAGCCCCTGGGCAGTCACTATCGGTGTAAGATAGGCCCAACGAAACAAATAATATTAGAAAAGCTCAAAATCTCAGAACTGTCTGAAATACCCTTGTCTTTTCATACCAAAACGAGTATTTCCTCGTTCCATTGTTCTCTTTTTTCTATTCTCTTTCCTTTTCTTCACAAAATCAAAAACAGATCTACGAAAATTTAAGATTCGCCTGATAAACAATCAATTGGAAACCTAAGATTAGAAATCAATCGATTCTCCTGAAACCTAAGATTAAGAAATCAAAATTGAAACAAATTATGACCTAAAATCTGACAAGCTGGTAAAATGGTGAAGAAAAATGCTCAACAAATGAAGAAGAAAGATGAATTGCTCTGTAAAACGATCAAAAATTCTCCAAAAGGTAAATTGAATCTTTTGTTTCATGTTCTTCGTAAATTATTAAGCGTTTGAACTAACATGGATCGACTTTTAATCTATTTGGATTCATCATCATTTTATATGTTCTTTGTAAACTAATCAATAGTTGTGAATTGCTTAGTAAAATAATTACTCATGTTGATCTTATTTAAACTGAAACTATTTTTTGACCAAGTAACTCTAGTCAAATTTGGTTACAGTATTTGCACTTTTGTTAAATTTGGTTCCACCAAAAGTCTGTTGATGTGTTGATTTATGTAATACCCCAATTAGTCAATTATTATGAATTTATGAATTACTAGCTAAAATCCATAATTTGTAGAGATGCGCTATAAAGTGTAAGATATAATGTGTATTATTGGCTAGATAGGTTGCCCTTAACATAATATGTAGTCTGGGGTTATAATATCTCTAACTAGGTTTTTAAGAAAAGGGTATAACTAAAAACCTAGTTTCACAAATATATCAGGAGATTAGAAATTGAGAAAGGAAGCAACCGGGAGAAAGGGACTAGGGTTGTAGCTGATTTGATTTTGGATTGCTCGTTGATTGTTCTTCTCGATTGGTTCATGTTTTATCTTCATCAAGAGGCAAGTTTATTCTTGCTTTATCAATTTTATTATGATTGTTTTAGTTTTCAATTATCATGGTAGGTCAAAATCCTTATTAGAGTGAACCATAAATCTTCATATCTTTGAAACCCTAGAATGCAGAAAACGTAGTAGATATATTTTGGTATGTAAATATATTTTTAACCGTTGGTTTCTGTTTTTTTTTGATATGTTGTAACTGAGTGTTTTATGTATCTTCGTTTAAATTCTGAGGACGATCGGACACTGGTAAGGCTCCGAACCGATTGATTTTCCTAATTTGTGTTTAAGCACTACGGTACCTGTAGTCTTGATTGACCTATCGTATAGATTATTCAACCGTTGGATTTTTCTAATATTTTAACTGCATCTGATACTTGTTATTTTAGTTTTCCTATACAAATTTCAGGAAGATCAGAATTCGGTTGGTACCCAAAAAGTCCTACTAGTCGTGATTGCGTCTGCAGTAAAGCATGCCAGGTTCAGGTCGGTTGAGTACCTTAGTTCAGAGTTTGTAGCCGTTAGAACCTGCTGAAATTTTAATATGTTGTATCCTAGGATCTTATAAGTCTCCAGGTTAAGTTTCTTAAAGATTAGGTAAGCGGAACGTCATCTTTTACCTTCAAATGCTAGATGTTGCAGTTTTGTTTGTTTGTGGTGTGCATTGTTGTATTCATTATAGTATGCATTCTGTTTTGTTAAGATTCATTGACATTGGATTTTTTTTTTATATCCGAGATCAGGGCCACCTCTATGTATTTGGGAAATAGAAGATGTGTCGCGGTGGGTGGTGATCGTAAGTATGTGTTGTTTATGTTGTATGCCGAAATCAGGGCCACATCTATATGCAAGATAGTTTGTGAGTCGCGGTGGGCATTCGTTCAGTTTTGTTTTGTTGTCGAGATCAGGGCTACATGTATGAGAGTCCGGTGGGCAGTGGTGACTTGTATGTTTAAGTATCTTTTGCCGAGATCAGGGCCTCAAGTTTGAAGTGAATAACTTGTGTGTCACGGTGGGCAGTAATCTTATGGTGTGATGTTGTCTAATATGTGTGAGTTTAAGGAAGTTTCTTGGTAACAAAATGGTTTGTATTACTGAACTTTACATATGACGATGTTTCGTAGTTAGTATGAGTTGTCTTACATGATACTTGCAAGGTTTTTACTTTCAATAGTTAAGTTGATGATTTAAGAGTGAACTTGCAATTTACAAGGCTCTGACCTTGTGTTGACTTTCAGTTTCAGGTAGCTGAGTAAGTAAGTGATTAATCTTGGAGTTTTCTCAAGTTTTCGCTGCAGTAACTGGGAAGAAGTGAGACCCCTTCCTTGATGAAGTTTTCTTCTGAATTTGTTTTCCCTTATTTTCAACAAGATTATCACATTATTAAATATTACTTTATTAATAAGTCTTCTTGTCGAAAATTTGTTAATACGTAATTCTTTTCTTTTCTATTAGTGGAATGTGTTAGTCTATTTCACAACTTGTTAATGTGATGAAAGTTCTTTCTTTTCTATTTTATTTTTCACAAATATTTTTCTGAGCTAGTGTGAGCTATGTGAATCTACATTCATGTAGTGAACATGAAAACCTTGAATTACTGATAATAGGGCAGGCCGGACTATTGTTATTGATTCGGGTTGTCACAATTAACTCTGTAATTTTGATGAAACCATTGTTGGTTGCATTATTTTAAATTCGTATAATTTGGTTCCACCAAAACTCTGTTGGTGTGTTGAGTAACTCTGGTAGTTATAATGAAACCAAAAATGGTTTCATCATTATTCCCTTGTCGAATTTGGTTCCACCAATTGGTGGTATTGGTTAATTCTCGTAGTTTTGATGAAACCAAAACTGGTTTCATCATTCTTCCCTTGTCGAATTTGGTTTCACCAATACTGGTTTGGTGGTGTTGGTTAATTCTGGTAGTTTGATGAAACCAAAATTGGTTTCATCATTCTTCCCTTCTTGTAACTACCGGTATTGGTACGGCAATGTTAGTAGTGTTAGTTTATTCTTGTTTTGGCTGATAAAATAAGTTTTGTTTTGCAGGAAAAAGACACGAAGATTCCCTTGTTGGTTCTACCAATAATGTTTGTCATTTCATATCAACAATTTTGTTTTGCAAGTGCTAACCATTGAGAAATTTGTTTTATAATTCAGGGTAGGTTGTGGTCTTCATGTTTGCTATTACATGAAGAGCCTCTTGAAGGGAAACATGGAGTCTCATGAAGGGGATATTTCAGAAAAGGTGGAAAACATGAGAGTAAAGTTGTGCTACAAGAACCAGATGGAAACCCCACTAAAAGAATCATAAAGGAAGACATAAAAATTAGTGTATTGTCAACTAGTTGTAAACTTAAATGCTAATAATAGTTTATAAAAGGTTTAAATGGTTCATGAATGATTTCAATTATTGTATTGTCAACTAGTTGTAAACAATGTTTGTAATGGTTTACTTATGTTTAATCCAAACCATATTGTCGCGTAATGTTATGTCTGTTTTTTGATGAAACCAAAAAGGGTTCCAGCATATTTTGATTCCACTGTAGCAATAAAATGATGAACCAGAAAGGGTTCCAACATATTGCATGTGAAACCAAAAGGAAAAGGATCATATCACAGCTTGTTTTAAACACAAAATTTTGATATATTTCAAGGTGTGGAACATTCTCATGTTCCAAGGGAGAAGTCTAATTACAAAGAAATATTAAACTATAACAGGAAACACACCAAGGGCCGTTTTTTGGCGATCAACATTCAACACAATGTTATCAAGTCACGATAATAATTAATAACACAACAAGCCAATCCAATTCCGATATACTTGAACAACTCAATAGTGCGTAGTTAGAAAACCAATGATGAAACCAAAAAGGGTTCCAACCTAATTTGGTTCCAAAATAACAGTAGAATTGATGAAACCAAAAAAGGTTCCAACATATTGCTGGTGATTATCTTCATTGCCAGTATCCTCCATATGAAGCAACTAAAAATGCATCTCAGTCATGAACCAAAAAAACATCAACGGGTTCATTCCCTTCATTTCTCAACTGATTTTACAGGCACAAACTCAACCACTGCAATTTCAATCACTCACTACCACCATTAAACCCATCTTTTCAGCTCCAACATTCATCACCATACCCACACTGATATTTATGCAAATCTATCAAATCCACCAGCAAAACCATCTCTTCTTTATAATTTCCAGCAAAATCATTAAACCCTTCATTCTTCTTTATAATTTCTAGCATCAAACATCACCGCTCTTCTTTCTGTCAAACCCATGAATTTCAACAACAAAAATCAACCAATTTCATCAAAATCTCAGCTACACCGATCTATGTATACTTCAACAATCAATTCCACCACCAGTTCCATAAATAAACCATTTAATCTCCTTCATCGATAAATTTCCAGTCTCAATCTCAGATCCAATCTGAGCTCTCACTTACAACTAACTAATTATGGGAAAATCGAATGAGAATAGATGATTTATCATTTTAGGGCTTAGGTGATGTTGCTGGTGGGTAAGGCGATGAAGGAGGTAGTGTTGATGTAATATCTGAACATCATAACTAGTTTGGTGGAAGCAGAGGGTGTTGTTGTTGGCGATGCAAAATGGTAATAGGAGAAAAAAAAGGAGGTGTTGGTTGATACGAAGGAGGAAGAAGAGGATGAGTGTTGGTTTCAGATCTGGAAGTGGTAGTGGTTTGGTGGTGGTGCAGCGGTAGGAGGTGGTGATAGTCTTAAGGGAATGAGGCAAAAAAGAAAAAAATGAAATCACGAGAGGAGAAGAAAGATTTATAAACATATATACAGTAAAGAGCAGGTTTGGAAATACATAAAGTAATAAAAACAAAATTTAACAATTTTAAATGGAAATGGGGTTTTTGTTTCATTTTACCTGGATATGGTTTTCATTTAGCCCAAGTAATATGGCTGGCGTTTGTGTAACTCAAAGAGTATCACCTTGGTTTTTTAGAGCTTAATATGATTGGATATTGCAAACTGATATAAGTCATGAGCAATTGAATTTGCGCATCTTGGGACAACATTTAATCAAGCCTCACTGAAGTCTTTTATGTGATCTATAATATACAAGATAATAGAATGCATACGGCAAGGAATGTCTTGAATATTTTCTTTAATGGCCATTGGGATAACTGTGACATACCCTTCCACAAAGATCTTTGAAAGTTGAAGTCTCTGAGCAAACTGTAGATCCAACTTATATGCATTTGCTTATGCAACGGATGGAGAAGAGACATCAAAACATATCGTACTACTGCCGGAATAAATACCAAAAGAATCTCGAGCTACTACTCCTACTGCACATCCGCCTCCATCAAACGTTGCATCTACGTTAATTTTAACGAACAAATAAGGGGGAATTTCCCAAACATAGTTTGAGTTGTTTTGAGAAATCTGATTGGCAGCATTGCAATTAACAGCATCTTATTCATCAAAGAACTTGAAGTCCTGTAGAGCATTGAAGATACACTTACGAACTGAAGGATCAGTGTCGTTAAAGACAACATCATTTCTTGCCTTCTATATATTTAAAGTAACTCTCTTATCTCGATTTTTTAGCCAGTTTTCAATAATGTGACTTGGCTCTAGACAATATAGAATCGATATCTGTATAAGATTATCTTGGAAGACAGATCTTGAGAATTGACAAGAAAACAATAGACGAAATATACTCTTTTCTTCCATTCTACAAAAAGAACAAAGATTACACTAGTGGAAAATTGATTTTTTAAGCCTGATTGGGATTTATAGATAAGACTTCCCTGGGCTTTCTTTATATTTTGGGCTTCCTGAGGAAGTCCTTTTTATAACCAAAATTAAATCAAGCTACCATGGTAGATGTCACACGCCCATTCAATCGCCTTAAATTTTCATGGGACATGACCGACAATGATTGTGGTTCAGTGAATCAACTTCACCCAATATCATTCATCCTTGCATACTCGCACCAAATTATGCATCTGCCTTCACTCATAAGGCTTTGCACAACGGAAGTCTTCTCTTCTTTCTCTCTAACTCTCCATGCCCCCATAAGCATAAGAGGTTCTGCCATGTACTTAACCAATTCTCACACAACATCAGCAACATAATGAACACAAAGGTATACTGCAACAAACCCATTTTATTGCACTAAAGGAAGATTACAAAACTCGTCCATCACATGGACCAAAAATAGGCCATTCACCCTCTTGGTGAATGCCTAACTCTCTCAAACATGAGACTAACTCTCCTATGTAAGCCTACTGATTTTTCCCACTCCTTAGGACTATTTATACAACAAACTCACTAGCCAAAACTGTGCACAACACTTGCACACGCATGGAATAGCCATGTGTCCCATCAGGTAGTTTCTATAACCGCCAATCTGCTTTTCAACTGCCACCTTTTATGTTGTCATGCAGATTGAAGCCACACTTGTCTTGAACGGTTAGGGACACTCTACTAAGGCTATGAACTCATTTCATAACCCTTCTAACTTGTCTCGCACCTTTGGAACGCTTGTGAAGCCAATAACCAACTTATAACCGTCACTTGAGCCGTATTGCACACTTGCTGTGCCATACTGGATTATGTCTTGCGCCAACGTTCAGCCCTCTTGGCCCTACATGCTTATCATTCTAAACTCATGCACAAACATTCCTTAAGCTTCAAACATCGATGCCAGATCTTTAAGCTCACTCTAGTTAATCATGCATCATATATGCTTCACTTCGCCAATTAGCTTGACAATAGTAATGCAACTCTTGCATTACCAACTTTTTTGCATTATTCAAGCTTTGGCCAACCTTGAATATATGCCATAGACCAACTCTTAGTATATTTTTACTCTTGCATCCTCCGTGAGCTTGGGCCAACTCAATTCTATGGATATGCATCGATGCCAACATCGCATGTTGCATCTGTCAACTTTGGCCATGTCTTGCCAATCCTTCAATGAAGCTTCATTGTGTCGGCCAATAAGCTTCATCACTTAGCCAAATGTATTTACAATGTAGTGCTGCACTTGCACTACATTAGCCCCGTGGGTTTATGCCATTCTCGACACTTGACAGTCTATACAGTAATACCGCTATTATGGCTTCGCATTGCACCATTACGGCGGAACTTTGACCTGGCCTGCAACACTGTAACGCGTAATCATTGTGAGTTACTTGCAAGACCGTAATAGTAGACCTAATACTAGGTGGCAGTTTAGTAATTAGTAGAGCTTCTAGAAGGTCTATGGTTAAGTCTGCCAGGGTAACTAGTTTCTATAGTCCCAGTTTCCCAGATTTGGTTCCTTATCTCGCCTCTATTACCACTTCTTTATCAGATCTCTGCATCTCAGATTTACTCCAAAACGAATGAAAAGTCCAAACATATTCTCTGCGTACTCTCATCGTCTTCTCTCTTCTTCTTTATACCCTAAGTTTTTTGCATCATAACTTTCTCAAATCATTTGTTACCCCATGAAAACTCTGTAACTGTGTACATCAATGGAAGATTTAATCTACCAACACCAATTTCAATCTAAAAATACTGTTGATAATGAAAGTGTTATAGTGTGAGATTCAATTAGATGTTCTATGACCTTCTAGATCTAAATCAAAGGTTTTTGTGTCTAATGATTAAGCTACATAACAAGATAGTGAAGGAGGAGTAATTAGTAGTCTTAGATATCAAAATATCAGAAGTAGGTTTTTTTCCTCTTTAATTTTGTTATGCAAATCATAATTATTCTTTTAAATTTTGTGTAGATTTTTACTGAAGTGTGGTTCTTTGTTTTATCTTTCGTAGGCTAAAGGATATCTTATCTATCTATAAAGAGAATTCAAAAAATTAAAGTACAGTTTGGCTGGTGGTGAAAAGGATTTGGATTAGGAAATTCAACAACTTCATGAGATTCAACTTCTGAGGTATAAAAACATCATTACTTCTTTTGATTTCAATTTCTCAAATTAGGTTTTCTTTCTTTTTAATTGTTTTTGCTTATTTTTGATGGATTAAATATGTGATTTTGGGGTATTTTTGATTGATTTGAATTCTTTAGGTTGTTAGTATACTCATTCAATTTTTGTAACGATTCTCAATTTCTCTACTCGTTTTCAGTCATGGGTTTTCATGAGTGGATGAAATTTGTGCTTGGGAGAGGTTTTCCTTCCTTCTTATTTGTATGTTTTGTAATATGTCTTTCACTTTCATGTCATTGATGTTAAAATTTGGTGTTCCGTTTTTTTGGCTTTGCAGGGTGAGCCATTTAAATGACATTGGTAAAATCTTAGACTTATGCTGAGAACTTGGGGTTGCAAAACATCCAAGCTTGTATTAAAATGGTGTGGGCATTTATGTTGGGAGGTAATCTTCTTGGAACCTTTAACTTTCAATTTTTTTCATTTATTCTTTATTATTGTCAAGTTCTTCACTACTTGTTCTTTAATTTTTCTTCAACATTTTAGCCCCAGATATTGTTTAGATCTCACTGATACTAAATGATTTTGATGCTTGCAGATGTTTATTAGCAATTGATGATGTTCCTTTAGGTTAGTTTGAGAGAATTTACTAATGGGTTTTATTTAAATTCTGTTTTTCTTATTCAATTTGGGTTTTAGGGGTTTTCTGTTGATGATTACATTATGTTGTTTCAGTTTGGGTGGTTGTGAGAATGGGTTTCGAGTTTCTTTGTTTTTCTGTAAGAAGAAGAATGTCGATTCCTGTTATCAAGAGCTTTTATTCTCCAACTTTATAGAGCACTACTTGTGGTTCTCTTCTTTAAGAATTACAAGTGTTTTTATACTCGCTTCTCAAATTCTACCTGTTTTTCGTTAAGACCAACTCCTCTTGATGTTTTGATACGGTTTTATTATGAATAATATTGTTTAATCTGTGTATATTGATGAGTTATTATAAAATGGAGTTTTGATTAACTCTTGGTTTGGATCAGAAAATATGGGATTGAATTGGCGAGAGTGATACAAGGCTGATTTGAGGCAGATTCCGAAGTTGTTTAATCAAAGGTAATAATTTGGGTGTTTCTTAGTTAGCTTTCTGAAACTCATGATTGTCATGATTGGGTGTGGCTCTAAAGTATTACCAGTTGCATTTACTAATGTTTGCTCTATTTGATACACTGTAGGTTTTAGCGGAATCATACAATTTGGATGTGAATCTGACTATGAAATGAGATGTAGTAACGAGATGAGCTTGGGTTTTGTTTTGTTTTTGTCCTAACAGTTTGAAACCTCGCATTTTGTTCGTTGGTATACATCCATCCGAGGTACAACTATACGCTTCCCTAGTGTCATGGTCTTACTATTGCAGTGGTAATTCTGATTTTGGACCCTAACTAATGTCTTGTACTTGCGTCTGTAATTTTTTCTCAGTTTGTGCTCCTACTTGTCTGCCATAGTTATTTTACACCTTCTTCTTTTGGTATTTGACTCTCATAGATTATCTTCTTTTCTTCGCAGGATGGCTCTCTTGCTCGTTGCATTCTCAATCACCACAGACTTCTGAAATGTAATGGCTCTTGTCAGTCATCATTTCGAATTTCAATTTTTTAATTTTTATTTTGTTTGTTGTTGTGTCATGTGGCACCTACCCCAAATTGTTTGGGAATAAAGGATTGGTTATTTTTATCTGGAAAATCTTGATGCTTGCTGAGATAATAAACTATTTGGAGTCACTACAATAGTTGTAGCCGATGAGATAACCATTATTTTGCAGTCATTAATTACCATAGTCGCTACAAATCCTGGTTACGTCTTAGTTCACATCTAGTTGTCTATTTTCATATAGCGGTCTCTTTGTTAATCTTCACTGGATTTATGATTCTTTCTTTGTGCTTTCAGGGATCTTAAAATGAAATAGCAAGCTCTTTGACCTATCAGTTTCTGACTTAAAACCAAGTGCAACTACTTCGTATTTCAAGTATTGCAGATTCCTCTTCTTCAAAGACACCACCTGACAAGGATCGGGACTATGGAGAAGCATTCTGGTTATGCAAAACTTCACTCATGTTTCCTTTGTAATTTTTGTACAATGATTTGCTTTTTAGATTTCTGGATGTTTCGTAAATTATTTTAGATTTGGGATTGATTGTAGTTTGTCATTGTAAAATGAAATCCACGTGTTTAGTGATTTTTTCACGGATTTAGAACTTGAGTAATTGTAGTTTGTCGGGGTTATACAATGAATTTAGTGAATATAAGTTTAATTCAGTTTCAATTTCTTGATTTGTTACAATCATATTTTATTTCAGCTATAGATTCTGTTGGCACTTTTTTTTGTATTATAAACTAATGAAACGGCTGCTTCCAACAGCTGCAATAATTGGGCTGTTCAAGGTAGATGTAATTTGAAAAAAATCAAAGAATCTCAAAAGCAGACGTTTTGAGAAATAAGACTACAATCTTAGGGTTCCCAGAAACAGTCTTTTTTAGCTGTTTTAAGTGTCTTTCTGGCAGACCTTTTTTTTTGCATTTTTCACTAGTGTTAATAACCTGATTGTTATATTTGCTTAGGTTTTGGTAAACAGCCAAACCATTATGGATCACCTGATTTAATTTCTTCTAGAAGACTTTCCGCGGAAAAGCCGACATAAAAGAAGTAGTTGGAATACTATTTGCTAGGAGTTTGTAACAAGATTTTGTTGAGAAGTTACCTTTAGGAGTTTTTAACCAGAGCAACTTATCTGACACTTCATCCAAAGGAATATAGATGTTTGAGATTTCTCCCACTTCTTCTGGAAGAAAATTTTGATTTAGTAATTCCATGTTCCAGTTTTTAGTTTATTGAATAATAAGATCAACAATCGTTGTAATTTGAATGTCATGATATGCCACTCTAGATGGTCTAAATCCTAGAATTCCAACGACCCATGGATCATTCCAAATATGGATTTTTTCACATGTACCAACAAAAAACAATAATTATCGACCATAACCTTCCTGACTTTAAGCATACTTCTCCAAACACTAGAAATACCCGGCTTTATTTCAACATCCCAAAAAGATTGTCCCTTTAAGTATTTGGATGAGTGTAATTGAACCCAAATTGAATCCGGATTTGTTAAAAACTCCCAGACTAACTTAGGTACCATAAAAATGTTAATGTTAACAAATTCCACATTATGGATGCCTTAACCTTCATCATCTGTTGCATTTTCAATTTTCTGCTAGTTTATAAAATACATTTTCCTAGTACCCGTCTCATAACCCCCGCCAAAATGCTCTTTGAATCTTTGAAATTTCATTTGTGACTGATTTTGGTAATAAGGTTGTTCCCATAGTATAGACTGGAATACAAGATAACACATTCTTAGAAAGAACTGTTTTTCCTGCATAATTAACATAATGAACTCTCTATCCAGCAAGCCTTGAACCAAATCTAGAAGTACTATGATCAAAAGAATCTATGTTGTTATCAGATTTAAGAGGATAAGTGCCCAAATATTTATCTTTAATACTCATTTATCTAACTCCCAAAAAACAAAAGAAGCATAAGTACTATCAAGAATAGATTTGAGTTGATCCACATTACCTTCTGAATTCTTTCCAAAAAAGAATAAATCATCTGCGAACATGAGATGGCTAATTCTCGGTGCCTGTCTGTTTATGTTGTATCCACTGTAAAGATCCATATTTTCATATCTTTCCGTTAATAACGAAAGACCCCGTGAGATAATTATGGATAGTGATGGGGATAATAGACAACCATGTCTTCATCCTCTACCACTACTGAAATTTCCATACGGTGCACGTACCATTTAAAAGTACAGAAAAAGATGCAGAAGTAACACATTCCATTATCAACTGATGATAAAGATGATGAATTCCCATTTGATGTAACATAAAATTCGTAAAATACCACGAGACTCGATCGTATGCCATAGACAAATCCAACTTGAGTGCAAAGAAACCTTGCTTGTAATGAAAATTTGTTGAATGAATTTTGTTGTTTCCTATCCTACTATTGACCAACACTTGTTGTAAAAAAGAACTGGATATCCATCAGGTTCCGGTGATGCAAGAGACTTCATGTTTTTGACCACATTCCAAATGTCTTCTCCAATAGGAATTTTAGAAATAAAATTGTTGGAGTGATCATCCAGAGAGAAAAGATGAATTCTGAAGTATTACAGGAGACTGAATATTGACATCTTCCTGAAATAGATTTTGAAAAAAATAGATTAATTTAGTTGTAGTCTCATCAGGATTAGTTAACCACACTTGATCACTTTTTTGAATACAACTAATGTTATTTTTCCTTTGTCTCTATTGAACAAATATATGATTTTTTTTTGAATTATTGTCTCTAGTTTTCAACCAAATTTGCTTCATTCTTTGTTCCAAATACGTAGCTTCCATAACGAGATAATCATTTAGTTGAGCAGTAGTATCATTTCATTTTGAATATTATTAGCCGTAGGAGTTAAACCTTGTATAAAAAGTAATATTTTCTTTAACTTTATGATTTTGTTTTTCACACACCCAATTTTATTTTTACTCCAACTTGAAAGGAATGAACCCGACGATCTGAGTTTGGATAATAAATCCTCAGAAATATTAATTTTTGAATTTTCTACAACAATTTTAAGAAAATCAGGATGAGAACACCAGAATGCTTCAAATCTGCAAGAATTAGGTTGTCTTGGATAATTTATGCAAGTATTTAATAAAATTGGAGAGTGGTCACTTGATATTCTGGAATGTGATGAATAACCCCAGAATTCTCAAATAATAGACACAATCCGGATAAGCAAGTGCCATATCCAATCTCTGTCTAACTAAATTGTGAGCTTGCCCACCATTACTCCAAGTGTATGCTGTCCTGAAAACCCAAATCCAGGAGATGGTTTTCATGGATGAAGTTATTGAACTGAGAAATTATGTTATTGATATCCTAATTACCACCAATTTTTTCATTAACATAAGATATTGCATTGAAATAGCCTATATAGCATTTAGGACCAATAACGTGTAGAGAATAAATTGATATATTCTGTCAGAATTCTGCTCTATCCAATATGTTAAGAGGGCCATATATATATAAAAAGGTTCCAACTTGGTTAAGGACCCATTTGGTTAATTTGAAGATGAATCAAGTTTTTCGAAGAAGAAATCACTTCAGAATTGATGGAGTCTTGCCATAACATCCACAAACCTCCATTACAAGCAACAACATGAACAATATAGTGATTAGTGTAGCCAAATATGTATAGAATTGAGAAAGAAGAAGTTTTTGATAATTTTGTTTCCAATAAAAAAATTATATCGGGTCTATAACTTCTTAGGAAAGATTTTAGAGTCTGAACTTTTAGGTCATTCCCTACCCTCAGCGATTCTGTGTAATGACTAGCATGGACTGCACGGCCTATTAGGGATATCCGCATCTTGTAGCCATGTTTGATTGTGACATTCCAGAATCGATGCATGATCTATCCTGCATTGGTTTAGCACCTCTAATATCATACATGGTACATGCTCCCCAAATAATTGCATCACTATAACTCCTGGCCACTGATTTCCATGCATGACGTTTGGGATCCTTGCTTGGTTATCCGGAATGCCAGAAAATCCGTCCAGTGTGATAATCCGATGGTTTTCTTTTGGACCTGGAGAAGTTGATGAAGGTTCTCATTGACTGATTTTTTCGGAACTTGAGAAACTGAAGAATTCAGCTTTTTTGTAGCAAATTTAAGAGATCTGAATTATGGGAATTATAACTATTTAATACCAGATTAGTTGAGGTTACTTCTTGATTAAATGAAATTAATTTGCCTTTTCCAACGAAAGTATTCAAATGAAGAGGATCTGTTAGAGTAGAAGAGAATTTACTAACCGTGGTTACTTCTTGACGGTTAAGAAACTTAGTTGTTAATGTGGAAGAAAATTTACTAACCGTTTCCGATCTGATTCACTGATTTATCAATTCTGGTACATCGATTATTGTTGATTTTCGATTTCCTTACGATCCAAAAGTTTTATCCTCACGATAATCTCCAGTCAATCCTTGATAGAAGCATCAATTGTTCGTTTATATTTTGGGATTATAAGGTCATAAGCTTGTTGATGTAATTCCGGAGAAAGATCATTGTGAGTCTTATGCTTGTATTGGTGTACTTTTGGACACATTTTCATCAAATGACCCAGTAATCCACAAAAAATATAAAATCTAGGAAGTCGTTCATATCGATTTCAGCTTAGATTTCCTGGTTATTGGAAATAGGAAATACAATAGAATCTCTAAGAGGTTGCTTGACATTAACTGGAAGTTTTACTCTGGCAAACTTACCCCAGTTCCCTGATTCTTGGAAAGTAATAATTTTTGTTGCTTCCACCAAAAGAGACAAGCTTTTGAATAAACTTCTAATCCAAGTAATTAACCAGAAGACCATGAAGTTGTGCCCAGAATTCAATAATATCAAAAAGGTATTCATGAGGTAATTTATTTGGCACACATCTCTCCATGATAAACTTTGAGTTTGAATGAGAATCAAATTTGATTAGGAAAGTTTCGACAGTAAATTCAGAAACATAGAATTTATTAGTAAAAACTTTCATGATTTGTGAAGTACATCACAGACACCATTAATTTGGTAATTTATGGGTGAAATTATCATGAGTACCAAACAATTATGGTAATCAACAGAGACGCTAGGAAGGGGGTATCAATTTGAATCCTCTTGTATAAAGTATCTTGAGAAAGGAGGTTTGCAAATTGGCTAATTATTTATGTGTTTGAAGTAGAATATTGATTGTTAATAAAAAAAAAAAATTGAGACTTCTTGAAAACTAAGAATCATGGAAATTTATGTAAAAAAAAATTGAGACATCTTGAAAATTACCAATGGCTGTGAAATCAGAATTTTACCAATGGTTGTTGAAACAAAGAAATCCAGGGAAGTAAATTGATGAATTGGTTAAAAGGAATCTAGATAAACAATTAAAGATCCGGTTAATATAAAAATAATTAGTTTGTTAACAAATTTCCAATTAAAGATGCAAGACTAAAGGAATTGATATGTTGAAAAAGCCATGCTGAATTAGGCAGGATTACATTTTAGATCCCCTTCTGTGAGGGCAAAATTTTGTATTTTAATCTATCAAACTTTATTACCAAATTATGCTAAACAAAATAATAATACCGTCAAATTTGAAATGATGCAGAATATGCATCGATATATCAAAAGATTACTTTCCTACCAACATCGGTTGCAGTAATTTTGAGTTATACACGTTTAGGAGCATTTACCAGTAAGCATATCGCAGTCCTCAAGGCCAAAGTGAAAAAATATTGTGTTTCTTTCTAACATTACCTAACCTTGTTAACATCTAAATTTAAGCCATACCAACCTAATTTCTTCTCACTTTTTGTTCAAAAAAGAACAATTTTTAAATAAAAAAAAACAACCGACGAGATCAGGTAGATAAATTATTTTATGACATGATATTTATTCGATTCTTCGATATTACAATTTACACATACCGTGATAGTCTACCGTTTTTTAAAATATTGTATTACATATAAATGAGATAAGATTTGTTACATCAACCCAAATTTATCTCATGTCCCAATTTATTTCCACGTCCGAATTTAAATCATGAACCTTAGTATTTTTTTTTCCATTTTTTGGTCAAAAGAACCAATAAAAATTACTCTGAGATTAGGTAGCAGGATTGCCATGTAGCATAATGTTTATTCGCTTCTTAATTTACTAAATAGGGAGATGTTTTTCGGATTTGAAAAATAATTAGTTGCATAGAAATGAGATGAAACATGAGTATCAAAAATGAGAGTTTTCATTACAAATCAAATTTATCTCATGTTCCAATTTTTTTCCAAATGATCGAAAAAACTACCACGCGACACTAAAGTTTACTCTATAACCTCAACTACAAGTACAAAAAAAAAATTAGCCACATAATTTGACCTATTGTGACACAAAAATTGTTATATATGTTATCCGAAAATTTCCCCACCTAAATTTAGTTGTTTTTTTTAGATAATGTAAAATTTTATTGATCTATTAATGTTCAGGCAAAGCCTACCTGGAAAAAAGAATCAACAATCTATGGAGAGTAATCATTCATCTTCTCCACCAATAAATTATCAGTTCTAACTTTCTTTGAAATGGCATCAGTTATGTGATTACTATTAATATTATTATAAGAAATTTTGCTAAAACTAAAAGAAGAAAGCAAGAACTTAATCTCTCTAATGAGTTTGTAATTCTTCCATCTGAGTTGAACATTGTCAGTATTTATTGAATTAACTACCACTTCAGCATCAACTTTTAGGTGAAACTTGTCAATCTATAAACTCTCTATCCATTTTAAAGCTTCAAGTATTACCATACATTCACCTGCTTCAGCATCCATCACTCCAGCTGCATAGGTTCCTTTGACTCCAACCTGCATACCTGCATAAGAGGAAAGCACCATGCCAGTGCCAACATCATTATTAAAGGGATCAAATGAGACATCCACTTACATATGTAACAAAGAGATATCTTCCTGCAACTCAATATTATTGTTAGCAGGAACAGTTGTGGTATTTATAACAGTTTCAATAGGATTAAGAGACAAGTAAACATTATTTATATGAAAATTAATCCTAGAAACAGTGTTAGAGGTATTTATAGTTTTATCTTGAAATATGCATTCACATATCTCTTTCCAAATCACCCAGCAGTCAACCATGAGAGTACTCCTCCATCTGTTTATTTCTGCAATCCCCGCATTATGCATTCCATTGAACCATGACAGCATCCACTCCAAGACAAAATTGCAGTTGTTCCTTACCTGGCCAATATCAATGTTATCCATCCTCCACACTGCTTTAGCATGAATGGAACTGATTAAAAGATGATAAAGGGATTCTTTTTCACTCTTACAAATTGCACAACTAGTTTCAATACAACTTTTGTGAAGAGAGAGTCTTAATCTTGTAGGAACAATACCCTTTAAGCACTTCCAAATGAATAACTTGATCATGTGTGGTAACTTCATCTTCCATAAAGCCTTCCATGTATTTTTTGGTACATTATTTAAACAATTTGGTTATTCACTCTATGTTCCACCAGTTTATTGTAAGCACTTTTAACAGTGAAAGATCCATCTTTAGTGCACTTCCTTTTAATTACATCTTCCTCATCTGGAAAAATATTCATATTATTAAACTGTGTTCACAACTTCATTTGAGAAAAGTTGCAATAATAATGGAATTTTCCATGAGGATGAATTTGGAATCATTAACTCACATACAAAATAATAACAAAGTTGATCTTGATTTGTAGGACTTGGTTTAATATCCATACATATAATCCAATTGTCATGCCATATTCTTGTGTTTCTTTTATTGTTAACTTCTATGCAGTAATTCTCTTGAAGAATAGCTAGTCCAGTTTTTATGCCCCTCCATACCCAAGAAAGTATTATGTTTTTTAGAAGTATTATGAAGAAACCTTCACTCTCGAAGTACTTAGCCTTAAGAATTTTTGATACTAGTTGATTACTTTGAGTGCATATCCTCCAAGTGAAAATCATTTGTCTAAGCAAAAACCGTCGAGACAGAACAAGAATAAGCCTGAAAATCAAAAAATAAAATCACCTAATAACATTAAAATTAACAATTATAAGACCATTGTAAAACCGAAGATTTGTTAAAAAAAAAAAAAGAAGAATGAAACCCTAAAACGGAGTTTTACCTTCGGTGAGAATGAGAGAGAGAGATAAAACTTGTTCCACAAAATCCCTACAGTTTTCTCTTTTATGATTTTCTCTTTTCTATATTTTCTCTTTTATGGAGAGAGAGATACAACTTGTTTTCTCTTTTATGTATTTTCTACAGTTTTTTTTTTCTGCAAATAGTTTTGAGTTTTGGATTATTTTTCTTTCGCCTGATGAATCACAAAGAATCACGAATCCTCGGATTGAAAATCCGGTACAAGATGTTCGGAAAATATCGTCAGTTTTAGAATGGGAAGGAGAAGAAATCCATAAAAGATGAATTTTTTGCGAGTCAGATTATTAGCTATTCTCTTGGTTCAGACTATTTGGTTCAATCTGAACCAAAACCATACGGTCCAACCAGTCATCTGCCACGCGACATCTCATTCATCTGCCACGCGACATCCCAGTCAGCTGGACCTGCCACGTCGACATCTTGGGTCTGGCTGGAATCTCAGTATAAAAACCAATCGATTTTTGTCTAGGGTTTCTGCCGCTTTTCTGGTAAATTTCTCCGCCTTTGTCTTTTTAGTTCTAGGGTTTTCTTTTGACTTTTTTTTTCGTTGTTGGTGTGAATCTCTAACATCCCAAATCGTTTTTGCATGATATTCTACAGATCGAATCCAAGAAAGTTTCAGTTGATTTGCACCGATATAAACCAAATTTCAGGTGATTTTCTATAAAATTCTATTGTCTGATACTTATGAGAATCCAGATGTTTTACTCGATTAGTTGGTTGGTGGGGTTTTGTATTAGGTGTTGGTGGTTATATAATCGATTTTTAAATCTTGATGTAAACAAAATTTCTCAACGGATTTGTTTGACTTTGTTTGATGTTATGTAGGTATCTGTTGAAATTGGTTAGTGATATGATTTTATTTGTTTTTAGTGGAAAACAATAGGACACCTTTGTCTTTTTTTGATGGGTTTGCAGTAGTAGGTGAGCTTTCAAAGAGCTTGTATTGTTGCTGAGTGTGTTGTATGTTTTAACTTAAGTTATTATTAAGATTCACAATTGATCAGGAAACATATGATTAGGGATGATTTATAATTGTTAATAACTCGTAGTTTTCTAAGACATAACGACTTTTTTATACACAACATTTTACAATTGTTCCGAAAATCCCTAAAGACGCTCAAGGTGAGTATTTATACTAGTTGAAACAACGAAAAAAAAAAACAACAAGATTTTGACTTTACAAGGCTTTCAACTTCCCGATAAGATGACCAGGATGTACTGGTCGTAGATGGGTTCGTAAAATAAGTACCCCTTCAGATAAATTACTTATGATCTGAGTTGTTAATACAGATTGGATGACATTATTAGCAACGCTTAAGTGTTTCGCGAAAGAACCTGTTGCAAATTACTTCAGGAATTGAGATATCTGTTTCAAATTTGAAACACCAATAGCATCCACACCATACGAAAATTTTCTTTTCTTCTTAATTTCTTTTGATTACTTCATCTCCATGTTTTTCTTCTTCATCTCAAAAACACATGTCATTTTCTTCTATCATCTTCAAATAATAAGCCTGTCAAATACATGAATTCGTTTTCTTATTGGAGGTAACCGAGTCTTTTCCCTTCCATTTGGTTTACATAGTATCTAACCGATGTGGATGAGTGATTTTTGTGAAATATACAACCCATCATGCACTTTTTGCTTATTTCTCAGTTTCTGGGATTTGTGTTGTTGATATAATTTGTGTCTGTTTTCTTTTTGAAGCAGGTGGATTATTCAATTATTCTATCAAACCTCGTTAACAGCCACAATGATGTACAAGCGGAGCAAGACGAGATCCACAGCTATGTTACATACTGGAATCATCAGCCCACGGTAGAGCACAGGAGAAGGATGCTCCATCTTCTCAATAAGATGGAGAAAGTGGCAAGGGCCTTAAACATCACTCTTGAAGGTATTACTAATAAAACACTATAAACTACAACCACTATTGAACATAGATGGAACAAATTGCAAGGGATTTTGACATTTCTTTTCCAGGTATTACTCGTCAGACAGCAAACTTCCGTGAGAACCTTAATATTGTTGTTCAAGATGATCCTCGTGGGAAAGGTAACAAGCATGTATTGCTGTTTAATCATCTCATGGAGATCTGCGATCGCTACAATGCATCTTTTTATTCTTAACGCAGAAGGATTACTGCTATGTAAGTGGTTCAAATAATACTCTGATTAATTGTTGGAAGCAGATTAGGTATATAGTGTTCAAATAATAATCTGATTAATTGTGTGCGTATGCAGGGAAGGTTAGAGTAGGGATGTTTCTGGATTGGTGCAAGTGGTTAAACTAAAGCAGCTTTTGTTTTTGTTTTACATTATTGTCCTTTCCAGTCATGTTACATTTATAAGTGCAACAAGAGATTGAAACCATGAAGGATGATTTTAGTTGGATATATATATCAGATTAACCATGCATCAGTTTAAGTTTTGGTTTTCCTTTCATACTTATGCATTAGCAGTTCTTCCTTCCACTTAGGAATGTAGACTAGAGTAATTGAAGGTTATTACTGAATCATTGAATCCTTCCTGATTGGAAGGGAGAACAGCTAATCCATGAATGGTATCCGATTCCTCTACAAACCAGTAACAACACAAGCGTTTGCTTCTGGGTTTTGGATGCGAATGGCGGTGTTTAAATAAATATATGAACTTTTGTGGAGCAAATCCAAATTTTAGGATGCTAAAAATATTTTTTATTTTTATATAAATGTGTGAACTTTTGTTGAGTAAATCCAAAAATTTTGTTGGGCAAGTAAAAGGGCTTTTTGATTGGGGCTAGTTCCAGGATTAATCAACCCTGGGTATGGGTCTGCCTAAGTTGATAATTGCATTTGCAGCCGGGAAACATCAAGTTGAATGGCCAATAAGTTTTTGGTGAGCTGAAAATTACTCGGTAAATTATGGCGGAGATATCGCTCACTACTTAACTACTGAGCGACCACCCACTTCCAAAGTTTCATAGTACCGCCTACGTTTTTGGTTCTTACTTTTGGTAATGTATTTTCATTTTTCTAGGCGTGGATAATTAGTGTCAGGAGCTGTGTACCATTATGTACACCTTCCTGAGCACTTCAGTTTTCTTACCTGTCTTTTTACGTATTGTACAATGGATGCCATTATGTTTTACACCATTAATTAGGTTTTTGTTTGTATCGGGTTATTACTTTTTTCAATGGATGCTACTAGTTTATTTTGTTTAGTAATGTTTTATCTTTTCAAGGTCTTTGTAATAGTGATTCTAATGCCCTTGTAATGAAGATTAATTAGGTTTTATTTTTTATGTATTTTCTACTGACCACCAATTTCGATCTCATTTTTTTTTTTGCGAAATAGTTTTGAGTTTTGGATTATTTTTTCTTTCTCTATGGGTGGGTCACCTTTGATGAATCAAAAAGAATCACGAATTCCTCGGATTGAAAATCCAGCTTTTTGTACAAGATGTTTGGAAAATTCCGTCAAGTTTAGAATGGGAAGGAGAAGAAATCCATAAAAAGATGAATTTTTGCATATTGGTGTACATCTATGTCTAAAGAAATGTAACAATCAACAATTAACAAACCATGTTATTAGATGCTATTCTCTTGGTTCGGACTATTTGGTTCAAAATCCGAACCAAAACCATATTCTTGTGGTCCCAACCAGTAGTAGCTTTTATGCCCTCCATACCCAAGAAGTATTATGTTTTTTAGAAGTATTATGAAAAAACCTTCACTTTCAAAGTACTTAGCCTTAAGAATTTTTGCGACATCTCATTCATAGACAAGACAGACGAAAATCAAAAAATAAAATCACCTAATAACACGCGACATCGAAGATTTGTTAAAAAAAAAAAGAAGAATGAAACGAGTGAGAATGAGAGAGATAAAACTTGGACCTGCCATGATGAATCGACATCCTGGGTCATAAAGATGGAAGTAGTGGAATCTCATTTGTATAAAAACCAATCGATTTTTGTCTAGGGTTTCTGTATAAAACCAATCCACTTTTCTATGGTAAATCTCTCGCCTTTGTCTTTTTAGTTCTAGGGTTTTCTTTTGAATTTTTTTTCGTTGTTGGTGTGAATCTCTAACATCCCAAATCGTTTTTGCATGATATTCTACAGATCGAATCCAAGAAAGTTTCAGTTGATTTGCACCGATATAAACCAAATTTCAGGTGATTTTCTTTAAAATTCTATTGTCTGATACTTATGAGAATCCAGATGTTTTACTTGATTAGTTGTTTGGTGGGGTTTTGTATTAGGTGTTGGTGGTTATATAATCGATTTTTAAATCTTGATGTAAACAAAATTTCTCAACGGATTTGTTTGACTTTGTTTGATGTTATGTAGGTATCTGTTGAAATTGGTTAGTGATATGATTTTATTTGTTTTTAGTGGAAAACAATAGGACACCTTTGTCTTTTTTTGATGGGTTTGCAGTAGTAGGTGAGCTTTCAAAGAGCTTGTATTGTTGTTGAGTGTGTTGTATGTTTTAACTTAAGCTATTATTAAGATTCACAATTTATCAGGAAACATATGATTAGGGATGATTTACAATTGTTAATAACTCGTAGTTTTCTAAGACATAACAACTTTTTTATACACAATATTTTACAATTGTTCCGCAAAATCCCTAAAGACGCTCAAGGTGAGTATTTATACTAGTTGAAACAACGAGAAAAAAAAAACAACAAGATTTTGACTTTACAAGGCTTTCAACTGCCCGATAAGATGACAAGGATGTACTGGTCGTAGATGGGTTCGTAAAATAAGTATTACTTCAGATAAATTACTTATGATCTGAGTTGTTAATACAGACTGGATGACATTATTAGCAACGCTTAAGTGTTTCGCGAAATAACCTGTTGCAAATTACTTTAGAAATTGAGATATCTGTTTCAAATTTGAAACACCAATAACATCCACACCATACGAAAATTTTCTTTTCTTCTTAATTTCTTCTGATTACTTCATCTCCATGTTTTTCTTATTCATCTCAAAAACACATGTCATTTTCTTCTATCATTTTCAAATAATAAGCATGTCAAATAACGAATTTGTTTTCTTATTGGAGGTAACCAAGTCTTTTCCCTTCCATTTGGTTTACATAGTATCTAACCGATGTGGATGAGTGATTTCTGTGAAATATACAACCCATCATGCACTTTTTGCTTATTTCTCAGTTTCTGGGATTTGTGTTGTTGATATAATTTGTGTCTGTTTTCTTTTTGAAGCAGGTGGATTATTCAATTATTCTATCAAACCTCGTTAACAGCCACAATGATGTACAAGCAGAGCAAGACGAGCTCCACAGCTATGTTACATACTGGAATCATCGGCCCACAGTAGAGCACAGAAGAAGGATGCTCCATCTTCTCAATAAGATGGAGAAAGTGGCAAGGGCCATAAACATCACTCTTGAAGGTATTACTGATAAAACACTATAAACTGCAACCACTATTGAACATAGATGGAACAAATTGCAAGGGATTTTGACATTTCTTTTCCAGGTATTACTCCTCAGACAGCAAACTTCCGTGAGCACCTTAATATTGTTGTTCAAGATGATCCTCGTGGGAAAGGTAACAAGCCTGTATTGCTGTTTAATCATCTCATGGAGATCTGCGATCGCTACAATGCATCTTTTTATTCTGAACGCAGAAGGATTACTGCTTTGTCAGTGGTTCAAATAATACTCTGATTAATTGTTGGAAGCAGATTAGGTATATAGTGTTCAAATAATAATATGATTAATTGTGTGTGTATGCAAGGTAGGTTAGAGTTGATCTGTTTCTGGATTGGTGCAAGTACGTCATGGTTAAACTAAAGCAGCTTTTGTTTTCGTTTTATATTATTGTCCTTTCCAGTCATGTTACATTTATAAGTGCAACAAGAGATTGAAACCATGAAGGATGATTTTAGTTGGATATATATATATATATCAGATTAACCATGCATCAGTTTAAGTTTTGGTTTTCCTTTCATACCTCTGCATTTGCAGTTCTTCCTTCCACTTAGGAATGTAGACTAGAGTAATTGAAGGTTATTACTGAATCATTGAATCCTTCCTTATTGGAAGGGAGAACAGCTAATGCATGAACGGTATCCGATTCCTCTACAAACCAGTAACAACACAAGCGTTTGCTTCTGGGTTTTGGATGCGAATGGCGGTGTTTAAATAAATATATGAACTTTTGTGGATTAAATCCAAATTTTAGGATGCTAAAAATATTTTCATTTTTATATAAATGTGTGAACTTTTGTTGAGTAAATCCAAAATTTTTGTTGGGCAAGTAAAAGGGCTTTTTGATCGGGGCTAGTGCCAGGATTAGTCAACCCTGGGTATGGGTCTGCCTAAGTTGATCATTGTATTTGCAGCCGGGAAACATCAAGTTGAATGGCCAATAAGTTTTTGGTGAGCTGAAAATTACTCGGTAAATTATGGCGGAGATATCGCTCACTACTTAACTACTGAGCAACCACCCACTTCCAAAATTTCATAGTACCGCCTACGTTTTTGGATTTTACTTTTGGACCACCCACTTCCAAAATTTCATAGTACCACCTACGTTTTTTGTTTTTACTTTTGGTAATGTATTTTCATTTTTCTAGGCGTGGATAATTAGTGTCAGGAGATGTGTACCATTATGTACACCTTCCTGAGCACTTCAGTTTTCTTACATGTCTTTTTACGTGTACCATTATGTACACCTTGTTGTACAATGGATGCTACTAGTTTATTTTGTTTAGTAATGTTTTATCTTTTCAGTTCTAATGCCATTAATTAGGTTTTATTTTTGCTGTTCAATGACTGATACTGGGTTATTACTTTTTCTATTCTATGTTTGTGTTAGTACATGTGTACCATTGTGTACACCTTCCTGTACCATTTCCTGTCAGATTTTATACTTTGTCAGAAATTGTGCACAATCATGTACACCTTGATATTTTCTAACATGTAATACACACCTTAGTACTAACACAAGTCTATTTTCAAAACATCAATTTTAAAACTAATAAATTATTAATTCAAGGTCTTTGTAATAGTGATGAGTCTTAAACGGAAAGTTGAAAACTGAAATTTTAAAAGTTGCCTAAAGATTAAAAATGTTTAGAAGAAATTCAGAAAGTGATCTTGTATGAAGATTAAAAACTCTTCTTTCTCTTTAATGGTTGCTTTCTTATAGTCTTGCGCTACTCCTTATGCTCCTCATCCTTTGCTATATCCCACACCTTTTCATAATTTCCAACTTTTTTCAGCATCTTGACCACCAATTTTGATCTCATTTGCTGACAAATGTCTTCGGCCCTCTACTGATCTCTTTCCATACCTTTTTTTTATCTTCATACTTCGTTTCCTAAAGTAACAAGTGTATATTAGGAAGTCCGGGTTGATTCCTTGTGAAGGGCATGGCATGATGTTTAATTCATGCTCTTCTATGGGTGGGTCACCCTTCAATGCTATCTTCTTGTCGAGTTCCAGTTGCACCACATTTGCTAGTCGCTTTGCATCTTCTTTATAGTCCTCAACATTTTATGAGTTCAACGAGTTATACCATTTCCATTCCTGAGCTTCGAAATCAAAATTCAAAAGCGACCAGTGCAATCCCACAAGCTTTTGCACCTCTCTGGTGATATTATAATTGACATAGTACTGCAATTAATAATTTGTTAGAAAACACAAAATGAATTAGCTTCACCTTAATCAGACAACTAACAAGCATGTACACTACTACAGAAAACTAACAAATCAAACATTGTAGGCCTGTAAACAGACCGTATATCCATGTATGATATAGGTGTACATCTATGTACACACCTATATAAATCTAAAAATCAACAGTTAACAAACCATGTGTCAATCATAGATGCATATTGGTGTACATCTATGTACACACCTAAAGAAATCTAACAATCAACAATTAACAAACCATGTGTCAATCATAGATGCATATTGGTGTACATCTATGTACACACCTAAAGAAACCTAACAATCAACAATTAACAGACCACGTGTAAACCATCAATGTCAATATGAAGAAATAATAACAAAGTTGATCTTGATTTGTAGGACTTGGTTTAATACATATAATCCAACAATCATACATATAATCCAATTGTCATGCCATATTCTTGTGCTTCTTTCATTGAAATAATAACAAAGTTTCCAGGACTTGGTTTTAATACATATAATTCTCTTGAAGAATAGCTAGTCTCTTGAAGAATAGCTAGGTTTTATGCCCCTCCATACCCAAGAAGTATTATGTTTTTTAGAAGTATTATGAAGAAACCTTCACTATCTAAGTACTTAGCCTTAAGAATTTTTGATACTAGCGGATCACTTTGAGTGCATATCCTCCAAGTGAAAATCATTTGTCTAAGCAAAAACCGCCGAGACAGAACAAGAATAAGCCTGAAAATCAAAAAATAAAATCACCTAATAAAATTAAAATTATTAATTATAAGACCATTGTAAAACCGAAGATTTGTTAAAAATCAATAACAAAAAAAAAAAAAAAAAAAAAATGAAACCCTAAAACGGAGTTTTACCTTTGGTGAAAATGAGAGAGAGAGAGATAAAACTTGTTCCGCAAAATCCTTACAGCTTTCTCTTTTATGATTTTCTCTTTTCTATATTTTCTCTTTTATGGAGAGATAGATAAAACTTGTTTTCTCTTTTATGTATTTTCTACAGTTTTTTTTTTCTGCAAATAGTTTTGAGTTTTGGATTATTTTTCTTTCGCCTGATGAATCACAAAGAATCACGAATCCTCGGATTGAAAATCCGGTACAAGATGTTCGGAAAATATCATCAGTTTCAGAATGGGAAGGAGAAGAAATCCATAAAAGATGAATTTTTTGCGAGTCAGATTATTAGCTATTCTCTTGGTTGGACTATTTGGTTCAATCTGAACCAAAACCATACGGTCCAACCAGTCATCTGCCACGCGACATCTCATTCATACGCACGCGACATCGGTCAAATTTGGACCTTCCACGTCGACATCATGGGTCATTGGAATCTCGAGTATAAAAACCAATCGATTTCTGTCAGGGTTTCGCCGCTTTTAAGTAAATTTCTCCGCCTTTGTCTTTTTAGTTCTAGGGTTTTCTTTTGACTTTTTTTTTCGTTGTTGGTGTGAATCTCTAACATCCCAAATCGTTTTTGCATGATATTTTACAGATCGAATCCAAGAAAGTTTTAGTTGATTTGCACCGATATAAACCAAATTTCAGGTGATTTTCTATAAAATTCTATTGTCTGATACTTATGAGAATCCAGATGTTTTACTCGATTAGTCGGTTGGTGGGGTTTTGTATTAGGTATTGGTGGTTATATAATCGATTTTTAAATCTTGATGTAAACTAAATTGCTCAACGGATTTGTTTGACTCTGTTTGATGTTATGTAGGTATCTGTTGAAATTGGTTAGTGATATGATTTTATTTGTTTTTAGTGGAAAACAATAGGACACACTTGTCTTTTTTTGATGGGTTTGCAGTAGTAGGTGAGCTTTCAAAGAGCTTGTATTGTTGCTGAGTGTATTGTATGTTTTAACTTAAGTTATTATTAAGATTCACAATTGATCAGGAAACATATGATTAGGGATGATTTAAAATTGTTAATAACTCGTAGTTTTCTAAGACATAACGACTTTTTTATACACAACATTTTACAATTGTTCCATAAAATCCCTAAAGACGCTCAAGGTGAGTATTTATACTAGTTGAAACAACGAAAAAAAACAACAACAAGATTTTGACTTTACAAGGCTTTCAACTGCCCGATAAGATGACCAGGATGTACTGGTCGTAGATGGGTTCGTAAAATAAGTATTCCTTCAGATAAATTACTTATGATCTGAGTTGTTAATACAGACTGGATGACATTATTAGCAACGCTTAAGTGTTTCGCGAAAGAACCTGTTGCAAATTACTTCAGGAATTGAGATATTTGTTTCAAATTTGAAACACCAATAGCATCCACACCATACGAAAATTTTCTTTTCTTCTTAATTACTTCTGATTACTTCATCTCCATGTTTTTCTTCTTCATCTCAAAAACACATGTCATTTTCTTCTATCATCTTCAAATAATAAGCCTGTCAAATACACGAATTCGTTTTCTTATTTCTCCTCTAACACATATCTAAGATCATGAATTGCACATATTTTTATAAATCCAATCTCTAACAACTCCAAGATTTGCAGACCAAATTCTAAAATTCCTATAGATATTTTTCTAGACTAAAATTTATTTAGCAAAGAATGATTTAGCATTTCCAAGTCTCTTAAAGCCAATCCACCTAAATCTTTTGGAATGAAAATATTTTGCCAAACAATGAACTTGGTTCCTTTATTATTTTTATAACCCCACCAAAATTGTATTTGTTGAGTATCAAGCTTTTTAATCAGCTTTTTTGGCATTTTAAAAGTGCTCATCTGGTACACATGAACTGAGATAAGAACTGCTTTCACCATAGTAGTTCTCCCTGCCTGATTCAAACTGATGCCCTACCATCTAAGCAATCTCCTTTCAAATGAAGTATTAACTTCTTCAAAATAATTAACTTTGAATTTCCCAATAAGAAGTGGTGATCCCAAATATTTCTCCTTTTTTATCCATATATTTAACATTAAGAATGTTTCTGAGAGTTTCACAAACAGAAGGATCAATATTGTTACTAAACAAAATGAAAGATTTATCAAACTTAATGACCTAACCAGATTGTGAACTATAATCTTGCATGACCTGCAAGAGTAACAAAATGGTATAATATGAGTAAATAGGAAAATCAGCCTTCACATACCTTTACTAATGAGGTTCTCGTTAATGTGATTGTTCATCAGTGTTCGATCTTCAAGGTCGATTGGTGAATTTTGATACTCAATTACATTGTTTTATTCCAAGTCCGAGACTGACTCTAGTAGACTATATATCAAGGTATAGATTTAATCAACTAAATGTTCCAACAAGCTTGATATACCAAAACTTTTTAGTTTGACCGAGCGGTTTTCTAACGTCTAGTAGTATTTTATGCACAACCAACTTTTGCTAAAGTAACAGAATCTTTAAGGTATTTGGACTTAACATCCTTACAAAACATACCCCTAAATTTTTCCATAAAGATGATTATATCATTCACAATGTGGTTTGCCTGGTATATCACATCATGGAATTTGAGAGATGTTTATTAACCCTTGCTAGATTGGTGATGTTGTATTTTGAAATATTAACCCACTTTAAAGTTGCAAGAACAGCTAGGGCGTCTCCCTCGTCTCTTGAATTGACTCTGAAAGAGAAGCATTTCCTTCCAATGGTAGTTCTTGTCGGAGTGATGATACAAATACCTATTGAAGTAAGCTTATCATAAAGAGAAAAGTCATTGAAAGTCATATGATTGGTTTTGGTTTCAAAATATATTGTCTTTGTGAGTGCATATCTATAGTTATTAATAGATCTTAGATGTTTAATAAAATGGTCTCTTGTATTCATTATGTAACAAATGTTCTCTCATATAATTAGATAATATATAAGAAAATTGCAGATGAATTAGTACTCTCATTCTCATAGATAACAATGTAATTGTCTACACGTTGATTAAAAAAATTACGAATGAATTAGTGTTCTCATTCTGTAGTTTGTCTCGAGAGTATCTCTCTAATTCATTTGTGATCAACTGCCTTTTTCAGTTTCTTAGACCTAGCTTACACTCCGTGGTTTAATTTAGGCGGGGCACCTTTACGTTTATTTTTTCTCGTTTTTTTTTTCTAAGTCTAAATTTAATAAAAGTTAAAAGGAAAATACAAGATGTCCACTCTATGAGTTCCCTCGCAACTATTTACTTTGATACTGTGGTTAATTCCTTGCCTACCAGCTTCGTTATGTCAGAGCGCGATAAAGTATTATGGCAGTGTAATCAAGTCTAACATGCCCAAGATAACCTGATGGCAATCCCCATTGAAGGTCTGGGTCAGACAATTGGTCCGAGACATTACAGCGCAATTCTCAAGTACAGGTTGGGGATTCCTCTCTTTGAGGAAGATGGGATTTGTCCTAGTTGTGCTGCTGAGATGGACAAATTTGGGGATCATGCGGTGCATTGCAAAAATGATCTTGGCTTGAAGTTCAGACACGACCTCATTCGTGATACTTTTGCGGATATATGTTATCGAGTGGGGGTTCCGGCCAGGAAAGAAGTGGACCTTGGTTTTCTAGCTGATAATGGCACCGGACTAAAGCCTGCAGACATCTTGGTGTTCAACTGGGATAGGGGCCGTGATGTTTGTCTAGATGTTACGGTTGTTTCCCCTTTCACTGGGAATGGTGTTCGCTCCTTTATACCCGGTCAAGCCATTGAAAAAGCTGTCTCTCTCAAACGTAAGAAATATATGGAAAAGTGTAATGCTCAGGGTTTTGGTTTTGGCACCTTGGCTTTTACCACTCTTGGTGCTCTTGGTGATGAGACTATCGACTTTCTTAAGAGACTACGTAATTATTCGGCTAGTCATGATGCTAATGTTAGAGTTGGAAATTTTCTTTTTCATAGGATAGGGGTGGCTCTTGAGAGAGGGATTGGTACACAACTTGTTTCTCGTGTGCCAACTAATTTTCTGAAAGTGCCTGAGTTAGAGTGTTTCTTTTAGTATTATTGTAATAACTTCATATTTTAAAAATCAAATAATTCTTTTAATACAAGATTTAATATAAGAATAGAGGTCCTATAATTTTCAATTTGTTCGATCACTACCTTTGCGTGTTTATTAATCATGAGTTGCACAAATATATTATGAGGAAAATCACAAAGTTATTTTCATGACTTCTATGTAGAAAACCTCAATTGGAGTATTTGCGCTCTACTTGGAATCGATAGTATATATATGCACATTAATTTTTAGCATCATTAAGAGAAGCGGTCATGTTATTGAAATAAACGAATTACCAATGAGCTTAGTCTACATATATTCAAATTTTTCTTTTTCATATGCCATTCTGAATTCTTGTTATGTTTTATTTAATAATTTCAAATTAATTATTACCCTAGAGTACTACACCACACCTCGTTCCTTGGGTATCTCGTATTTTTCCCTACTCTTGAAATGAATATTAATCGAAGGTGACCTTCTTCGACGCGCCAATAGGGTTATTTTGCAATAATTCATACTTCTTCAGTACTTTGCTTAAATTTGATTGGATCGTATTTTGAAAATAATGTCAAAAGAAACAAAAAAAAGTTTGATTCTCATTAAAGTTCTTCCAAATGACATCATTGAGATTATCCATAATTTTATCTGACTCTTTGATTTATAGTTTATAGTGAGTCCAATAATAGTTTTATGCATCCCAAATGCATTTAGGTTTTGAACAATAATCTAAATATTTTTTTCTATTTCTTTTCAAGTAAACCTTTATTAATTCGGATTTTTTTTCCAGGTCATGGCTTATTTCCTGTGATGTCTCTTTTTTATAATTTAAAAATATATTTTCAATCCCTCTTTCTTTAGACCCTATAAAGATATCATTTTAGGGTTTTTATACCGAGCTTTTACATACTCCTCTCTCTTCTCTCTATGAAATCCTTGCAAGAATTTCTTACGTAAGCTTTCATTCTACTTACTGATTTTGATTATATTTTTTGATTTCTCTTTAGATATTATTGTATTTTTTATTATTTTTCTCCAAATCTTGTTGCATTTGAAAGAATCTTGCAAATTCGAACTCCTCAAAGAGAAGAAAATTACCAAGAACTAACAACGGGTATATATTGTTTTCTGTGCAAAATTGAATGTGTCTTTAAGTTATCTGCTTTCTTCTTATTTATTTTGCTTCTTTGATTGAAAATTTTCATTTAAATTCTTCATGCAGGGTTTTGGTTGAGGTGTGGTGATGAAATGGTGGTGGTGGTGGAAACTTAAGAAGCTACGCTAAACCCCTGAGGGGAATTAGTGAACCTTTTGGGTGAATGCCATGTAATGCTCCTGCATGCGATGTGACAATGTTGAATGTCATACAATGCAATAATCCAGAACTGAATGTTATTTAAGATGCGTCACCACCACTACCAAATAACACCACTGTCAAAAACAACACTAATGAAGGGAAATTTAAAAATTATGTTTAGAGGATAAATATGAGGAACAAATAGGTAATTGACCTATTTAATCGTGGGTCACCACTTAACTCTTTTCCTAATGGTTTCATAACCATTTTGTAAAGTGTTTGTAGCAGTGTGATTATTTTGTGAATCATATACGAATAGTAGGACAATTTCTTACTGTCCCCAAAAATTTACCACGCGACACAAAAATCTACTCCATCATAACCTAAAACTTTGGTTCGTGACCAAAAGTTTTTACTTTACCTAAAAATCTACCAATATAATACAAAATTAGTCAAGATTAGATTTAGTTAATACAAAGAACGTTAGACATGTAATCCGAAAATTTCCATGGGACACAAATTTAGTTATGCACTAAATCTCTTTTGAGATAAAAATTAGTAAGTACTATCCAAAGTAAAAATATACCTCGCGACACACAATCTGCCTCGTGCATCAATATTTGCTTGTGGTAGAAACCCGACCACAAGGTATACGAGTCAGAACTTGTCAAACGCACTAAAACATAACATGTGACCAACGGATAATCCTGAATCTATATCCTTTCAAGACAACTACAACTGTGCCTTTGCTAACGGAAATTTTCACACGAGTATTTTTTTGATCTAGCAGGGTCACCACTAACCATACGAAGTATAAACAAAAATTAATAAAATTATTTAACTTAGACAAGTGTTTTAATATCAACTTTTTTTGCAAGTATCATCACAACCATTCATATGTCCAATGGTTGGTTGTGATGTTGTTATATTAAAATGATCAAGTAGCACGCGAGCAAAGTTTTTTCTATGCTAGCTAGTACATGTTACATTGTTTTTACCCATTAGTTTGAAAAATATTGTATATTAAAATCCATATTCATTCACTATTGTTAAAGATACTGAAACTTACTTAGGTTCACCTTTTCTTTTAGGATACTCTAAAGTTAAGTCTTTTGACCATATTGTTCAGTCCTTTGAAGCTATACCCAAAAATTGGGAAGGTGTCTCTCTTAACCAAGCATGTATAACCACTATGGTTAAGTCTGATTTGAACTCTTTACCCACTTATCAAATGGGATGTTTCAAAATCCCTACCACAACTATTGACAAGTTAGATACACTGCAAATAAATTTATGGTGGGGACATAAAGGTAACAAAGGAGTTGAGTTCTTGGCTTGGAGAAATCTTCATAAACCTAAGGAATTAGCTGGTTTAGGTTTCAGGAACTTAGAAACTTTTAACATGGCTTTCATCATGAAGCTAGCTTGGAAAATTAGTTCTCAGGAAGATGAACTTTGGATTTAAATTCTTGAAGCTTAAGCCAAATATATTAGAGACAACTTTTTTCTTCACTTAGTAAAACTTAATGACAATAGCTCTTGGATTTGGAAAGGCATCTATAGATTTCTTGAGGTCATTAAAGAAAATAGTTGTTTGTATGTATGATACGGAACCAAAGTGAAGATTTGGCTTGACAAATAGGGGATAGGTCTTGATCACTCTCTTAATCCTGCTGTAAGTATGTCTACTAATTCTAATTTGATATTAGTGAATGGTTTGTTTTTTCCATGAACTAAAGAATGGAATTTTCAACTCATTTATGATTCCTTCTCTCATGAGTCTGCTACTAAAATTTCAGCAATACAGGTGCATGTGAGTGGATCAGATACTCTTACATGGCTCCCTGATAGGAAAGGCACATTTTCTGTTTATAATGCCTATAATGTGCAAAGTAGTCGTAATACTGGTAATGATGTAAACAAACTTGTCTTTAGTGTTGTATGGAAAGCTCTCTAGAAGTCTAATTCTCCTTATGAGATTAAGTTTTTTGTTTGGAAATGTCGAAATAATATTGTTCCAACTAGAGATGAAATATTTATAATACAAGCATGACATTGATAATCACTGTAGTGTATGTAATGCCAATCTTGAAACTGTTGAGCATCTTTTCCTAGACTATTCTTATGCTAGGTCTCTCCGGCTTGGTGTCAATATTAATATTAGTAGTATCTTATCTGATTATGGTGATTTAATGCACTGTATTATAAGTTAGTTTGATGCAAGAAATAATCAAGCTGGTGTCTTTCCTTCTGAAAATGAGTATAGACTAAATTTTCTTATGATTACATTATGGATTATCTGGAAGGATGGATGTACACTAATCTTTCAGAAAATTAAACCTAACAAAATAATTTTTGTTAGTAGAAATCATACCATGATAGAAACTGTAGTCCATCTAGGCCAGATATCGATGTCTCAAATAGGAACTATATTAAGATTAATATTGAAGCTTCTTTTGTGAAGCAAACTCTTACACGAGGAATTGGACTAATAGTGAGATAATTTGCATGATAACGTCTTGTCTGAGCTGTTTGTCGGGACAAGATTTAAAAAAGGGTGAAATTCTGGCACTTACTGTTCGTGATCATAAAATTTCAAAAGTAACATTTTGGACTTTTAGCAACCGTTTTATACCTCTTTTTCCCTCAAAAATAGACTTTTAGCAACGAGGACTCATTGAGTACCATTGATCGTTGACTATTCCATTTGAGTGACCCAAGCACTCGGGTGCATTCCTACTGGACACTTGAAAAACATACTATTGACCATTGACTAAATAGTGTCGAGTGATGTTGACTGGTCAATATTTCAAATGCACTTTCATGATGCATTCATCATGTAGTAGTGTGCTTGGACATGGGCCTCATTTTTTTGGGGTCATATTTTGTCCTTTTGGTCATGTTTTTTCTTTTGAAATTCAACAATATGTTGATAATATACGCGGAATTGAGCGATTTTCTAAGTCCTTTTTCGGCAAAAATCTCGTCTTGGAGTTAAAAGAAAATTCTTCAATGGAAGAATGATTGTTGATCAGTAGGTGGAGAAGCTAGAGTGTCTTGCAATGAAGGATGCAATGGAGTTGGCAATTGCTATAAGCTGCATCCTAGAGTCTAACAGCGAGGTCTTAGTTAAGCCGATAAATGAACAAGTTAACTTGATGGTCAAGGAACTATCCTTGATATTAAGTTTTTCTTACAGAGTTACGAAGGTTTTGTGTGTCAGTCAGTGGACTTAAGAATAAAGTTGCTTATAAAATAACAAAAAGAGCTAGAGTTAGTACAATGGATTTTGAATATACAGACCATATCCCACGAGATATACTTAGTTGGGCGAGTGGATATTAAAAGAGAAAAACATACATTCAAAGGCAGAACGAAGCCATGACAATGGCGTTGGGCTGGCCTCCAAGCCTAATTTCATTTTATTATGGGCTCTAAAGCCCATTTTGACAGACTTAACTATTCTTGCCTGCCGGCACAGATGAATTATTGGCTCCCCTGCATGTTTGCACTCATAGTTATACCAGCATACGGAGTACTTTTATACCACCGGAATTACTAAGCGCACCGACATTTTGCTGGCAGCCGGCTAACTCGACATTTTTGTTCAGGTGTGTAACTGGTGAGAATGGAAGAAATTGAGCGAAGAGTTCCCGTGACTGGTTGTTGTGGATGGTTGGATGGACCATAGAGACAATGATGGCAGAAGGAAGATCATTTATGCTTCTCTGTTTTATCACAAGACTCAGTAGTAAATGAAGATCACAGATGAATTGAGATTTTGGAAATTCGACTTATTTAGTTTTTCAACCGAGCAATGAATGAATTTGGACATTAAATTTGGCAAATGCTATTTTCATCGATCACTACATTAAAAAGTCAAAAGTTGCAGGCTGTAGTTAGTCTTTCCAGTTTGGAAAAACAGTGAATAATGGAAAATCATCATCATTACTCACCACCCACCATTCATATAAAAATCAAGAGTGGGTGGGATTCCCATATGACTAGTACGTACCTGTTGAGTCAGACTCACCCAACTGAATTTGTTTTCTTTTTCTTTTCAATTTTGAAATCAGTATGATTATTCAACTTTGATCATGATGTATTACACATTATTCAGGGGGAAATTTGATTATGATGTATCGGAAGCCCGTCTGCTCAATTTACAGCCCTTCTGTGAGCGGAGAAAATCGGAAGAGAAAAAAGATTTTGGTTTTGATACGACCATACATTATTAATACCATTGTCAGGGGATGATGGCATAGTGCTAGATGAAGAAACGATAAATTGAGAGAGAAAGAAAAAAGATCAGGGGATGCATTTTGGGTAGCCCTGCTCATCCACTGTTTTCATTTTAATTTATGAATTTACCATCATCCAAATCTGACCTTATATCAATGGCTCAATCCAGGTAGTGAATTTACCATCATCAAATTTAGTTGGGCTTATATCGGCTACAAAAATACTGGTCAGCCTCAATTTATAGTCTCAATTTTGCTCGGTAATTTCTTGAACATCAAGTCGAACCAACGGGACCATACATTATTAATAATACATTGTCTAAAGCTAATTTCTCCCATTTTTTCCTCTCTTACTTCATATTTGGGGATGATGGCATAAAAGCTCTTATTGATTTGATTGCAGGAAAATCCTAGATCTCGAAACTTTCGATAAATTGAGATGTTTTTATTAGAAAATAAATAAATAAATTATGTCAGAGATTTTTGTATAAAAATCTTTATATAATAGGTTCAGAGTTTTGAAAATCTGTTGCTTCAAAAAAAAAAAAAGAAAAAAAAAATTAATTAATGGTAAAGCCAAAACTAACGGTCAAAAATTACCTATTCAAAAATTACGATGGGGAGCTTAATGCCGTTGGAATGCAGAGTCAGAGTGGGTGATCCCCAAGACAGAGAAGGGATGGTGCGACATGAAATTATTATGTTCGATTCCCTAGTCAGATAGCTTTGGAACCATTTGAAAGTTGTGATAGTATCGAAGACAGCTTTTTTTTTATTCGTTGGTACCGAATGTTGGGTGCAATAGTCAAAAACAAACAAAAAATCAAATAAACAAAAGTTTTTGATACTTGGCTACTTTATAGTGGAAGTGATCGATTTGATGAAACGGACGAGCTCCCCAAATCTCCTCAACAATAACAACAAGGTAAAACTTTGGAAAAACAGAGTGACTCACGTGTTCAACACGTTGCCCTTAAGATATTAGCGCCCGGCTACACTCAAGAGTGATGCTATAGCCCTCACAGGACGGATATATCCTGAATAAAACATCCTAATACACCTACTACTAGCATATGTAGTAGATGCTCAACTTGAGCTTAGCAACTCGAAAAAAAAACCGTTAAGGAAAATTGCGAACGCTTAAGAAACGCCATAAAATATTTTTCCTTAGAGGTCCCTCTAAAATATAGAGCAACCCCTTTCCCTTGTTTTTACAAAAGTAGTGAATTTGTTTATATAATTGACAAATACAACTTAAGAAGAAAAACTCCTCGTTTTTTGTGGTTCCAAATTAAATAGGTTTTTTTATTTTACTAATCTACCCCTACTTTGGAATCACACCAGAGATATAAGAAGAAAAACTCCCCGATGTGGGACTAAAAGGTTTATATAGTCTCTTAAAACTACTAAAAATTGGAAACTCCACAATGAGACTAATAAGTTTCATTCACAAAAGAAAACAATAAATTATAAGTTTTATTAAAACTTTAAAAATCTTTTTTATTAATCATTTTCCAACAATCCCCACATGAATGAAAACTCAATAAAACATGAAAACACAGATAGATCTTGGTAAATCAACATCCCAATCTCACGACCCAAGCAGATGAGCAGGATAGACGGATCGTGCAAGTGTTGAAATCATACTAGTCATTTCTACATCCTCTCCCTCACACAAAAGTGTGTTGACCCCAGGGTCATACTATGGATTGCAAAAATCATATAGTATAGAGAGCTTTCATCTTTAGTTCCTCACAAGTGAGACTAAAGGTTTCTTTCACCAAAGTGAAAAAACATGAACTAGTGAACCCTTAGTGACCCTTAGGTCCTAAGTTCCAGTAATACCAAAACCATCAAAACGAAAATCACATAAAAAGCGCAGAAATACCATTTTAGGCATAGGTGCCCATGAGGTCTTGAACCTTTGCTTAGTGAGATATTCTAGGAATTACTTGCTAGAGACAGTGAACTATGTCTTGAACTGCTAGCGTTTGATGTAATTCGCGATAACAACCACGGATGATTTCTCCAAGGGTCCGCCAAGCTCGTGTCGTTTTGTCCAATTTGGCCATGGACATATCATGTTTCTCGAGAATGCTCTAGAGAATCAAAGCTCATATTCTCATAGGAAGCGGCCTCACTTCCTCATTCGATGTAGGTGAGTTTCCATAAAGAGTGTTACTGCTACAACCCACTTCAATCTTAAATTGAAACTATAGAACTCATTAAGACTTCTTTAAAAGTCATCCTTCACATGCAGTCACACTATCACGTCTACACCATAGGGAAGGGATAGAGAATGAAATTCTCTCATAGTGTTTACCTTTACCCACCACAAATTAGTTGTCTCATTCGAAACCTTGATCTTGGGATCTCCAGTCAACAAGGTTGAGTATCCTTCATGGCAAGTTTAATTTATGAGCTTAAGCCCCTTCCCCCTCGATGCATTTCTAACTATCTCTTTGGATAAACCTTTTCGTCAAAGGTTGCGCGATATTCTCCTTGGACTTTATCCAATCAATGGAAATAATAACGCCGATTGAGATTAGTTATTTTTAGCTTAAGCTATTAAATCCTCGGCTAACACAATGTATAGATATAGCTGGCATCAGCCTCTAGAGAGGAATGTCTTCTTAAAAAAGCAGCTTAGGCACTCGGCCCCCTCTCGTGCTTTATCTAATGCAATACTCTCAGATTCCATAATGAATTAAGCAATATATGTTTGTTTGGAAATTTTCCAAAAACAAACCCTCATGCTAGAGTGAAAACATATCCACTCTTAGACTTAGACTCTTATGAGTCAACTATCCAGTTTGCATCACAAAGTCCCTCAAGGACAACAAGATACCTTTCATAAATCAAATAAAAGGTAATAGAGTATTTTAGGTACCATATACTCTACTAAGTGCATCCCAATGCTCTTGCTCTGTACTACAAGTATATCTACTTAACTTACTCACAATATAGGCAATGTCCTGGACTCTTACTGGTTCATTAAATTCATCGGACATCCTATAACTCTTGAGTATTCAAGTTAAGATACTCCATTTTTCTTATTTTTCTTGAGTCTACAAGAAGAATCGTATGAAGTACAAGCGGTGCTTACAATCGATTGATTGTATCTCTTAACACAAATTCAACATAATGAGAATGACTAAGACTATAAATGTTTGATTATCTTTTAATCCTCATCCCTAAGATTACATCAAAAAGCTTTAGTCTTTCAAGTCAACGATCTCATTTAGTGCATGGTTTTAGTGGAATTAATCACATTTATGTTTGTATCAAGTATAAACATATCATCAACATACAAGCATACAATCACACATGCATCCTTAACAAGTTACTTATAAATATACTTGTCAGATTCATTAACTTAAATCCACTACGCATTATCTCATGATCAAATTTTCCATGTCACTGTTTACGTGCTTATTTGAAAGCCATACAAAGATTTGTTTAACTTACAAACTTTCTCTTCATAACCTTTCACTACAAAATCCTCATGTTGGTCTATGTAAATTTTTTTATCTAATTCACGGTTTTAGGAAAGCTGTCTTAACATCCATTTGATGTATCTCTAAGTTGTTTATGGAAACAATAACAATTAACATCTCAAAGGAAGTAATTCTCGTCACAGGTTAATAAGAATCAAGTAAATATACAACTTCTTTTAGTTTATAACCTTTTGCTACCAACTTAGCCTTATATTTTTTTCCATCTACCTTCGTTTCCTCTTAAAGACTCATTTACATCATATGGTCTTACTCCCCTAGAGGTAGATTAATAAGCTCTCAATTCTGGTTATGACGGACTGAGTCCATTTCACTAAATGAATCTTCTTACCATAATGGGGTTTCAGTAGATGTCAAGGCTTCTTTACAAGTCTAGAACTCAGACTAAGCTAGGCATATTATGAAGTCAGGTCTCTAATAAGTCTCATTTCTAATCCTTTTACTTCTCCTAGGATCAATGCTACTTCATCTTCTTTCGAATATATATTCTGAGTAGTTGAAATACATATATGGGATCATTAACATATCCCTAATAAGAGACAGGTTTCAAGAATAAACATGTTCAAAGAACTCAGCATCCCTAGATTCCGTAATAATATTCACAGCAAATTCAGAAAAATCACACCAAAATCTGAAAAATCAGAACACACAACCAAAAATCTATATGCAGTAGGGAACTCAAGAAACCATATCTAAACACCCCCACACTTTGACGTATGCATAAGAAGGTTGTCTATCTTTCATAAATATATGGAGATTTATCTAATCCTTTAAAGGTTACTCTATTCAGGATATAACAAAATCGAGAGGACCTCCCCCCACAAGTTGGCGGTAAATCCTTTAATCAACATGGCATAAATCATCTCCTTAATGGTTTTATTTTTACGATCAACTATACCATTAGACTACGGTGAATAAGGAGGTGTGATCTCATCAATAATGCCATTTAACAAGTAAATTCTCCTATATGAATTTCATACTTTCCATCATGTTCAGACCTAACCCTTTTAGTAGTAACATATACTTTGCTTTCAATTTCAAGTTATACTCTTAAGGCTTCTAAGGCATCATCTTTACCCTTAAGTAAGTATACAAGATAGTACCTCGTACAATCATCTATGAAAGTTATAAAAACACCTTTTACCACCTTAGTTTGGGTTGATTTCATGTCAACTAGGTCTAACTGAATTAATTCTAAGGGCTTAGAATTACTCTGAGCAATTTTGCTAAAAGGCTATAATATTTTGATTTTACGAATATTTAACTTTTGTGTTCAATATCCAAACTAAATTTGGGTATGCAGCCTACGCTTCCCAGTTTATTCATTGACTTATATAAGTTTATGGTTCCATGTTTACCATGCAAAACATTCATTCACACAAAAGAAAACACAAGAATCAACTACTTCATCAATTTTTTTTCGTTAAGCTTATATTGACCTTAAATCTTATAACGTTTCCTTCAAAATCACATGCCCTTAGGTACGACAAGTTTTCCATATTCAATTAATATCTTAATTCTTTTACCATCTCCAACAGAACAAGATACAAGATTCTTGCATATGCCGGAACATGAAAACTTCATTGATGTGAGAATATTACAGATATGAGCCTCTGCTCGATCTTTCCCTTTTATGCAACCTTTTTCGCAGGTGAGTTACTCATATAGAGTTTCTCGACATCTCCTATCCTCTGATAGGAGGTGAACAGGTCTCTGTTTCAACAAACATGCTTGGTGGCTCCAGAGTCCACCTACTGGTCTCTCACATTAGTTATTAAAATAACTTCCGACATCATGCCACTGAACTCGTACTAGTTTGTTTCAACTAAATTAGCATTAACTATCTATTAATTAAGGTTTTTATGTTGCCTACAATTCTTGTCGTATGGCTAGGATTTTACACACATAAAAATCACTATTAATTAAATTAATGCTAGATTCAGGTTTATGAAACATACATTTCTTAAGAAGACTACGCTTAGAGTTGCGTTTGATGTTCCAACCTTTGTCAGCTTTGGAAAAATTGTGGTCATCCACATGCGCATGTTAGCCATGTCCCTTTCCTGTTTCATGTCACAATCTTCGTTTATACTCTGACTACGGAGATGGTAATTTCCCAATCACCTAATACACCACATCTCGAAACCTTAGTTAAAAAACAGAAGATAAAATATGAGTTTTGAAGATGATATCTAGATTTACAAACTTCGTTTGAACCACCATATCAAAAAAAACTCATGGTTACCCCATAAAAACTACTTTAGTTAACAAAACATTTTTGCCCATCAGAATTTTTCAGGAACGTTTCTCTGTTTTGTAAAATATCGAAAAATACTTTTACAACTCTGAAATTTTACGTGGGTAACTATCAGGATGTCCACTACGTTGTGTCAAAAGGGTTCATCGAAATTCCTTCTAGGTTGAGAGATAAATTCGAAACTCTACAGATGACAAAAAATTCGTTTTTTGTTTTTTCACTCCATAATTAACATCCATGATTCACAAACCAATCAACCATTCTTGATTATTACAAATTCTAATGTCTTAAGATTATTGGGTGCAATAATCAAAAACAAGAAAAAAATCAAATAAGAAAAAGTTATTGATGCTTAGCTCCTTTATAGTGGAAGTGATCGATTTGATGAAACGGACGAGCTCCCCAAATCTCCGCAACAACAACAAGGCAAAACTTTGGAAAAACAGAGTGAGTCAAGTGTTCAACACGTTGCCCTTAAGAAATTAGCGCCCGACTAAACTCAAGAGTAATGCTATAGCCCTCACAGGACGGATATCTCCAGGATAAAACACCCTAATACACCTACTACTAGCATATGTAGTAGATGCTCAACTTGAGCTTGGCAACTCCGAAAAAACCGTTAAGGAAAATTGCGAACGCTTAAGAAACGTCATAAAATATTTTCCCTTAGAGGTCCCTCTAAAATATAGAGCAAGCCCTTTCCCTTGTTTTTACAAAAGTAGTGAATTTGTTTATATAATTGATAAATACAACTTAAGAAGAAAAACTCCCCGATGTGGGACTAAAAGATTTATATAGTCTCTTAAAACTACTAAAAATTGGAAACTCCACAATGTGGGACTAATAAGTTTCATTCACAAAAGAAAACAATAAATTATAAGTTTTATTTTATTTTTTTATTTTTTTTAATTTTTTTTTATTATTTTTTTTATTATTTATTTAACTTTTTTTATTATTATCAAAAGAGAAAAAATATTATTTTTACAAAGGAGCAGTTGGTAGCCTAGGCACAAGCTAGACACCAATACCATTCGATATTAAAGTTTTACTCCCTCCGTTCCGATTTACTTGACGTTGTAGGATTTTTCACGGATATTAAGAAATATCAGAGAGAGTAAAATCTTTCCAATATTACCCATATTAATTCCTACATAAAGAGTTAAATAACCTAATTTTATGTTTCTAGAATATAGGGAAAGTTACCAATCTCATAGTAATGTACTTGGGATGTACAAGATTGAGTATATATCCTCCATGGGGTATATTTAAATATTATAGAGTAATTATTTTTGGTTGATTACCATGAGAATTAATTCTCTGGTGTGATTCCAAAGCAAGGATAGATTAGTGAAAATTGGAAAAAAAACTAAAACTATCATCTAATTTGGAACACAAAAAAAACCCTAAAAAAGCAAGTAAAATGGAACGGAGGGAGTATTAAAACTTTAAAAATTATTTTTTATTAATCGTTTTCCAACACGGAACTTTGACAGTTTGACGTACACAAAACAGTCTTCATGAATCTTAATCGTTGACTGATCTTGGTATTATTATGGGGCCGAAACGATTCAGCATGCATAAATACCAATGTCCAATGGCAATTACACGATGGTTAGTGTCACACGCCCATTTAATCGCCTAAAATTTTCATGGGACATGACCGGCAATGATCGTGGTTCAGTGACTCAACATCACCCAAAATCATTCGGCCTTGCATACTTGCATCAAAGTACGATCCGCCTTCACTCTTAAGGCTTTGCACAACGGAAGTCTTTTTCTTCTTTCTCTCTAACTCTTCATGCCCCCATAAGCATAAGAGGTTCTGCCATGTACTTGGACAATTCTCACACAACATCAGCAACATAATGAACACAAAGGATACTGCAACAAACCCATTTTATTGCACTAAAGGAAGCTTACAAAACTCGTCCATCACATGGACCAAAAACAGGCCATTCACCCTCTTGGTGAATGCCTAAAACTCTCTCTACATGAGACTAACTCTCTCCTGTGTAGCCTACTGATTTTTCCCACTCCTTAGGACTATTTATACAGTAGTTACAATGGCCAAAACCGTGCACAACACTTGCACACGCATGGAACATCCATGTGTCCCATCAGGTAGTTTCCATAACCGTCAGCTTGCTTTTCCAACTGCCACCTTTTGTGTTGTCAAGCCAACAGATGCCACACCTGTTCTTGATGGTTATGAACACTCTTGCTAAGGCTATGAACTCATTTCATAAGCCTTCTAACTCGTCTCGCACCTTTGGCACACTTGTGAAGCCAATAACCAACTTGTAACCGTCACTTGAGCCGTATTGCACTTTGTGCTATCCGGATCCATCTTGCGCCAACGTTCACCCTCTTGGCCTTGCATGCTTATCATTCTAAACTCATGCAAGAACATTCCTTAAGCTTCAAACATCAATGCCAGCTCCTTAAGCTCACTCTAGTTACTCATGCGTCATATATGCTTCACTTCGCCAATTTGCTTGACAATAGTAATGCCACTCTTGCATTACTAGCTTGTTTGCATTATTCAAGCTTTGGCCAACCTTGAATATATGCCATAGACCAACTCTTAGTCTATTCATCACTCTTGCATCCTCCTTGAGCTTGGGCAAACTCAATTCCATGGATATGCATCGATGCCAACATCGCATGTTGCATCTGTCACTTTGGCCATGTCTTGCCTTTCCTAAATGAAGCTTCATTGTGTCGGCCAATAAGCTTCATAACTTAGCCAAATGTGTTTACAATGTAATGCTGCACTTGCATTACATTGGCCCTGTGGGTTTATGCCATTCTTGACACTTGCCGATCTATTCAGAATACCGCTATTATGGCTTGCGTTGCGCTATTATAGCTTCGCATTGCACCATTACTTGGCGGAACTCGACTTGGTATGCAACCCCGTGACGCGCAATCATCTTGCGTCACTTGCAGGCACTGTAATAGACCTCCCCCACCTAATCCGTTCAATGCCCTCGTTGAACGCAACAAAGTATACTCGTTATACTTGTTCTTTGGCCTTGTACGCTTCGAGCCCTTCTCAAATCAAGACCTTTGTTTGGCCTTCATTCTTGCCAAAACTTTTATGCCTAGTACCAAATGCCATCACTTAGCTTTTGCCTTGCCATTGATCCTACTTTTGACTTGTCTTTGTTGTTGTCACGTTGATCAGACGTTCTAACTCCCACTACAATCGCATATCAACACCCAAATGCAACTTGGAAATTCCTCTTGCCAACTCCCTGAATTGAGCTTGAATTTCACATGAATCATTTGTGCCTAAGTGTACACAAGTAATGATTCTTCCCAATTGATCACACTGATCATTGCTATTGTCTTATGCCTCCATTTTCCGACTTTAGTTGCACCACGCAACATAACAGGACTTATACAAGACTTGACCTCATTCTTCAATCATATGCGCTACGCCAAATCATGCCATGCCTTAAGGTATGCATGCTATGATTCCATACCACTCACGGTATGCGCCACAATCCATAGCCTTTGCTGTCTTGAGCAATGCAACAGAAACTTACTTTAGATTTGGCCTCCAAATCATGTTGTAAACTTCACCTTCTTGGACTTGCATCATTTGTATGCCAAAGAACTGCACCTCTGTTGCTGTGCTTGCATTGTAGCAACATCATGACTGAAATGCATGACTCGGTATAGTCATGACTTAGGATACCCGTGACATCACAACGCCTCTGGGCCAGGCATCCTCTTCACGCGCCTTTGAAACCAGCAATTTAAGCATCACTTGCTCTTTCAAATCGCTACGCTTTAATGTAGTGGAAAAACAACATCATGTTCTTCCTAACTATGAGTTACTCTTAACTCATATACTTGATGGACTTACATCTTCATTCTTGCCGCATTACTCCATGCATTCGTTGCCAAATGCCTTCGCACTTCCACATAATTCTCAACAAGCAAACTCGACTATGCCACCAACTCCTATATTTGCTTCTTTCACTTTCTGTGTCTTCTATTGCATATTTTGGCTTAATATGCTATGTAGCATCTTCCACGCGAACTAGCTTTACTTTGAACGAAAGAGGCAAGATCTTTCACTTCAAATACCCTCATTCACTACTACCTTACATAGAGACTTCATTTCCACACCAAGGTCCACTCGACCTAAACGAAAGTATACTCAAACTTGAGCAAATATCAGCGCTAACCGATTGCAACTTGTAAGACCTAACAAGCCTTGTAATACCGACTTCAACTTCGCTTCTAAGCAACAAAGGAAGCGAGACGGCACCTCTTTGTCCCCAATGTAGCAATTCACTTTGCCACATGCACTCTTCCAACTATCAACGTTCGTATGCCACTCCCATAACGAAGCACACTATAATTGACAATTAGTTTGAATACTCCTTTTAGACTGATGCTATCATTTTGCTTTAGCTTTCATGAAGATTTCTTCAATAATGGCCACATGCCATCTTTATGCATCACCACTACCTTGTCCTTATCTTTCCCGCATCCACAATTTGCCTAACTTGCATTTCTTCACGCATTATGCATTCTAGCCATGTCAAATCCCATTTGGCGCATGCTACTGTTGCATACATGCTATGCCAATTAGTACCCAAATCTTGACACAAAATTGTGCACCTTTGCACAACTGGAACGGACTTAACTTGGTGATTCTGAGCATCACCATAGAGCTCAGCAAAGTCATATCACTCAATGACTTCCGCGGATAAACACTTTGGACAGTTGCAAACAAGGCCATAATCCTTGCAAATGAGGCGTCACTGCCTACGTTCCATGAAGCAAGAATACCGCATTCTTCTTCAAACTTAGAACTCATTCTACTGCCCATGCACAACTGGTAACTCTTGTCTTTCTCCTTCTCCAAAATCAGCTTTGTAGCAATACTTGATTTTTAGTTGACAAGAACATCCGCTTGTGGTTACATGATCAAATGCAGGTCTTTGAACACCCTTGTCCAAGCATATTGATCCCACTCATAAACAGTGCAAGCACACTCCTTGTGCGCATCTAGCATCAACGAAGAACTCTTTGCATACGCAAGACCGTGGTGTATCGGTTTTCCCCTAACTTGCGCTTATTTCTTCAGCCTTTCAATAAGCTTTATGCTAGATAAGAATTGGCCATCCAATTCTTCTTTTATGGCATCAAATTGCCACAAATACGTTGGTTCGCAACCAGACTTTGCATTACCACTAAGGTACATGCATTCGAGAGAGGTTACTTAAATCTTCCATCAATCAAGCTATGATGAAAATACTTTCAATCTATCACATAGACATGTTCTTCATCTACTTTGCCACTGCAAAGGCCATCAACTTCTTTGTATTCAGGAATTTCCCCTAAAATTCCCATTACCACACATGTAATGTACTCGCTACTGATAACACTACGAAATTATGCATTCCCAACGCATCGTCTTCGTATACTTGTGAGAAACATGGACTTTAACACCTGACTTGCACCATAGAAGTCAGCATACTCCTTAGTTTTATCATGCCATCACTTGAAAACCCGGTTTTCAATGATTCTTGCGTGTTCGCCTAACACTTTGGGATGGAATTTTGACATCTTTGTCATAAACTTTCATGGCCTGCTGCTACTTCAAGCTTCAAGTTCATTCCAATTGATCTTTCCACACAAGATCAACTTCTTCTAGTCTTCATACTAGCGAAACCCAAACAATTCTTCTTGAATTTGACAAACAAATGACATTAACTTGAGTAAAAGAGAAAATCAACAAACCGTGTCCCCTAACACAGCTCCGATACCAGTATTTGTCACACGCCCATTTAATCTCCTAAAATTTTCATGGGACATGACCGACAATGATCGTGGTTCAGTGACTCAACATCACCCAAAATCATTCAGCCTTGCATACTTGCATCAAAGTACGCATCTGCCTTCACTCTTAAGGCTTTGCACAACGGAAGTCTTTTCTTCTTTCTCTCTAACTCTTCATGCCCCCATAAGCATAAGAGGTTCTGCCATGTACTTGGACAATTCTCACACAACATCAGCAACATAATGAACACAAAGGATACCGCAACAAACCCATTTTATTGCACTAAAGGAAGCTTACAAAAACTCGTCCATCACATGGACAAAAATGAGCCATTCACCCTCTTGGTGAATGCCTAAAACTCTCTCTACATGAGACTAACTCTCTCCTGTGTAGCCTACTGATTTTCCCCTCCTTAGGACTATTTATACAGTAGTTACAATGGCCCAAACCGTGCACAACACTTGCACACGCATGGAACAGCCATGTGTCCCATCAGGTAGTTTCCATAACCGTCAGCTTGCTTTTCCAACTGCCACCTTTTGTGTTGTTGAACACTCTGCTCTTGATGGTTATGAACACTCTTGCTAAGGCTATGAACTCATTTCATAAGCCTTCTAACTCGTCTCGCACCTTTGGCACACTTGTGAAGCCAATAACCAACTTGTAAATCATCACTTGAGCCGTATTGCACACTTGCCGTGCTATACGGGATTCATCTTGCGCCAACGTTCGGCCCTCTTGGCCTTGCATGCTTATCATTCTAAACTCATGCAAGAACATTCCTTAAGCTTCAAACATCAATGCCCTCCTTAAGCTCACTCTAGTTACTCATGCGTCATATATGCTTCACTTCGCCAATTTGCTTGACAATAGTAATGCCACTCTTGCATTACTAGCTTGTTTGCATTATTCAAGCTTTGGCCAACCTTGAATATATGCCATAGACCAACTCTTAGTCTATTCATCACTCTTGCATCCTCCTTGAGCTTGGGCAAACTCAATTCCACGGATATGCATCGATGCCAACATCGCATGTTGCATCTGTCACTTTGGCCATGTCTTGCCTTTCCTAAATGAAGCTTCATTGTGTCGGCCAATAAGCTTCATCACTTAGCCAAATGTGTTTACAATGTAATGCTGCACTTGCATTACATTGGCCCTGTGGGTTTATGCCATTCTTGACACTTGCCAGCCTATTCAAAAGAATACCGCTATTATGGCTTGCGTTATTATTATAGCTTCGCATTGCACCATTACGCGGAACTCGACTTGGTATGCAACCCTGTGACGCGCAATCATCTTGCGTCACTTGCAGCTCTGTAATAGTTAGCTAGTTAGTTAGTGGCAATTTGGCCGTACGTAGCCGCCAAACCAAACCTTGTGTTTGTACCGGGAACAGTCGGAAATTACAGGAGAGATTACCTCAAAATACGTGCCGTATCTAGGAACGGCTTTGCATTAAATGCAAATCATTAACAGATGGGGACATACGAGTATCTCTAGCTCAAAGAGAGTTATGTATCGGCTAGGCTCGGCTAGCTCTAAATATTTATCAGCTTCTGAATGGTAGAGAGGGACTGTGCAGGTATCCAGATACATTGCCAGAAGACAGCACTGGTGGGTCAATTTTTATTATGGGGCCGAAAACGATCTGATTTGACCGCATTTATATGGCACAAGAGAAAGAAAAAGGTCACTCAAGGAATTGGGGGCCACATAGCACTGATACGACCACAAAGTTTCCGAATTCAATTCAACCAGGCAATGAGTTTGGTTTTCAAAGTCTGAACGAGTCAGCTCTCTCCCATAAGACCGATCTTATCTATTGCAATGCACATGAAATATCTCTAGTGCATTTACGTGGGGTAGGTCCCATGAAATAATGGAGCAATGTGTACAGGCAATAATCAAATAATTTAGTTTTCCATCGTCAATAACACTAATCTTTTGTTAAGTTTTTTTTTTTTTTTAATAAATAAACCAGGGATTAAACTTGGAAGTTAGGGAACATGAAAACAAATTACGTAGCCCTGACTGCAAATCACTCTCACACCGGACCAAGGAATGAATTTCTAATAATCGAATCTCAGTTGACAGAATCACACACAACAGAATCCCAAAGAACCAATAACCGTAATAAGAATAATTCGCTTGTATCCAGCGGGTTTGAATCGGTGAAATATGATCCACAACCCTTGAAGAACATTTGTTTAAAGTACTCTGAAGACTACAACTAGAAGAAGGTTGCAATGAAACACTATCAACAGGGAAACAATGAACTCGCCGGATAAATCGTCGGAACTCGTGTACCTACCGGAGAAAATCATAACCAAACTTGGAGCGGCTGTCTAACAGATCGTGACACAAACTTAAGAACCCCATTACAGAGATGATCACAAGATCCACAAGAGAAAGTAACAGAGAAAGGGTGCCGGATAAACATAAAACTAAACCTAATAGGCGCTAGGGAGGAATTGCTTTTGCTGCGATTTTGTCGTAGATCGGTGCTGATGATAATAAGCTTTGATCACTTGTCTTCATTCGATCACAACTCATACTTAAGCCAACAACAAACGTTCTCAAACAACAAACCCAAAAAAGCACAGACCAAACCCTAGATAAAGCATAAAAGAAAACTAATACAACAAGAACATAAATTAAAGGGAAACAACATCTACTAGCCGAGAAGAACAGACGCTGGAGAGTAACAGAGAAGCATGGATGCTCAGATCTGCTCCAATGTAGCCGATCTGAGCAAGAGACGGCAAGGGGATATGGGGCTTTCGTTTAGAGAGAAAGAAAGAGAAAGAAAAGGAGTTGGAAAGCTCCTTACAACTCCTCAACGGTGATTATGATTCTTAACAAATCCCAAACATTATGATTCTTAACAAATCCCCAACAGTGAGGATTCTTAACAAATCCCCAACAACGAGCGTAAATCCAGTGCCAAATCTCCTTACAAAAATCCCAATGACCAACAACCAGCAGATAAGAAATGTTCTGACATACGGAATATGAGAGTCTCCCTCCCTTGTATAAAAATGTTTATTTGGAAAGTGGTTCACGCTATATCATCTAATTAACAGCATGAGAGTTGCGACTATTTTGCCAAGCATTCGAACTACTTGTTTAATTTGTAATGAACATGATGAAACAAACTCTAAACCGTATGTTCCTGGTATGTAATCACTTAAATTTCAGCATTAATTAAAGGTACCATTACTAATTTCCTTTAGTGGATTAATAGTTTGTTCACAACATCTGAAAGGATGGTTCAAAGATGAGGTAGGATGAACTTTGAAGCACAATAGTTTGGCACATCTGGAAATACAGATGTAATAAAGTTTTGGGTAAGAATGATCAAAATAGCTTCAAAACAGCCACAATAATAATAAAATATATTATCTCTATTATGTATGTTAAAAAAAAATAACTACATTCCCATGCAGAATTTGTACTCAACTGCTACATGATGCTTTTTCTTTTTTTATATCTCTAGACCTCATGCTTGACAATACCCAGGTTTTATGAGATACAGGATAAACATTGCAATATCCATGATCAACTTGTTTATGATTCTGTCTTTGCACTAAATTTGAATGATGATATAGAAAGTTATAAGGAAGCTAAAGGAGAATCTTAAGGCTGAAAGTCCATGGATTTACTTGAGCCAAATATTGGAGCATATGCGACTTTCTAGTGGGCAACAAAGTTGAGTATTCATAACACTGAGTTCATGTGTAATTCATAACCGAGTGGTAATTGGAATGTATGTCAAACCAAAGACCGAAATATTCAAAAACATCAATTTCATTGGATTTTCGACTTCAAACTTTTTAATTTCAAAGCAGTGTCTTTTATTTTAGTGAGCATAACTCAAAATGCTATAACTGCAAAGATTTCAATCTTTTGTAATAAATCTATTATTTTAAGTAGCGGGAAGAATGAACAATTAGATCAACTGATTAATCACCTCAACATGCGAGATGATCGATATAATAACAGAATTGTACAAGTCTCATACTTCTGGCTAGAAGTTTATGGTTATTTTCACTTTCTTTTCGTATAAAAAATGACAGGGTTAATGTACAACAATGAATTCGAATGACATACCGTTGTGGACAAAGACACTAAAGTGAGCAAATTTTTTTTTTTAAAAATAAACAATATGATAGGCGGTTTTTGCTTACCTATAACTTATTTATAAAGAAAGTTGTTAAAACGTGAAAATCACTAAATTTTATATCTTTTTGAGAATTGAGTCACATTTCGTAGATTAATTCTCATTTTTATATTATCTTAAAAAACAAAAAAAAAATGCGTGTTTTTATTAAAATCCAGTGAAGGAAGACTAGTTTAAAGAGACGCTAAGATTGTTTTTACCCGAGTTCATCATACGTATATGGATATCACAGGTGCAATTACAAGCAAAAGTGTGCCAATGTATAAATAAGTTCTAGGTAAGCATCTATATGTATAGATGTCTTGAGGTCATTAAAACTTAATATATTAGAGACAAGTATCTATAGATTGAAGCCAAATATATTAGAGACAAACTTCTTTTTTCACTTAGTAAAATTTAATGAAAATAACTCTTGGATCCGTAAGGAATCTATAAATGTCTTGAAGTCATTAAAGAAAATAGTTGTTGGTATATGTGATATAGAACCAAAATGAAGATTTGGCTTGATAAATAGGGGATAGGTCTTGATCACTCTCCTAATCCTACTATAATTATGTTTACTAATTCTAATATGATATTAGTGAATGATTTGTTTTTGGCATGAACTAGAGAATGGAATTTTCATCTCATTTATCATTCCTTCTCTCGCGATTTTGCTACTAAAATTTCAAAAATGCAGGTGCCTGTGAGTGGATCAAATACTCTTATACGTCTCCCTAACAGGAAAGGCACATTTTCTGTTTATAATGCCTATAATGTGCAAAGTAGTCGTAATACTGGTAATGATGTAAACAAACCTGTCTCTAGTGTTGCCTGGAAAGCTCTCTGGAAGTCTAATTTTCCTCGTAAGATTATGGTTTTTGTTTGGAAATGTCGAAAGAATATTGTTCCAACTAGAGATGAAATATTTAGATACAAGTAGGACATTGATAATCATTGTAGTGTATGTAATGTTAATATTGAAACTGTTGAACATCTTTTTCTAGACTACGCTTATGCTAGGTCTCTTTGGCTTGGTGTCAACATTAATGTTAGTAGTATCTTATCCGATTATGGTGATATAATGCACTCGGATTGTAAGTTGGTTTGATGCAAGAAATAATCAAGCTGGTGTCTCTCATTCTAAAAAAGGAGTATAGGCTAAATTTTCTTATGATTACATTATGGATTATCTGGAAGGATGGATGTGCACTAATCTTTCAGAAAATTAAACCTCGACAAAATAGTTTCTATTAGTAGAAATCATACTATGATAGAAACCGTAGTCCATCTAGGCTAGATACGGATGTTTCTAATGCCAATCTATTGTTGCGGAGTTCACAAATGGGATCCTCCGGATAGGAACTATATTAAAATTAATATTGAAGCTTTCTCGTGAAGAAAACTCTTACATGAGGACTTTGACTAATATTGAGAGAATTTGTAGGATAATGTCTTGTCCGAAGTACATTTTGCTTAGGACAAGACTTAAAAAAGGGTGAAATTCTCGCACTTACTGTTCGTGGTCAGAAAATTCCAAAAGTAACATTTTGTACTTTTAGCAACCGTTTTATACATTTTTCGCCCTAAAAAAGACTTTTAGCATTTGTTTTGGTCAAACGAGGACTAATTGAGTCCCATATACGTACCATTGACCGTTGACTATTCTCGTTTACTGACCCAAGCACTCAGGTGCACTCCTACTAGACACTTGAAAACATACTATTGACCATTGACTAAATAGTGTTGAGTGATGTTGACCATGAACATGATTCCAGTTGACTGATTAATATTTCAAACGCACTATTATTGCACTCCAAAAAATGCTCCCACTGCATTCATCATGCAGTTGTATGCTAGGACATGGGCGTCATTTTTTTGGGTCATGTTTTGCCCTTTTGGTCATGATTTTTTTTTTTTTAAATTCAGCAATACGTTGATAATATACGCGGAATTGAGCGATTTTCCAAGTCATTTTTCGGCAAAAATCTTGTCTTGGAGCTAAAGGAAAATTCTTCAATGGGAGAATGATTGTTGATCATTAGGTGAAGAAGCTAGAGTGTCTTGCAATGAAGACTGGAGTGGAGTTGGCAATTGTTATGTGTTGCATCCTAGAATCTAACAGTGAGGTCTTAGTTAAGTCAATAAATGGAAAAGTTAACTTATTATGTTCACTGGATGGATCAAGGAACTATCCTTGATATTAAGTCTCTTTCACATAGTCATCAAGGTTTTGTATGTCTGTCAGTCAATAGACTTAAGAATAAAGTTGGTTTTGTATGTCAGTCAGTCAATAAACTTAAGAATAAAGTTGTTGATAAAATAACAAAGAGAGATAGAGTTAAGACAATGGATTTTGAATATACAGACTATATCCCACAAGATATACTTAGTTAGGCAAGTGGAGATATTATCAGTTGTACTCATAATTCTTAACCAATAATTTTTTTTACTTTGAATTAAAAGAGAAAAGTGAAAACTACCACTAGACCCATTTATCAATTTTTTCTTGAAAAACCCACCGTCAAAAAATTACAGGCGCGCACCCATTTTTGGGGAAAAATTAATCCCAAACCCATATTTTCATGTTGAATAACTATTAGTGTTGAGGCATAAGTTCATAGAGATGGAAATCGATAGAAGAAATTATTGGCTATACAACAACAACAATAGCAAAAATGTTTTCAGAGGATTGCCGTGAGTCGAACTTGAGGTTTGTTGGCCTGAATTTAAAGCCGAAAAATCAAATTCAAAGCCTGAATTTGGCAGTGGTGATTTACCTAATCCTAGCTTGAATTGATGGTTGCAAGTATGAAGATTCAGTTGTGTAGAAACAGAAGTCCAGGGAATGGAGATGAGAAGTGATGGAACTTGGTGACTGATGGTGTTGGTTCATGCGGTCTAAATGGGAAATATGAGAGAAGAGAGTATTCACGAGTTTACTGATTTGGGTTCGTGTAGGAGTTGTGATGTAAAACTTCCGGTACCTCAAATGAGAACAACTGGGTACTGGTTGAAATGAAGTACGGGGAGTTAGAAGAGAATTGTGGAGAACTGGTGGCTCGATTTGATTTTGTATGAAGTTGTTTGATAGAATAGAGTTTAGTCGCTGGTGGTCTGGTGTTGTTTGCATATACAGCTAGTAGGACGAGATTGGAAGACCCAAGGAATAAAAATTGTTGGTGGTTAATATAATGCATGCCTATTGTCTGAGAAATTGGCTGAGTGAAAAGCAAGGGTCATAAACGTAATGAATTTGGTTGAATATGATGTTAACTGAAAGAAGGAGTTGAGACTTGGTATTGAGTTGTGGCTGTGTATCGAGGTTGAAAAGAAGATGGCAGCAACAAATAGGGTAAAAATGTTGTTGGTTGTTGAGAAATGGGAAAGGTGTTTATGATGTTTGGTTTGTATGAGAGTTATTGAAACATGAAAGAAGATGATGATGCTGTTATGATTTGCATAACTTGTCATGCAATTGAGAAAGTTTATGCATAACATGTTATGCATTCGTGAAAATGGATGTATAACCTTTAATGTATCTACAAAAGTTGTTGCATAACTTGTTATGCAGTCCAGAAAACGCTTGCATAACACGTTATGCAACAACTTTTTTGTTACTATTGAAATCAACAAAAAGAAAGATTGCATAACTTGTCATGCACCTAAAATAATATCTGCATAAAATGTTATGCATTCATGAAAATGGATGTAAATCATTATGCGATCACTTTTTTTAAGCACTGAAATAAAAAAATTGATGCATAACTTGATATGCATCCTAAAATATGGTTGCATAACACATTATGCATTAACTTTTTTTGTAAGCACTAAAATTAACCAAAACAATGGATGCATAACTTGTTATGTAGTCGAGAAAATTATTGCATAATTCATTATACGTCTTTCGTTATGTGTGATGTTATTTTTTTTTTTTTGCGTATATATCATTTAATGGTTACATAGCTAAATTAGTAAATGCATGGACCGAAAATATGTTTGCATAACGTTTTAAGCATCTTTTTATTGTGTGTGTATAATGTTTTATGCATCTTTTTTGGTGGCTGCATAATGGTTTATGTATCAAGTTTTCGAAAAGTTTGCCTAAAATGATGACCACCTCCGATTTATTTGTGATTTTTTTTATATTGTTGTTTGTACTCCTTGTGTAGCTCTCTTTAAAAGATTTCCAACGATATAAAATTTGTAAAATTCCAAGGCCCTGTTTTTCATATATGTTATATATCCAAACTGCGTTACCAATTTTACTTTTAAAAAATTAGGATGCATAACCCGTTATGTAGTCATTGTTCAAACTTTGCATAATTATGGGTGTCACGGAAACTAAAAATAATCTTGGGGCTGATAACGAAAATAGTATCTTTTTTTTGGGTCTGCAACTAATTTCCCCAAGAGAAAAACATATATGCAAGAAACCTATTTTGAGGCATACCGTGATTTTTTTAGGCATACTCAACTTTCAGCCGAACCTATGTTTTTGCCAAGGTTCGGATGATAACTTTTAGCCGAACGTATGCCTCAAAACATTTCCGTATGCCTCAAAACAGGTTTCATATGCAAAGGCAGAACGAAGCCACGACAAGGGCGTTGGGCTGGCCTCCAAGCCTAATGTCAATTTTTTTTTTGATGGGCTTTGAAGCCCATTTTGACAATAACGGCCGTTAAGGGTCGTCATTGTCGTATTCAATACTATTACGACCCTTTAATGCATTTCTGCCATTAATAACTCTTTGAAGATAACGACTGTCAGTAACGACACTTCAAAAACCCTAATGACAGTTTAGAGTCGTCATATACAAAATAAAAACAATAACGACCTTTCAAAGGGTCGTCGAAGTGATTATGTATATTTAACTCTAAGCGTAAACTGTTCATATCATTAATGACTCCTCGAAGAAGATAACGAGACTTTTATAGGAAATAACGACTGTTTAGAATCGTCACTGAGATAGTTGAAACATTAACGACTGTTTAGAGTCGTCACTGAAACCATGACGATTTTTCATACTAATCTGGACAAAAAAAAAAGAAAAAAATTGCAAACAAAAAATTTGAAAATAAAAAAGTTAAAACTCTAATTAAGTAAGATTATCACTAATTATTTAGGGGCATTTTAGCTATTTATAAAAAAAAATTATGAGGGGTGACCAAAATTAGGTCGGGGTGACCTTTTTTATTCTCCAGTGGAGGCCCCCAATTAAAATCCTTGGCCCTCAATCAAACGAGGACAGTGATACCAGCATACGGAGTACTTTTATACCACCGTAATTTCCAAGCGCACCGACATTTTGCTGGCAGAGTTCCCGTGACTTCAATTGTGTAACTCGTGAGAATGGAAGAAATTAGAGGAAGAGTTCCCGTGACTTCTTGTTGTGGATGGTGTGAATGGACCATTGGCAGAAGGAAGACTAGTGGTTGATGCAACCAACCAACGACAATGATGTTAACTGCTTCTCTGTTATCACAAGGCTCAGTAGTAAATGAAGATGAATTGAGATTTTGGAAATTTAGTTTTTCAACGAAACAATGAATCTGGACATTAAATTTGGCAATGCTATTTTCATCGATCACCACATTAAAAAGTCAAAAATTGCAGGCTGTAGTTAGTGCTTTCCTGTTTTGAAAAACAATAAATAATGAAAATCATCGATTACTCACCACCCACCATACATATAAAAATCAAGAGTGGGTGGGATTCCACATGACTAGTACCTGTTGAGTCAGACTCACCCAACTGAATTTGTTTTCTTTTTCTTTTCAATTTTGAAATCAGTATATATATGATTATTCAAATTTGATCGTGATGTGATGTACTTAAAGAATACCACATGCATACTGATGAAGAACAGGAGAGAAAGAGAAAAGACAGGGGATGCGGGGCACCCACCGATCTGACCCCATCAACCAGGTAGTGAGTCGGGTATCGGACTGGTCAGCCCGTCTCGGCTCAATTTACAGCCCTTCTGTGAGCGGGAGAAAATCGGAACAGAAAAATATCACGTGATTCTGGTTTTGATGGGGTAGTCCCAAAGCAAAAGGGACCATGCATTATTAATAATACATTGGCAGACATGATGGCACGCATAACTATTCCATCCATACGATGCCCTATCTATCTAGGAGTAAAAAAATCCAAAAAGGGACAGCTCACTGGCTCTTCTGGTTGGTTCCACGCCTTGACCTAACCGAACCACCAACTAGTCGATTACGGTAACTAGTATAGTGAGTTCGCAATTTTGTGCATATACTGGCAACGGTTATAAAGTGGAAGTGGAAAAGAGGAGATTCTCTGATTCGCTCAGCACTTTTCTGATTCGTACAATGAGTCAGACCAAAATCTATTTCGTTAATCTCTCCATCAAGGCAAATACCAAGTTGTCATCTCACCCACCTGCCGGAATGCAAACAGAATAGCTTAGGTAAGATTATGGAGCATACATAAACCACAAAGAAAAAAGATAATTAGGAAATTTGACCTACTGACTATTCCTTTGACCGTCTCAATGGCCAAAGAAAATGAGTATTACCACTGTTGTTGTTTGATTATTAATTTCTGACGATAGTCACATGACCAATTTTTTTTTTCAGAGTCGAAGAAAAGTAAATTGCTCCACGTCGAAATTAGTTGGAAATTGAATGGAGGAGTCAGACCGGCATTTATATATTGTGTGATGTGATGATAGTTCCAAAGGTAGCTAGTCTTCGTTCATTAATTATGATCGTCGACGTACTCAAGGTAGCCTTAATCAGTTTTATGGGATGAGTCAGACACCATTATTTTATGTCTTTGGAAATTTGGTTTTTTTGTCTTATTCTACTAGAAATTGATTTTTCTTGAACTAAAACAACAAATTTTGTTCCCAATACAAATAATTGTTATTTTCAATCTGATAAAACAAACAAATCTTGTTTCCAAATGCAAGATCATTTGTTGTATTAACCTTAAGCATTCGTGATATTGAGCGTTATCTTGATAAGAGGCGACCTTTTAAAAAAATTATTCAAAGTTATCATGCCTGGTCTTCTGGGATTTTGGTTAAACAAGTTACCACTAATTATGGGTTCAGATATAAACTAATCGCAAGTGGGAACGTATGTGTCGACATTGTGTTGGCTGTGAAAGCGGTTTACAGCAAAAAAGAGGATCATGATCGTGCAAAGCAAAACCGTGTTCTTCACGATCTCAATATAAATCTTTGGAAAATGGAATAAGGTTTTAATATACATTTACAAAACCTTTCATAAACACACGCCCGGCCAAGTGGTTCATGTTTTTGCTAAGTGGGCAAGAGGTCCTCACTTCGAAGCTCTATAACTTTTTTCTTCCCCAAGGACAAATGTTTTTTTTTTTGTTTCCTTCTTCCAAGACTCGTACACTAATCTTATACAGTTTTCATCGTATAATACTCGTACACTTATGTTATCAAATACAGTTTGTCGTATAATATTCTTTCTATATAAAGATCAAAAAAGAGATAGGCAAAGATGGTGACGCTTGGGCATCATGAAAGGTCGATGTCCTGTGGAAAAGGCTGATACTTTGCGTTTAGTCCTTTTCTCTATGAACCCACAAAAATCATTTTACAATATTTCCTTGAAAGAACAAAAGATTTCATACCTCTGCTTCCGGGTTTTGATAAATATTAATTATCGCATTAAATATTTTGGTATACCTGTCTTATTTAAGGAATTGCATGGCATTTAATCCCTCAATTAATTTCCAAAATTAATGTTTTACCTAGCAAGGTCGTGTAGATGACATTGGAGTAACATTTCCGATGAGTATATCAACCGGTGTATTTGTATTTCCAGTCTCTTGTGTATTGTTTTTGAGTCACAAGATCGAGCTCAGCTCTTGCAAAATGCAACTCGAGTGAGGTAGAAGAACTCCAAACGACAGCAAGGTTGGCGTGTAAACGTAATGCGGGTTCATTCATTCTGGTTAATGGCTTATTAGCTAGTAGTTGGGTTCTCTGTTTTTATTTCTCCGCACCGCCTGTATTTCCGAACAAGAAAATATGGACCCACTTGCTTGTTTTAAAAGGAATTTGATCGGTTGGTCAAACATCTTCTTTCTTTTTCCAAGCGTTTTAACGGGGCACGACACCTAGCGCCAATGGTTAAACAGTGGCGTGGCAATAGAGAAAATCTTTTGCATTTATTTAGTCCTTTCCTAATCTATGAACAACTGGTCAGAGGAGCGCATTTAAGAATTATTCAAAATCTTAATATCATTCCTTGTTTCGAGGGATTCCACAAAATATGGTCAAGAGAAACAAAGACCTAAATTTTGTTCATCGATATTTGGTAAGACGTTTTGAAATTTTGGTATACTTTGGGTTAGTATGGAAAGACCAATGAAACACGAAACAATTTGTATTTGAAAGTGGCAAAGTATATTTGTATAATTTCGGATTCTTGAGGGAGGAAAATAAAGAGTTATATATCCGGTGATATCATTAAAAGTTTTGTTGGAAATTGTGCGGTATCTATTGGCTTGAGATATTTCTTTTGAAGTTATAGGTCTGACAGGCTATAAATAATAGACCAAGTGCTAAAAGTTTTCTTCAACCACTTCCTCATAGCCATTCAACTCTGTTTTATTATATCCCTTCTCTCCCCTCCTTCATCCTAAAGCTCATTCTAAATCTGAAGATCTGTGTTTTCCCTGAGTGCTAGGCTTTTTATCTTCTTTCCCTGCTCAAACAAAACAATTCTATTAGGCAAATCATGTATGATCCCATGGAGGTTATGTTCTTAGAAGGCAAAGGAAAAAAAATCCAGGTATGTCTTTGGGAGGTTATGTCGTCGGAGACCAGGGGAGATGTTTTTGAAGCTTTAGAGATCCAATGAGACGGAGAAGATTCAAAGAAAAAAAAGAAGATTGGTATACAAAGAAAATTTTGAGAGATAGCAGTGGAGGTTAATAACCAAAAGAATTCAGGGGGCTAGAGATACGGTTAGTAGGAGTTTTGGAGATGAAAAGTGGAGAATCTGGGAAAATCGTTGATATAAATGGTGTAAAAAATCATTGTATATGAAGTAGACGAAGAAAATATGAAAGAGTATTTTTATTTGGATACAAAGTTGGCTGATTTATAAAGGGTACCAAGATATGCATGATGTAATTTTTGAGTGTTGTGTCTAGATATAAAAGAAGGTTTCCAGATATATTGAGTGCTTAGATGTCCTAGAGACCATAGATGGAATTCTAAGAGGAATATTGAGCATGAGTTTGAAAACTGAAGAAGAAAAGGAGAAATGAAACAAGAAAATGAGAAATACAGCAGAGAGAAACACCTGGTTAACTCCGAGTTTACTAAGCTCAACTCCTGGTCGAACCTGGTCAACTCAGATTTAATCCGGTGTATCCCAATTCAGACAGTCTTATATTGTTGCTGTATCTTGAATCAAAATCAAGTCATCCATTCAAATCTAACAGTCCGCTTTTGTCCTCTATCATCTAATTTCGAAGATTAACCCCGTCAATTTATTTTTTCAATATATTATAAAATGAATTATGGTTTCATACATTATGTTTCAGCACAGAGCAGCCGCAAATTTTTTTCTCTCAATCTTTCTGAGAAAGTAAAAAGTTAGGGTTTCAGTATTTTGATTTCTCTTTTCTTTTTGTTTTCTTCTCTTTTTGATTTCTCCTTTATTTTTTGATTATTATCATTTGATTTCTAAACTTTTCATTTCATTTGGGTTTTTGCTGTTGTTGCAACTTCGCAGGATTTGAATCGTTAAACCAACGAAGTAGGTTACCGAGTCCTTAACTTCTTTACGGATTTTCCTTGTTCTAAACAAACCAAACAGAAAGAAGAACAAGGAAAATCCGTAAAGAAGTGAAGGACTCGGTAACCTACTTCGTTGGTTTAACGATTAAAATCCTGCGAAGCTGCAACAACAGCAAAAACCCAAATAAATTGAAAAGTTTAGAAATCAAATGATAATAATCAAAAAAGAAATGAGAAATCAAAAAGAGAAGAAAACAAAAAGAAAAGAGAAATCAAAATACTGAAACCCTAACTTTTTACCTTCTCAGAAAGATTGAGAGAAAAAATTTGCGGCTGCTGATAAAAACAAAATGTATGAAACCCTAATTCATTTTATAATATATGGAAAAAATAAATTGACGGGGTTAGACTTCGAAATTAGATGGTTGAGGACAAAAGCGGACTGTTAGATTTGAATGTATGGCTGGATTTTGATTCAAGATACAGCAACAATATAAGACTGTCTGAATTGGGATACACCGGATTAAATCTGAGTTGACCAGGTTCGACCAGGAGTCGAGCTTGGTAAACTCGGAGTTAACTAGGTGTTTCTCTCTGATGTATTTCTCATTTTCTTGTTTCATCTTCTTCTTTTCTTCTTCAGTTTTCAAACTCAAAGATTACATCATGCATATCTTGGTACCCTTTATAAATCAGCCAACTTTGTATCCAAATAAAAATACTCTTTCATAATTTATTCGTCTACTTCATATACAATGATTTTTTACACCATTCATATCAACGATTTTCCCAGCTTCTCCACTTTTCATCTCCAAAACTCCTACTAACCGCATCTCTAGTCTTTTTCGTTCCTTTCTATAAACATATCCTCCACAGACTCATACATGATTTGTATGCAAAATTCTTGACGAAAGAAAGAAAAGCTAGAAGTTTAAGGGAAAAACTAATTTCTATATCAGAGAGGGAGAGAGAGAAAATAAAACTGAGTGGTTGAGAATTCAAAACAAGAGTTGAAAACTAGTTGTAGCTGGTGAGAGAACGAAAAAGAGACATCATCCTCTTATACAGTTCACCTATGACCAAGTCTACTCTAGCTTTTAAAATATCCTCATATGCCGATAGATTCGGCATAATTCCCGAGTGATATTCCCGAAAATATTGCACAACTTTCTTTTCTCCCTAAAATACTAGTACGTACCATCTATGGCTCTAAAATACCTTATTTGTTTCGTGTTTATTGCCTTGCCATAATAATAAACGCACAGGTATACCAAACTTCCCAAACTCTTTTAAGATGAGTAACTCTCGTATTTATGGCTCATACTTAATGCTTAAGATTTTATTTTCCAAAATCAAAAGATTTTACATTTATATCTTTCTTTAAGATGAACACGGTTTTGCACGATCATGATTCTCTTTTACTCTAAACCGCTTTCGCAGTCATTAGCACACTGGAGCAATTTTGTTTGCAATGGATGAGGTCGATCTTGCAAAAGAATCTCTCCAACTCGATACTTTTGTCTTTTTGTTTTTCTCTTTCTCATCCGATTTGCTCCATGCATTTTTCTACTGTTTTCCAGGCACCAAATGGCAATCAATTGGCGGGTGGGGTGTCTTTAATTTCCTCTGGGTAACTCGGCGCATGGGTTTTACTAATGAGCAATTAAAATTTAATTAAGACATGATGAAAGCTTAGATAATAACGCCATGGGATTAATGAATAATGCATAAACATTAATTTTGGTTGGATATTAATGAATAATAATGCATTCTCACATCAACATTATCTCCATGCACACATTCTTTTTTTTAGATTTTTCAAAGATAATATGAAGCTAATGACTTAGTAATTTGCTAATGACTTAGTAATTTGCTGCCTCATCTCATTGGATCGGGACTTTTTTTCATTCATTTTTGATGGAAAATGAAGAAAGCGCTTGTCATGTCACCGGTTTTGTTAATCAACAATTAGTGAAAAGTTAATAACGATAAACAATGTTGCATTATTTCTCAGTCGCAAGTCCTTGCCAATGTATATATGGTCCCTTTACTGGCGTGCAGTCATGATCCAAATTAATAATCACATGGTGGAGTGGACCATTTCAGGCTCAGCAGCAGTTGAAAATAATTTTGTTTCTCTTGAATAGGCCGCTGCCCGATACGTAGCTATCATTGCTTCTGTTAATTAGCCAGTAGAGGTTGCTTCTTCTGGCGATGAGTACTGCATATACGTAACGTCTCCATGAGAAGAGATTAAAATTTGAGTTTGGTAATCTTTATTTTTTCAAAATGACTTTTAAAACGTATATGTCAATAAATTTTGAAGTTGGTGTTTGGTAAAAAAACTAAAGTCTTTTTATCCAAAACACTTCCCAAATTCCCCAATTTTAAAAATTTGGGGAGGAGGAACTTTTAAAAGCCTACAAAAGTAAGTTGTAATTCCACATAAATTTAATCTTTGATTTATATCTTTTATCCTCTTTATTTTATAAAAAAGAAAAAGTTCCCTTAAATTTATATACAATCAATTTTTTCTATTTCTTATATTCGATTCTTTAAATATTATTATTTTTTATTATTTCAACTATTTTATATACCATTTATTTAATTTGTTAACAAAATTAGAAATAAAAACAAATATTAAATAAGTTCTTAATTTTAGTTTTCATTTTTGCTTGAATAATTACTTAATTTGTCAACGTTAAAAATAAAAACAAATATTAAATAATTACTTAATTGTTAAGTAAAATAATTTCTTAACAATCATAATGATAGTGGTGATTAGTATGAACATTAATATTATATAGTAAAAAAATTAATTATTTTTAAACCCAATAAAATTGAATAAAACTACCATGAGTGATATGTCTGTTTTTGTCATTTGTTACAACAATAATGATTGAATCTGAAATTTTACCAAACACATTTTGATTGCTTTTTTATTCAGCTTCAACTTTCATTAATATTTTACCAAACGTCTAACTGCTTTTTTCTCACAGCACAACACAACAACGCACAACAGATAAGTGCTTTTACATGAGAACCCCTGTGGGCCTGTGGTGAAAAATCGCCTAAAGATGTGGTTCAGTAACCTTCCTAAATTGGGGCCTAGGTAGATTAATTGGGGCCTATAGCTACATGACAAAATATGATCATCGAGTAACAATTCTTAGAAACCCCTTGTCCAATATATATGTTAATACCTAATATGCCCTTCTTAAATTAGTGGTAATTCGGATAATTAAATATTGTTTAATCAAGTTAATCCTGAAATTAACTATGTTTAATGCATAATCAACACTTGTAAAAATTTAATATTTTTTTCCAAAAAACTCAATCCAGAATCGGTTGATGTTAGTGCATTTGTAAACCGTTTCTGGGTTGAGTTTATTCCGAATGAAGATGTAAACCCAAAATCAGAGTTTAATCAATACCCGATTTCAACAATCGGTGTTTATATATATCTATATAATTCGATAATAACTTACTTTCGAAACAAATATTCATTACATAGTTTGGGAAATTAGCGCGAGTACATATATAGGATTCAGTATGAGAATTCTAGAATTTGACACATCAAATGCTCGTCAATGACCTCCGAGCACGTCGGTACAACGTCGTATATCCTTTGTGGTGAATGAACTTAGTTTCCCCATTACGGATTCTCCATAGCCCGTTGAAACGTTCCAGCTAAAATTCAATGAATTCTTAAATGTTAGTATGTGAACTTTTGACATAGGTATAAAGATGATCGCATTACTCTCTTTTCCCTAAGAGGATCTCGTGGATGATAGTGGTACACCATATTTCTAACTTTTATGTACTCTCGCATTGCGCTTTTTATGTATTGGAATCGAAAAGCCAAGTCTCTCCATTTACGGGTATTGGGATTCGCGGTACGTCCGTAAAAGAACTCTTTAACTCTCTTCCAAAACATTGAATATATTTCATTTGGATGTTCACGGAGCGTATTAGCAAACGATTTAACGAGACCAAATCTTCAAACGGTTCCCAATCCATTTTGTAGGCTAAGTGTGTCATGTGGGACTGGCTCAAAGAGGTTGTCCTTATATAGATGAAGTCTCAACGGCTATTTTTTTTAATTCAATTTAAACAATCGGATTTTAGAGATGATCACATTGACCGATTGTGTCCTTACAAAATCTTGTAAAATATGCCTCTCACTAAATCGGGCTTTTGTAATGCATATGTTAACCGATTCTAGGCAAAAAAAGATACAAAACTTTTCTTCAAAACAATCGGATTTAATGTAGGTACATACTAACCGATTCTAGGCAAAAATGATACAAAACTTTTCTTCATGACAATCGGATTACATATTGGTACATGTAAACCGATTACGAAAGCGAACCTCACGGGAAGCGTCGGAATCGGATTACATATGGGGACATGTAATCCGATTTTGATCGAAAAAAATGCCAAAATATGCATTTTTGCACACACATTGTAATCGCGTTTTGCACAAACACAAACAATTTTCAAAAGAAACCAGAATAAGTCATTCATAAACTGGGAACATAACCAAACATAATTCGACAATAAGTTTAAGACAAGACGTAAGTTTTGACTCCATAATTATCCATAGTTAAATATATACACATGAATATAACCATTCATTCATGAACATCCCTACCACTACCACGTCCACCGCCACGACCACGTCCACCGCATCCTCGTTTACCAGGTTGGGCGCTGCTCGATGCACCTTCGATCATCCTTTTTAGGGGTCCTCTCTTCCTCTTCTTCCTTGGCTCCTCCTCCTCGCCTCCAGCTCCTCAAACTTGGCACCAACTTCTACATCTTCGAGACTTGTTCAATTCATCGATCGACTTTTTATTGGCGTTAACATTTTTCCCTTCCACGATTTCTAGCTTTGCTTGGGTTATCCAGTGCCCCGACTTCGTCTTCTCGTTTCAATTTCAAAGAACAAACATTCAATATATAATGCTAAAATCATTAACAAAACCGTAGTTGAGTAACAATACGCACCAGGAATTCGAGAGCCGTATCTTTGTCCTCTATCTTGGGCCTCTCATCTACTCGTATCACTCAGTATGCGAAACATTTAGGTACCACGACATGTAATCCCGAAATTGCATCATCATACGTTCGAGATGGACCTTGCAGAGGATATTTGTGAAAAACTCGTCTTCCCAATAATCACATGATGGTAAAGGCTTGTGAACAATGTCGATATCATTATCATATGATTTGGTTTTTTTTTCTCATTGATTTTGAACATCTTGTTTGGGAAGACTAAATAACCTCGTTTGATTGGGGCCCAGAGATTTTAATTGGGGACTTGACATTTTACTTGCACCCCAAATTTTTCGGGGCGTATTAAACCGATAGTGAAAATACTATTTTACCCTTTACGAAATTTTTTTCTTTTCAAATAACGACTCTAATTAACGACCCTTCAATGACAATAACGAATGTTAAGGGTCGTCATTGTCGTATTCAATACTATTACGACCCTTTAATGCATTTACGCCCATTAATAACTCTTCGAAGATAACGATTCTTTTTTAGAGAATAACGACCGTCGATACTGACACTTCAAAACCATAACGGCAGTTTAGAGTCGTCATATACAAAATAAAAACAATAACGACTCTTTCAAAGGGTCGTCAAGGAATTGATTATGTATATGACGACTCTAAACTGTCGTACGTTTCCGCCATTAATGATTCCTCGAAGAAGATAACGACTGTTTAGAGTCGTCGCCAGTCGAAACATTAATATTTGTTTAAAGTCGTTATTGAAACACTTCAATACCATGACGATTTTTTATACAAATCTGGGCAAAAAAAAAAAGAAAAAAAAATTTGCAAACAAAAAATTTGAAAAAAAAATTTAAACTCTAATTAAGTAAGATTATCACTAATTAATTAAGATTATCACTAATTTTTTAGGGGCATTTTAGCCATTTATAAAAAATTATAAGGGGTGACAAAATTAGGTTGGGTGACCTTTTTTGTCCTCTAGTGGAGGTCCCAATTAAAATCCTTGGCCCAATCAAACGAGGCTAAATAAATGCAGAAGATTTTCTCTATTGCCACGCCACTGATAAGCCATTGGTGCTGGGAGTCGTGCCGCTTGGAAAAAGAAAGAAGATTCAAAAACATGTTTGACCAACCAATCAAATTCCTTTGAAAACTAGCAAGTGGGTCCATATTTTCTTGTTCGGAGCTATAATGTGGGTCCTTCTTTGGAAGACAGGCGGTGCGGAGAAATAAAAACATCTCGCATTACGTTTACACGCCAACCTTGCTGTCGTTTGAGTTTAACTGGGAACTTTGACTTCTTCTACCTCGCTCAAGTTGCATTTTGCACCAGCTGGGCTCCATCTTGTGACTCAAAAACAATACACAAGAGACGGGAAATACAAATACATCATCGGAAATGTTACTCCAATTTCATCTACACGACCTTGTTAGGTTAAACATTAATTTTGGAAATTAATTGAGGGATTAAATGCGCCTTAAGGTATACCAAATTTTGAATACTCTTATGACCAAAACATTTAATGCGATAATTAATATTAATCAAATTTTGTATAAATTTTTGTAAATGTATACCAAAACCTTATTCCATTTACCAAAGATTTACATTTCATATTTTTCTTTGAGGCCTCTTTCTATGCACATGCCAAAACATGGTATTTGGCATATATGCACCCACTATGGGTATGCCAAACTCATATGCCAATATGTTTTTTCTGGCATATAGGCATACACGACAGAGTCTCCAGGTGGCGATAGAGTCTTGGTCGCTCGATGGTCGTAGCAGCTCGATGGTCTTCCAATCGCCAACGACAAATAAGATATTGCTCGCTAGTATGATAATCGCTGACAGATCATCATCTAACGGCTACAATTTTCCCCTCTATAAATACACGATTTCAAACTCATATCAACTCACCAAAAATTCTAAATCTCTCTAGAATTTCTTAATTTCTCAATCTTTTTCAAATCTAAAACTATCACAACTCCTCTACAATTATATTTTCTTGTAAAATGGATTCACAAGCACAAACTCAAGGCAAAGGTAAGAAGAACCGAGTCCAGTGGTGCAAAATACACCATGATAGAAGATGAATGTATTTGTCGTAATTATGTTTTTTTTACCCAAGATTGTATCGGTGGTGCACACCAACATGGTAACACCATGTGGGATAATATATTTCAAAAATATGAAGAACAAACCATGAACATCAATGGTCGTGATGCAAAAGGATTGTCGAACACTTCATTGTAATCAATAGGAAGTAGTAAAACTTATGTTGCATTGATAATGCAAGCCAAGAGAAAAGGAAAGGGCAGGTGGTCGATTGATGTTGATTTTTAAAAGAGAGGTTCGTACGGATTGTAACGAAAACATGGTAAACGGTTTGCTTTCGAAAGTTGTTATCATATTTTGAAGGGTTTGAACAAATATAATCCCGATTACTTAGCAAATAATCAAATAGTACACGAAAAATCACCATATAATTCTTCTCCCTCAACACCAAATTCTTCACCATTTTCACAAGGTCCATCAAATTCTTCACCGGATACCCCGCAAGCTCAAATTCCAACGTAGTTTTCAATAATTATGTTGATGGTAATAATAAGGGAAAACTTCCAGGGAGGAATCGGGAAAAACCGGCTAGAAAATTAGCTCAAGAAGGAGGGAGTTCGTAGGATTTAACATGGAGGAGTTTATGGATTATCAAAAGACCATCGAAGGAAAGATCCATTCAAAGGAAAATTCCTTAGGAGAGTAAGAAAAGTCAGTCTTTCTCAAGAAAAATTCGGTTTGACTATGACAAGCATAACATTCTTCAAGCTAACACCTCAATTATGAGCATGACAAAAACATGTATAGCAAATCGAATTTGACGGGATTCAAGCTTAGGATTGAAAAGTGATGGATTTACTAACAAGTGATGAAGAAGATGATGATGATGGGCCGATGATGAGTTTGATGAAATAATTCCTCTAAATGATTAATGTACTAGTTTAGTACTAGTTTAATGTAGCAGTTTAAGTTTTTATGTTTTAGTTTAAGTTTTAATTTGATATGTTATTATGCATTCCAATTAATATTAGTTTGAAATGAAATGTTTAAGTTTATTAATTAGAAAAATAACAATACATAACATAACTTAAGCTGACTAAAACATTAAGAAAAATACATAAAATCATCTTCCATGCTGCTGCCCAAAGATTCAATCTCGGATCATCTCTTAGCTTGGTCATACAAATTACGGTTTGAATGTAGTTAGTGATTTGACCATAATTCCTTGCGGGGAGGCCTCTTTCGAGTTGAATCTCGGCCTCAAATCTTCATCATCATAGTTAATCCAATGTTGAATCACGCTGTTTTCTCTGAATTACCATGTTATGAAGAATTATGCAAGTGAGCATAGTCTTGTGCATTTCACGAGGACTCAACCCACGATATGGGCCACAAATGATAGCGAACTTCCTCTTCAAAATTCTAAGCGGGTTCCACATCCTTCCTCGGTGCCATTTGGGCATCGTTAAAATATCGGTATGAACGGCCCAATGCACCGACGGAGAAGGCGGCGGTAGCATTGAACCAAGGTGGACCATTTTGGATAGATACCATTCGCAAGATAATAGCCATGAGTGTCTTGATGGCCGTTGATCATGAAACGGACTGAGATGGAGAAATTCCATACTTCAAATCTTCAAACGGCGACTTGTGCAAAATATTAATATCATTTTGTGAACTAGAAAGACCAAAAAAGCGTGCCATATCAACAATCGTAAGAAGCGGCTGACTTAGGGATAAGCTGTTGGTTTCGATAATGACCTTTATATTGACTAGCCCAATAAACGGGGCATCCATGCCATACCCAATGCATACAATCGAGACTACCTAGCATTCACAGGAATCCCCTTTCCTCATTCTCCCCTTAATATTTGTCTAACATCTTCGTCGGTTGGTTTTCGTAAATATGTTGGACAAAATGATTAATCATTACTTGCGAGAACAATGAAAGGTAAGCGTGAAGTTGTTTTACCCATGAAGGTACTCATCATTTGCATCATTGGAGTGCCATAACCTAGAATCCTTAAAGCGAAGTAACTTTTTGGTCGGGGACTATGACCTCTAATATTCAATGCATCAAGCGATAATTGAATTGAGGTTCCCACTCGACAAAGCTCTTGATAATCTTTTTCACCGGATGACCCGAGGCATGCGGAATCGACCTTGAAAATCTCGATCGGGTACACACACAATTGGGAAGAAAATAATCGTGCTTGAGCTTCTGATAGTAAATTCCCTCCTTGATACGTATACCTTCTTGATAATACTTCTTTGGGCTCTTGAACTCTTGGTATTTGACCCGTATGTACAAGCATCAAAGTTTGATTATTTCTCATCTTCGGCTTCCTCTTCGTCAATTTCTTGCAACCTCATACGATAACTTTCTTCATTTTGTAACTTTGAACCTATTCATAATAATATCCCTTTCTTCATTGGATCTCGACATTGTAATGAAGCTTAAAATTGAGAATAAAGGAGTAATATCTTTAGAAGCGGTGTGAGTTTTAAATCGAGGTAAAATGGCGTATACATAGGAACCATAGGGGGAACTAGTCGTTTGAGAATAACTACTTGGCCATAACCATTGTATTGCCCGACGTTATTATTTTTATCGGCGATATTGAAAATACATGGCGATAAAGACTTTATGTTTGGAGATATTATGATTATCGCTGCTGAGGATTCGATCGCTCAGCGGTTTCTGGCATGCCAAACACCATTTTTTTGGCACGTGCATATGAAGAGGCCTGAGATCGTGATCCTCTTTTTCCTGTAAACCGCTTTCACAACTAACACAATGTCAACACATACGTTTCCACTTGCGATTACTTTATATATCTTAATCATAATTAGTGGTAACTCGTTTAAGCAAAATCCCCCAATATCCGTACCATCTGTATCATCTACTGAAGGACATCCTCAAGTTATTGCGGTGAATTCTGCATGTTCGCATCTCACATACGTATCGAGAAGGAAACAAGATGGCAGACGCGTTGGCAAATAGAGGAGCGGACAAGGTGGGAAACCCGAACCAAAATTCAATAATGGAAATATGGATTGATACAACACCTGCTTTTTTAAACCAGTTTCTTGTACTAGATAATTCCCAGATCAGCACAGGGCGTGTAATTCGTAACAAGTAATAATATAACTAGCTTCCTTTCAAAAAAAAAAAAAAACTCACTTGGATGAGAAACGAAGCAGAGGTTAGGGCTTTTTAATCCCGGCTTGATTGGGGTATACTCAAATTAATTGGGGTATACCCAATAAGACAAAATCGGTCATTATGAAGTAAAGCCAAGCCACCCCTTAACCTTGTATTTTCTAAATGGCTAATATGCCCTTGGTTAATTAACACTAAACTTCTGATTAGGTTAATTAATTGAGTTTAGATTAAAATTTTGAAATTATGAATTGATAAATTAAACCTTTCATCTGTCTTATGAGTTCGATTTCGATCAAAAAAATTTGGTTTGAAAATGCCTAAGGTAGAGAAGGTCGTGGTTTTGAATAAGGTGTCTACTGCAGTTCTGCGGCCAAGGTCCACTGAATAACCTGTAGGCCCGTGTTCAACCGGCGGTCCACTTTCAATAGTGTCGACCAAGCCGGCGCGTCATTGTCTCGGTTGAAGAACACGCCGACTATCTTGGGCCAGAATTTTACGGTCGGCATGGAAAATTTTCCTACAATGCCGACGGTCATAAGGTCGGCAAGCAGAAAATTTTCCTACAATGTCGACGGTCATGAGCTTTCTTGTTTGCCTTCTCCACCCTGAACAAGAACAATTCAGAAAAAAAACATTACAGGCCGGCAGGGTCGACAAATATAACCTATCCAGGCGGAAACATAGCGAAAGGGTCCCACTAAAAGATGCGTGCGCGGCTAAGCCACGGCCGTGGGGTGGTATCATTAAAATAGCCTTAGGCTCCCAACAAAAATGTACCTGTAGAAACAAGAAATTTTCACTACAGGTCGGCAAGGTCCATTACACATACATTGCCTGGTGACAAACCCTTGAAACATGGTTTACATAAATACCCTTAGGATTCAAAAATTCTAGGCATCCAAGAAACATTCAAAAGAAGCAATCGGCGGGGTAAAAAACAATAAGATACGGCTTCATTTAAAAAACTTTCGTTAGGCAAGGTATTCGGTTGAATAACACATACCACTGTAAGAGCGATTCTGAGAAACTATACAATAGGCAAGTTCTTCAACCTTATAGCTTGCCGGCCAAACCTAATTATGAAAATCCGGCAAGGTCGATAACAAAATACCTTCTTGCGTCGCAACGCCAATTCAAAATTTCGGATTTTCTGACCTAATTTGACATGCAAACATGAAATCGAAGTACTAGGGTGAGTAAATCAAAATAGTGCTAACACAATCTGCATTTTTTCATTATTGACTCATGGGATGGGACCTATCTTGCTCAAGCATACTGGAGCAATTTTATCTGCATTGCAAACTTGCAATGCAATGGATGAGCATGAGTTCGATCTTGCAAGAGAATCTCTCCAACTCATTGCTTTGTGTTTTTGTTTTTCTCTTTCTCATCTGTTTTGCTGCATGCATCTTCTACTGTGTTTCCAGGCACCAATTGACGAGTTGGGATCGACTCCTCTTTCCAACTAATTCGAGGCATGAGAACAGGTCAAACAAAAATAACACACAGTTCGAAGTTGGTCACTCTTGCCTACTGAATTAAAAGGGTGAAAACATGAAAGTTGTATAGCATATTCAAACTATTAGCATCTAATGACACTTTAAGCTATTCTTTTTTCACTGGATTTTAATGACTACTGCACCATTTCTATACACACATTCCTGCAGTCTTATCGTATGAGTTTGCGAACTCTTATTTTTGGTTGATGGTCGTTCAGTAGCCGAAGACATGATCTTTCTCTTGAATAGGTCAGCGTCAGCCCATACTAGGAGGTTTCATATCATTAAAATTCAAATGTTCTAAAATCCATAAAACATGGTAATTTTGGATTTTTAAATAGAGAGAATGCAGTTTGTTCCTCATATGATTACATAATTGAAACACTAATTCGAGTGTAGTCCATCTCTGATGGAATGAACAAGCAATATTACGTTTACATCGACATCATTTCTACACATGCATGCATTCTTATTTTTGGTTTCTAAGTCTGAAAAATAAAGTAACGATTCAAGTTAGAAAATTGTCCAAATGGCTATCTCGTGATTCATGTATTCACATTTATTTCATGTACCTACGGATTTTTAACTAGTTTTGCAAATTAACATGTATTTTTTTAATGAAAACTTAGGCAGAGCCTAAGGAATGGAATTGATAGAAATGCTAGTGGTGTCCTGGTTTAGGCAAATATCAGACCCACTGTTCAAGTTCTTACAATTAATAGCCAAGTTTAATGCTTGGAGATTTTGGTTTCTATCTAAAAGCTTAAGAGCTATTAAGACAAAAGTTACATGCTTGATATGGAGGATAGTTTCATCATTAAAGATTTGTTTCTCCCTGTGGAAATTCCTGCTGAATCTTCCTTTGATTGCTTGGAGGTAAAGATTGTTGAAGTGCTCCAGAATGTCAGAAGTTTCAGCTTGTATGATAATGTTTGTGTGTTGCTTTTCCTCTGCCCATCCAAAAGCTAGATCTGCTCCTCTTGTGGCTCTGTTGGTCCCCTTTTGAGTACATGTGTCCTCTCAAGCTATCAACCAAGTTCCCTGCAAAATCAGTGATAATTAGGGCAGAAAAATAATGGTAAGTGTGAGGGTCCTGGATAGTACATATTTTGATTACAAAACCATAATTCTGTTGGTGTTGTTGGAGCCCCACATTTATTCCTGCAGTTGTTAGTTGGTACTCATTATCATTGGTATAATCCTGAGAGTTCAGGGCATGATGAGGCAGATTGTGAACTCTGTTTGTAATCACGAGAGATGTTGTTGAATGCTTTGAGTAGTAGTCTTAGCATTAGGGTAATGTTCTGGAATACTAGATCACATCTAGCCTTCCAAACGTACCAAATAGTGGTAGCATAAATACGGTATTGTCGGTGCTACTATTATTGTGGAACCAATCATTGAACCACCCCATGAATGGGGTTTGATGGTCAAAGAGCCCATGATTAACCCTAGCATTTCTTCTTGGCATTGTGTGGCAGCAAGGCTATTGAGAAACATATGAGTCATTGTTTCCTCCCCACGCAGATTTTGCATATGGGATCAATGTAGTGGTGAATAATTGCAGTTTTAACATTTGTTGGGAGAATTTCATGAGCACATTTCCAGAGAAAGATCTTGATAAGCTGGGGCAACTTCCAACTTCCAAATGGCACCCCAATCCCTCGTTGTTTGATCATTTCTGTATAGGTTCTCAATTTTAGCTTTGTATAGAGCCTTGGCGAGAATTTGCCGGTGTGTTAATGTTCCAGTGAATACTTGTCTTCTTCCGGAGTTGATGACTAAAGCGTGATAGTTTGAGCGTTAACCGGATTAAAGAGTTGTTGGATGAGTTGGATGTTCCAATCCTTCGGATCGATCATTAGGTGAGCCGGCATCCGAATATCATTAGAGGCGCAGGTGGCAGAGAGCTTCTCGGTTGAGTTGGGTATCCCATAGGTCTTCCCAGGATGTTGATTTTGTTACCATTACCTATTCTCCAAACACAATGTTGCTGGATGTTCTGAATATCTTCTAAAACTCCTTTCCATATCCAGGAATCTCCATCTTTAGCATTAGTGTTCATGTTTAGTACTTTTTTTCCCAGTAGGTATTTGGCATCCATCAGCGTGGTACCGAGAGAGAGTCCTTGTCTTGTTCTAGTCTCCATCCTATCTTTGTTATCATGGCACTATTGAATAGTTTCATATTCATGAAGCGACCCACCAAGGTCTTTTGGCTTGCATATAAATTTGCCCAAGCTTTTGGGTAGTAGCTTGAGGTTGGATTATCCAGATTTTTCCCCGGAAAGAAATCTCTTTGTAACTTGTTCATGTCTTGACAAGTTTGCTTAGGTATTCAAGCAATTCATTTGATAAATTTCGTAGAGGTGAAAAATTTGATTATAACTTCTCTTCCGTTTGGATTTAGGGGAATTCTTCAGTGGATGGGTTCATCTTCATTTTGTCCACCCACAGTCGAAAACATTGTATTTTGCTTTTGTGGGTAAACAAAGGGGAGCTTATGTATTTGTCATTTGCAGACAGAACTTGAACTTCTAGAAGCTTGCAGATGTTAGGTATTATGGCTGGATTAGTGTCTTTGCTGATAAAAGCACTTGATTTGCTGAAGTTTATGAGTTGGCCAGAAGTAGCTCCAAATATATTAAGAATGTCCTTTAGGTTCTGAGATTCAGTAGAGTTGGCTTTGCAGAAGACCATGCAATCATCACCAAAGAGGAGGTGTGTTATTGAAGGAGCATTCTTGCAAATTTTGGTACCCGAGATTATGCCCAAGTCTTCATCATGGGATAAGGTCCTGGACAAAGCTTCCATACAGAATAGAAATAGATAAGGAGATAGAGGGTCCCCTTGTCTAAGACCTCTTGAAGGGTTGAAGAAGTTATCAGGGGAGCCATTGATTAGCAATGAGAAAAAGAAGTGGTAGTTATACTGGCGCATAACGATTGGTGCAAAGGCTGATGGGTCTGAAATGGCTGAGGTTTGAAGGCTTATCTGTTTTGGGTATCAAGGTTATGAATGTTGAGTTCATTTCTTTTAGCATGTGACCAGACGTGAAAAAGTGTTTGACCATTTTAACCAAATCTTCTCCAACAATATCCCAGTTGGCTTGGAAGAAGTTTTGAGGGAAGCCATCAGGACCTGGAGCTTTATCTTTGGCCATACTGAAGAGGATGGCCTTGACTTCATGATCTTCAGGAATTCAATTGAGCATGTTGTTGTCAGTTGCAGTTATGGTTGTGGGGATGAGGTTGATGATTTCAGGGTTCATCTTGGGGATTCAGTGGTAGCCATTTTGGAGAAATGGTTGGTGGCTCTTGTTTTTATTTCTTGGTAATCCTCAATCCAATTTCCTTCATAATCTCGGGACAACATCAATCTTGTTCCTTCTTGTTCGGTTTTAGTAGATCGGAAGTAATGCTGGTGTTCTTGTCTCCCAATTTGATGAATTGGTCTGCTTTTGGTTTTCCGAATTTTCTTCAATGTCTTGCCAATCTTTTAGGACTTGCATTGCAGTTTTTATTGTTATGCTTCTGTCTTGCTTGAAGTAATTTCCTTGTAACCAGTTTAAATGCTGCTTGTTGTCTTCAATGTTTGTCTTTATATTTCCATACACCTCTGTTCCAAATTTTGATCTTTAGTTTGATGTCTTTGAGTTTTATGGCTATTAGATAGGCACTAGAACCAGACAAGTTCCTTTGCCAACATTCTAGAATAATGTCCTTACAATCCTTGTGATCCAACCATGGACCAAAGAATTTGAAAAGGATTTTACCAGTGTTCCAATGGGGATTAGTGTTAAGAAGAATAGGATGGTGATCTGAACCAATCACTACAGGAAAAATATACATCTACAACTAGAGATTTACAACACTTTTCTAAACATCGTAAAAAGTCCTATGTTTTACAACTGATTTCAAAGGAAGAGTTGTCGTATATCATCACTTCCAACCCTTAGAAACAAGGGGTTGCTAAGAAAACAAACGACAACTCCTTAGCAAAACTGTTGTGACGACATTTAGCTTTAACAACTCTGTTCCATATATGTAGTGACTTAGCCTATCACAATTCTGACAAGTGTTGTTGAAGAACACAAAAATATGATAACGAAAAAAATATTAGAGGGGAGATTCGAACATGAACCTACTGCATGGATGTCTAGCTCATCAACCACCCTTTCAGTTCACAAGTTTCGGTTTTTTTCTTTTTTTTTAAAATACAAACCTACAACAACACTTATAAGTGTTGTTGAAGTAAAAATATATAATGTTGGAAAAAAATGAGGTTATAGGGAGATTCGAACATGAATCACTTGCATGGACGTCTAGCTCATCAACCATCCTTACTAGTTCACAAGTTTTGCCTTTTTTTTCTTTTTTTAATAAAAATGTATAACAACACTTATAAGTGTTGTTGAAGTAAAAATATAGAACATCAGAAGAAATGAGGATGGGGATTTGATCCTCATCCTCCTGTATGGAAGTCTACACCATTAACCATACCTACATTATTACATGTTCTGTCAAGTTTGTGGTTCTTTAATACACTAACTTTATGACAACCCTTCATAAGAGTTATAAACAAAATGTAATGCTCAAAAATAATGCTCGGGCAATGAGCGCAAACAACACGAAGCTTTCTCGTAAACAATCACATACACGCTATCTTTGTAATATTTACTTTACTCACCAGGATAAGGGTAGTCCGGTAATTTTCACAGTCTCCATAATTTTATTACCTTTATTTCTAGTAAGGGTAATATGGTGATTTTAACAATTTATAATATTTAGTTTACTTATTTTCCGATAAGCGAGTTCTGGTCATTTCCATAGTCTTCATATCATAATATTTATTGCATTAATTTCCAAGAAGGGTAATATGGTCATTTTCACAAGCAATAATATTTACTTTACTTTTTTTTCGATAAGGGTAGTCAGGTCACTTTCACAACCTCTATAATATTTATTGCACAAATTTCCATGAAGGGTAATATGATCATTTTCACTATCGTAATATTTACTTTACTTATTTGAGATAAGGATAGTTTAGTAATTTTCACAATCTCGTAATAATTATTACTGTAAATGGATGGATTCGTCATTCTTACCAAGTTTCGACTTAGAGTAGTCAACTCGCGGCCCGTGTTTCGATCTCGGATCACATTACGCATCTGATATGCGAAATAGGGTTTTTTTTAAGGTTTCGTAGAATATCTCAATGGAATCTTACCTGTAAATGGATGAATTCGTCGTTCTTACCAAGTTTCTCACTTAGAGTAGTCAACTCACGGCCAGGTTTCGATCTCGGATCCTTGTACGCCTACAATATGCAGAAATAGGATTTTTTTAAGGTTTCGTAGAATATCTCAAAGGAATCTTACTGTAAATAGATAAATTCGTCGTTCTTACCAAGTTTTCGACTTGAGTAGTCAACTCACGACTGTGTTTCGATCTCGGATCCTTGTACGCATACAATATGCAGAAATAAGATTTTTTTAAGGTTTCGTAGAATATCTCGAAGGAATCTTACCTGCAAATGGATGGATTCGTCATTCTTACCAGGTTTCTGACTTAGAGTAGTCAACTCGCGGCCAGGTTTCGATCTCAGATCCTTGTACGCATACAATATGCGAGAAATAAGGTTTTTAAATGTTTCGTAGAATATCTCGAAGGAATCTTACCTGTAAATGGATGAATTCGTCGTTCTTACCAAGTTTCTGACTAAGAGTAGTCAACTCATGGCCAGGTTTCAATCTCGGATCCTTGTACGCCTACAATATGCAGAAATAGGATTTTTTTAAGGTTTCGTAGAATATCTCAAAGGAATCTTACCTGTAAATAGATAAATTCGTCGTTCTTACCAAGTTTCTGACTTAGAGTAGTCAACTCACGACCAGGTTTCGATCTCGGATCCTTTATGCATACAATATGCGAAATAAGATTTTTTTAAGGTTTCGTAGAATATCTCGAAGGAATCTTACCTGTAAATGGATGAATTCGTCGTTCTTACCAAGTTTCTGACTAAGAGTAGTCAACTCATGGCCAGGTTTCAATCTCGGATCCTTGTACGCATACAATATGCAGAAATAGGGTTTTTTTAAGGTTTCGTAGAATATCTCGAAGAAATCTTACCTGTAAATGGATGGATTCCTCGTTCTTACCAAGTTTCTAACTTAGAGTAGTCAACTCATGGCCAGGTTTCGATCTCGGATCCTTGTACGCATACAATATGCAGAAATAGGGTTTTTTTATGGTGTCGTAGAATATCTCGAAGAAATCTTACCTGTAAATGGATGGATTCCTCGTTCTTACCAAGTTTCTGACTTAGAGTAGTCAACTCACAGCCAGGTTTCGATCTCAGATCCTGTTACGCATATAATATGCAGAAATAGGGTTTTTTTTAAGGTGTCGTAGAATATCTCGAAGAAATCTTACCTGTAAATGGATGGATTCCTCGTTCTTACCAAGTTTCGACTTAGAGTAGTCAACTCACGGTCGGTTTCGATCTCAGATCTCATTGCGCATATAATATGCGAAATAGGGTTTTTAAGGTTTCGTAGAATATCTCAAAGGAATCTTACCTGTAAATGGATGAATTCGTCGTTCTTACCAAGTTTCTCACTTAGAGTAGTCAACTCACGGCCAGGTTTCGATCTCGGATCCTTGTACGCATACAATATGCAAAAATAGGATTTTTTTTAAGGTTTCGTAGAATATCCCAAAGGAATCTTACCTGTAAATGGATGAATTTGTCGTTCTTACCAAGTTTCTGACTTAGAGTAGTCAACTCACGACCAGGTTTCGATCTCGGATCCTCGTACGCATACAATATGCAGAAATAAGATTCTTAAATAACTTCATCAATTTCGATGATGTATCATGCTAATTTTGAAGTCAGAACCCTCTCAAAGCTTCGTGGTTCATAGATTATATGCCATTATACCAAGTTTGAAGTTCGAATCGACATTGAGCTTCATATTTACTGATTTTGATGATGTATCATACTAAGTTTGAAGTCAGAACCCTCTCAGAGCTTCTTGGTTCATAGTTTGTATGTCGTTATACCACATTTGAAGTTTGAATCGACACTGAGCTTCATATTTATCGATTTCGATGATGTATCGTGCTACTAATGTGCACTAAAGCTACTTCATGACCTGTATGACTAGTCGAAATTACTTCATGACCTATGTAACTAGTCGAAATTCAAACGGGAAGCACGAAGAGAAAGCACAAAAACACAAAGAAACACACCAATTATCAAATTCATTTCTTATTTTTCAGCTTCATTCTTATACATTTTTTTGGATTTTTTTATATCAGAATGTCGATAACAATGTACTAAATTTATTCATATTTTTTTTTGGATTTTTTTCGTGTCGAAGGTTGATAATAAAACCGAATACATGAGTTCGTATTAACATAAAGAGAAACACAGATGCTTCTCAATCCGTATGAGCATCCCAAAATACAATCTCAACCGTTAAATTATTTTCTCAATCCGTATGAGTGGATTAAACAAAATGGTCCGTCCATTTTTATTCACCCACCAAACCCTCCCTCAACCACGCGAGCTCTATCTCTTTCTCTCTTTCTTCCTCTCCCCGAAGAACACCTCTCTTCGGCGCTCCATCACCACCGCCGCTCTTCTCTCAATCCCTCTTCTTCATCTCCATTTCTTGATTGAATCGACCCATATTAGATCTCATACGCAATTTAGGTGAAAATTATCACAACCTCGATCACGTAAACTCATCAATCGAATACCTCGAGATCCACCTTCCACAAACCCTAAATCAAACAAAACCCAACTTCAATTCGTAAAAACCCTTAGTTGTAGATTTCGAACCCTAGATTTCAAAACAAAAATAAAAACCCTCAAATCTCAATGTTAAGCCGGGAAAAAAAAAACCTAGATTTCAAAATCAAAATCTCTTAAGTGTTCTGGTGGATAAATGGCGATGGAAGTATGGGTATTTATTGAAAGGCAAGAAGTTAATAAGAAATTGATGGTTGTATACGAAATTGCAGTGCTCGATTGGGTTCGATTTGCGGTGATTTTGAGATGACATGAGCGGTGGTGAATTTAGTTAATCGAGTTCAATTGGGGACGATGAGCTTGTGCTTGAATGGTTGATATTTTAGTCAATTTGGAGTCGAGTTTGACAACGAGAAATAGTGAAAGTTTGTGGGTGATTTGGAATGACAGGGGATCAAGAGGAGGATTACAGGGATCGAGAGGAGGATTACAGAGGAGATCTGTGTTGAACTCTGGTATCGAGAATGGGTTTGGGTTGGGTTTGTGATGAACTGGAAGATGGGTATGTGTTGGTGGTGATACTGAGGTCTTGAAGAGTTCTTTGTGATTTGAAGTTAAGATGCGAGATGATGATGAATCGTTGATACGTAAAATCGGGATGTTGTTCTTGTTGAAGCGAGATGGATAGCAAGGCCCAATGGTTGTGCACTTGAGCTGAAATTGGGAAGTAAGCGAAGAAAGTGATGCAAGTTTGTTGTGGGTTGAGTATGCTAAGAGTGGATGACGCAGACTACCCAACCATTTCAGATGTTGCTCCGCTTACAAGGTCTGTTCCCCCCCCCTTTTTTTTCCTGAAACCTAAATTATGTTTATGAAAAGCCCTCATTGATTCCTTGATTCCCAATTAATGGTTTGTGTCAATTCACTGATTTTATATAGTTATCCTATATCGAGAAGAGATGGATAAATCATAAGATTATGGTCAAGTGGCTTTCACGATTTTTCTTTTACTTGGATCGTTACTTCATCAGTTGCTAAGATCACTTCCACCACTTAATGATGTTGGACTTCTTTGCTTAGTAAGCGAGTACATTATGAGAGTTATTTGTAGAAATAAGTAATTGGTGTTTTTGTTTTAACATTGTACGCTTTCGAGGCATGAGAAAAGAGTTCCAAATTTTGATGTGTGGAGCACTTGTATACGTTCGTTTAGATTTATGATGGATCTTTATTTTTAAGGGTTTTATTTCAATTTAGGGTGTACGAGGAGATTAATGTTCGTGCTAGAAGATGTTATCTCTTGGTATGTTAAGGCAACAAGAAAGAAAACTTCTAATTCAAATGGTATTCATTTTTTTCTTTGATGTAAATGTAACCAATATTTTGTAACAGATTAATCAAGAGCGTGAAGGAGAGCAAATTGGCAGAGCTTTGCTCAAGAATGTTCTAGCTATTTTTGTCGATATTGGGATGGTAAATATGGAATATTATGTAAATGACTTTGAAGCGAGTTGCTATACGATACAGTAGGTTATTATACCCGAAAGGCTTCTAACCGGATTCAAGAAGATTCTTGTCGAGAATACATGATAAAGGTACTTCTAGGCTCCGATATTAATGATCTTCACACACCAGTGCTTACTATTCCGTAAGAAATGTGGTTAACATAATTTATTTATTTTTGGCAATAATTAGGTCAAGAATGTTTGAAGAGGGAAAAGGATAGGGTCACTCACTATCACTCTAGCACGGAGGAGAAGTTAATTGAGGTTAGCGGTTTTCCCTTTCATCTTTTTCGGAGGAAGGAACTCCCCATCCCGGGCTTTGTTAATTGATTATTTTCCTTGCAGCAAGTACAAGAGCAATCACGAGTAAGGTTTCCCAACAACTTCTTGAAAAGGATCACTTCGGGTGTTATGTGCTACTAAGAGAGGACAAGGTGATTTATGATCACATTTTCCTTCATCGGTTATTTTCCGGAGATTCTATCCTATTCCGAGTGTGCTAATCGTTGATCCTACGGATTTTTTTATTTTTGCTAGACTGAGGATCTTACAAGGATATATAATCTATTTTCCAAAATCTCTAAAGGCTTGTACCCTGTTTCCCTTATGTTTAAACAGGTTAGCTTATTCTGTCTAATAGTCAGTTTTACAAGTAATGGAAGTTGTAAGTATTTGATCCATTATTAAAGCGATGGTTGTTTATCAGCATGTTGGTCTTACATTTTTTCTGATTTTTTGATGCAACATGTTACTTCGAGGGTATAGCCGTGTTCAATCGAGCCGAGAAGATGCAACAAATAGCGAGAAAGGTTTGTCGTTTTTCTAAAACCATTTTAGTTATACTAATCAAAGAATATTGTGCCAGTTTTGAGATATTGTTTCTTCTTAATAGATTATAGGTCAACTCAAATTTGGTTTGGTTGTTTCACGCATTTAGTTGAACATCTTTTCCTTCTATTTAGTTGAACATCTTTTCCTTCTCCCGATCACAAATTTGATTTAGTTGCATCTTGTTCCCAAACATGTGGACAATGGTTTTGTGGATTCAAGCCGTCTTCTAACCGGGAATACTTAAACTTGCTTAGATTGAATTCTTCAAGTTTTTGTACTTTGTCTTTTTATTAAGTGACTTTTCTGCTTGAGTTCGCATTTATCATGAAAATTGTAAGTTAAGTTTCTATTCTTGAACCTTTATTCATGGTGATGTGTTACCTTGTCTCTCTAGTGTGTCTAATTAATATAGTGCACCCAGGTTGGGTTAAAGAAAGTTGTTTGTAGCTTTTCTATATTTGTGAGTTTTCTTTTATTTTTGATTCTTTGCTTAATCTATCGACATTTTCTTACAAGATAATCGAAATGTATCGGGCTCGGCAAAATCCCTTGGACCTTGGCTCATGAAGATCGAAGAATCAATTTTATAGTAGTATGGAATATAACTCGCTTTATCAGGAAAGTAATTGACCTTCATGAAAAAATACATGCTCTAAGTGACAACTTTGCTTTGATGGCCACACTCTTTTCCACAAGGTCTGTCTTGAATAGTTTTTACTTGGTTGATTGAGTATTTCTTATCTCATGTTCCTCTACTCAATTTGTCCTTTTTGATTTGCGGCCATATTTTTTCGAATCATGTGCTTGTTCTGCAGCTTCTGTGATGATATTCCAAGGTCTTAAAGCTGTTGAACTAAAATGCAAGTGCCCTGTTTGTAGAGAGGTATATATATATATCTTCAATTTGTGCGTGTTTCTACGGTCAACCTCTCGCAGTTAGGATCTAGCTCCCGTATATCTTGTTACGCTTCTAGTCATGGTTTTGATTTTGATGCTTACTAGGAAGCTTCGTTTTATTATCTATCAATTTGTCTCGCTATGGTATGAACATTGATGCTATAAAGTTAGACATTTTAAAAATAGAAAAAAAAAAAACTAGGATATTATCACCTAATCAAATTATATGTTCTTTCTTTCGAGTTGGAATATATGCCAATCCAATTCACATGGTTGAGCTAGATCTTCTCAAAAAAAAATAGGTAAGAACATGAAACTAGAATACTTGTCCATCCTTTGTTTGAGCAAGAAAGTGATCGGTTTTGATTTAGCGGAGCAATTTATGGCACAACAATTACACCAACAAAATATGCTTTCTTCTCATTCTCTCTCGCATTCGAAAGGACTTGTGCCAGAAGCAATTTCCAACTTCCTCTCGTGGGAACAGATTCAAAATTCCGTTCTAGCTCGGAGCTTTAAACCCTCTTCACCAGAACATTCAATCACCTAACAAAGATGGAGTTGGAATTGTTAAAACTTAGGCTTGATTGACCTGGCAATGATAAAGAAATTTCATCGTAGCCGTATGCAATCGCAGCGAGAAGAAACAAAGCACAGGGTTGTTCCTCGAAATGCTCCATCGGAAGATGCATAATCGTGAAGTCTCAAATAGACCATCTAGAGCAAGCAACAAGGTTGATCGGTACTAATGAGGCAGCGTCTTCGGCATGAGCCGCAACAAAGCGATCTCAGCTCCTCTATAGCGCACCACCGATCCACGTCTCGAGAAGCTTATGGAATCAAGATTTGGTCAACACCCACAATGGGAACACCATAACGATTTACAGGACCTTCTTTCACGTGCTAAGCAAGAGTCAGATTCATCCCAAGGAGTTACAACTTCTCGCTCGGCTAGAGCAGAGCAAGCTATGGTATTAAATTGAATGTGAAATACTTTCATACAAGGTGATTTGAAGTTAGCTAGGTAATGCAATTGGAGTGGCGGTTAAATTGAATGAATGCAAATGTGTTCTGGCTGGCGGCTTAATGTGAATGTGAAATACTTTCGTAACTCGGTTTTTTTAGCTATAAAAATTTTTTTCAAATTTTTTTATGCACACAACTTCTAATAAGAGTTGTATACCCATATTTTAACTACACAAACCAAAGTTGGTCGGAAAGAATGTATTTACAACATAACTAGTTATTTTGTCTAACATAGTTATGCAACTCTAACAAGTGTCGTGTAAATCTTATTCATAATATAATAGTAATTAGAGTTGTTACATATTTCTACAATACACATCCTAGGTTGTCTAAGATAGTCCTTCAACTTATACAAGTGTTGTGTTACATATTTGTACGATACACATCTTTTGTTGTGTAAAATAGTCTACAACACAAGCAAGAGTTGTGTTAGGCTTTCAAAAAAAAATCGAAAGAGAATCACAACTTTGGCAAAATATTGTCAACCATGAATCACATCACCCTTTACAACTCTTAGTCAAGCATTGTAGAAAAGCTTGGACTTTCTGCAATACCCCCCTTCCATAATGCATAAATGAAGTTGTCGTAGGGGTACTACAACTCTAATCTGTAGTCGTCAATGATGATTTTTCCCGTAGTGAATGGCTAACAGATTAGTAACAATAGTGTTTAGATAGATGGTAAGCCAGGATTTAGTGGCTAGCTATCCAACCTTTGTTCGGTGAGCGAGGACCACTTCTCTTGTTGGACCGGTGAAGGGGCACCCGGTGCTACCCTAAATCAATTAGATACAAGTCAACAATCTTGTTTCTAAAAATGTTTGCTTTTGTTTAATCCAACGGGTGGTATTTGACTTTTCATTATCATGCAGAATGATATTGAGATCTCCAATAACCAACCATGGGATAGAGTGTTTTGTAGCTGTGTTTTCCAAGACTTTCCAAGAGTTGAGTTTACATTGGGTATCATTAGGACTGCCATAGTAACCAGTGAAAATCCAGGAAGGGCCACCGGTGGGCTTGATTGTAGCATTGATATGATTAATGGAAGCATCCGGAGATGGTAACATATATCGATTGTTTTCCTTATCAATACTAAACCACCAGAAAAGTACCACTAGTCCCTCCGGGATTGACATGCCAAAAGTTTTGAATGTTTAGGCTGTTTCATGGAATTTAAAAGTTTTCCATGTTTCTCGCTTTGTTTGAAGATGAAGCAAATGTTAGATTGAATTCGTTTAGCATGTCATGAGATATTTTTGGTATGCGTTTGTCTCTATCCCTTGATGGGTTCCAAGCTATTAGATAATGAATTTCGAAAATAAGATAGAGGATATTTGGAAGTTGGCCTCCTAGCTTGGGATCAATGTATGTTATAATGCAATGTAAATAGTAAGTATGGAAGTGATGCATAATGTTAATCCGAAAAAAAAGAGGGATGTGGTAAATTACCTCAATATCGGGTGTCAAGGGAGCCGATTCACCATTAGTCATATGGGGGTTGCTTGAGTCCAGGGGTTCAGCATAATTATCAGGGAATTCCTTGAGTCTTTTGATGTTGTCAGTTTCATTGGTTTCCATTGGAGTTGCAGCACAGTTTGGTTGTTTTCTTTTATCAGAAGTTTTGATGATATGTTAGTTACTGGATGAGGGTTCTTCAACAAACTTGTGAATTTTCTTTCTTGCTTTCCGAGGCTTTCTTCTTGAATGACAGTTTCAGCATCCATTCTTTCTTTGATCTGAGAAAGGGTTGGAAGGTTTTGGGAAGGGATGACCGGAAAGATACCATGAGTATCACTTTTTGGGTTGGTATAGGTATTAACGGTGTTGGGAGGTTTGATTCTAGTTTGCTTCCTTGATCTTGATTTTTAGTTTGAAGGTGCTTGTAATTGGTGACAATTTTCTTTGTAAGATCAAGCCTTTTGTTTGATTTGGCTAGCAATGATATCGGATGAGGAGAGTTGGGGTCAGCTCACAGAGGGAAGCTCCAAAAGTGAGGTGTTTGGAGGAGGAGGGAGTAAGATTTGCAATTGTCTTCTCTAGCTTTTTATGTTTAGCATTTCTCATTTTGATTTCAAAAACTTGAGTTTGCATCAAAGATCGAGTATCCTCTTTGTGAATGGCATTTCTTCCTTCGAACAGTTTTATATAGCGGTTTGGGGTGGTGGTAATGGTTGAGGGGTTGGTAATCTTTGTAGTTGGAATAGTGGGTTTTTTGAGGGTATAGGTGGTATGGGACATGGAGGAGATGGGGGGTGATCTAAAATTCTGCGATGACTTTGTAGTAGAATTTGATGCCATTAAGAGCATAAGCAAATTCAAGCCAATGAGATATGGTTGGTGTTTCATAAGCTTCAATGCCAAACTTTAGAGGTTTGGTGACATCAATGTTGAGTAGGACCTCAAGGTTTTTCTCAAATGTCTCTTCCATAAGGTTTCTTTTCTTTACAGTACACTCCTACAGGCTGAAGGATGTTTCTGATATCTGGAATGATGTGAGTTGGAATTCTTTTGATGAGCAACCAGATCATGACTTTTGTGAAAGCTTCTTCATGAATTAAGTATGGGCCTCCCATAGGGATACCAACAAGCACCATGAGTTTATCAAATACTCCTATGAGTTGAGTAATCATCCTCATGGGTGAATCTGAGGATGAAAAAATTCCTTCTTCTATTCCATATTTCCATCTCAACTCTGCCATTAAACTCCCAGTTTTTGTTGATAAAGTTGCTGACTCTATTTGTTTCAAAACAAGTGTTACTACATAGTTTTCCAATAAAACACCATTTCCAATCTAAAGGTTGCTTGGGTCTGATGTTTTCAGGGTTGAGGAAAACCTTTAGATAGAGATCGGCTTTCTGTGCATGTTGAGGGATTTGTTCATTTGAGCAACAAGGTTTTCAATGGATGGGTTGGTGGATTTCAAGAGGAAGCCATGGTAGAAAGAGAGTGTAGCAGTGAAGAAGAGTCAACCGACAGTTGATATGATCAATATCAATATTTGTGATATTTGACCGAGTAGGGATCTTGTGGATAGGTTTTCGTGCAGATTTAATTTGAATAAGATTCTTTATAATGTCAGGGAAAAAGGTATACTTCAAGCCGGTCAATGTTGTTTTGGAGGATCTTTAGTCAGTGGATATGGACATCACCTTGTGGTTTGTATGATCAGGGTTGTTGTTGTTGTATATGACTAATGGAATCTGACTCAAGTACCTGCACTCAATTGAAAAAGTAGTATTATTTAAAGGTTTAAGAGCTTTACCATGTCCTTTCCATTGATAGCTGCATCTATTGGGAGTCTTGTCTTCATTGATATTGATAGTGATGTAACTAGCTTTTGTTTGAACACGAGTCACGGGTTGGGATTGAGATTTTAAATTGGACTTGTACTTGCAGCAAAAGGTATTAAAGAGTGGGACTTTAGCCTGTCGCAGTATATGAGTGGCTTCCCCACATCTTGACCAATCTATCTCGCGCAAAAAAAACTTACTCAACCAGGTAAAATGAACTAAGTTGGAAATAAGATTAGCTTGGCTTACTTTGGTTGCCGGCTCAGAGTGTTTTTTTATGGGTTTCATCCATAGATCAACTTTCTGGTATGCCCTTAGATTTTCAGTAGATAGCATCGATTCTTGGCTCTCATAGTGGGGATTTGAGGTTAGCCCGCACGCTCCAAACTTCCTTGCCATGTTGGTCTGTGGGTCACCTATTAGTGTTCTTTGAGTCAGATGCTCTGGCAGCTGAAATTGGATATGCTGCATCTGAGTCGTGCACAAGTAAGTGGTACGTGTGATGGTGTTTGTGCCAGTTGTTGGTGCAATAACTTCCACTTTGCCAAGTGTATCTTTTTCATCCTTCCAGCTTCCATCTGTCAAAAAACGAGACAAAGCATTAGTTGGTTTAGGTCTTAGAGGGTTGGGATGTATAGTCTGTAGGTAATGATTCCTATGAAGTTAAGAAATGAAAGAGAGAGAGAGATAAGGATGGTAGGCAAAGAATGGGGTTGTATTGGAAACCGTCGCCACTTAATGTGGTTAAACCCTCATATTTGATCCCTTTAAGACGCAATTCTTTCTCTGCTGAGAAGAGAAAGAGACCCCTTTGCTCTGTTTGTCTTCCATTGTTGTTATTTTCAGAAAAGAATACAGTTTGTGACTTCCAATCGTAATGGATGGTGGTGATGGTGTTGTTGATCGAAAGGGAAAAGAGAAGTTGCAAGAGATTGGAGAAGAGCCCAGCGTGCAGTGGTATCCTCGAGAGTATGGGATTACGAGGTTACCTTATGGAATTCCATTTCCTCAAGGTTGTGAATCTCCAATTATGAGGCTGATTTTTCCCGTGTACTTGGGTGATTTGCGGCTGACAACATGAGGTGAAGCTTGAGGTGGTTTTTCAAGAGGATAGACCACCAGGAGCCCTTTTACATAAATTGGTTATGGATTCTCCTGTGGATCGGCTTCAGCACCATTTCAACCAATCTAAGCCTGCACCTGTAGAGCGAGATGTCAGCAATCCTTTTGCAGATGTGTATGTTGATGATGGAATTAGAAGTAGTGCACATAATGCTGCTGGGGTTACATGAATGGAATCTGATGATGCATATCCTGTCAATGGTGATCCATATGTAACTGGGATGCTAAGTATGCATCGCGATCCTCAAATGAGGACAAAGGAACATTGGGTGTTGTATGCATTTCATCATAAGTACGGGCCCTTTGAAGTGCATGAGGGTGTTGCAATTGTTCTTTGGTCGATTCTCGTCTGCGGTGTTAGTCGAGTTGGGTACCCGATCTGTGACTCTTGATCTAAAGAGAGAAGAATCGTCATCACTTGGCTGGTCTGGCCAATGCACATGGATGAGCCTATGCGATTTCGTACTTGATGCTCTTTGTCCTGCAAATGGTAGGATTGGTCGTTCCATTTTGCAAGGTGCTAAGTCTTCTCGGAAATCCTCTAGAATCAACCAAAGCAAACCGATTTTAGCTCGAGTTGAGTGCATCGATTTCGCTCCCGAGGTTCTCATAACAATCCAAATGAGGTCGATAATGGAAGTAATTCGAGCATTTTGAAGATCAATCCCCCGACCTAATCGAATAATAATTACTCATAGAGTTTATTTGACTGAGAGTCGAACTCGGAGTGTGAGTCAGGAACCGGAGTAGGACTCGTAATGTACCTCAGTAAGAAATTGCAAATCCTTTTATCATCTTTTGAATTATTTTGGGTTTCTAATTGGATAAAAGGATTAGGTTGGAATGGGGGTTTGGTTTGAATTTGCGAATTGTGGTCTTTTGGTTTGGGTTTGTGGTACTTTTGATGACTGCATTTTTTTTGGGTTTTTTGAACAATGTTGTGTAATCTTGTGTTTGGGTTTATGGAACTGGTAATTGTAGTTGTGGATTGTATGGATGATTATGTTAGTATTCTGATGTTTAGCCATGCTTGTGTTATGATGTCTTGTTGAGGTATTTTGATGATTTTGAGGTTGTTTTGGGGGGTATGGGAGATAGGTAAGGTTATTAGATAAGTAATTTTTGTTTCAATCTTGTAGAAGCTAGTGATGTAAGTAGAGATAGCATCAGGGTGTTCTAAGGTTTTGACCTCTAAGTTTAGAGAAAAAGATTTCCAGAAGTTTTTGGGTTCTTTGGCTATAGGATCAATCCAGTACCATGGAATAGGATGGAACTTATGGTAGTAAAGCAAACTAACGAGGAAATTAAGTAACCAAATTTTAAGACAAAAGGGATTTATAGATACCATATAGATTTGATGCTTGTACTTCTTACTAGGTACCAAACTGCAATGAAATTTCTTCACTGTATCTTTTCAGAGCTAGTGTTCGAGCACACAGTGCTTTGTAAGTGTAGTCGTAGAAAATCCTACTACTACATCCAAAGAACTATACTAAGAAAGTAATATGCAAAACATGGAAGAACACGAGATTAACGTGGTTGGCATGATTACCTACGCCCACGGGGGTTAAAGGATGATCTTATTACTTGATTCGAGGTTACAAGACGAATGTTTCTCTCAATCAATGCTCTAGGTATTCTCTCTTTCCTCCTTGTTACTTGAGTTTTACCTCTCTACATGGTCTCTATTTATAGTTACATGTGATGATACATCCAGTACTATGGTGTTAAGCCTGATGCAGCTTCCTTGATGTTCTTCTCGGGTGATCAGTTGATGCCTCAGCCGATGTTCTTACTTGTTCGGATCGAGACGCCCAACCGAGCCGAGTGATGTCCCCTTTTGCTATCCCGTCGCTCGACGTTGCTCACTTGATGGAGATGACCGATGTCGCCCTTTGGATCCTTAGCCGAGTCTTCCTTGACCGAGCTCGTCTTATCTCTTCACCAACTCTGTCAACGCATTTATTGCTCTAGTACCCGATGACCGTCACATCACAACTTTTCCCCCTTTATGTCGACTTCTCGAGCTGTCTCTGCCCCTCTTTCCTCGTGCTCAGGTGAGGCGATTCAGTACTTCTGGCGCATATTTCCTTCGGTATGTCGTGACCTAGGATTGTTCCACCTGTCTCTGTGGATTATTTACACCTACAGTAAGTACTTAGAGTCAGTACTAGGAATCCTGAGATTTTCTAATTCGGAGATTTGAATGCAGGAATCAATGAATATGCATGAATCGATGAATTTGCGGAATTTAGAATTTGTTCATCGATTCAATTTCCAACTAATTTCGTCGTGGAGAAATAATTTTGCAAAAAAAGTGGTAATACTCATTTTCTTTGGCCATTTAGACGGTGAAAAGGGATAGTCAAATTTCCTAACTACTTCATGAATAATTAGTGGTAATTAGCGTCGGTGGATTATCTTTTTTCTTTGTTGTTTATGTATTGTCCATAACCTTACCTAAGCTATTCTGTTTGCATTCCGGCAGGTGGGTGAGATGAATCTTCTTCCAAGTTGGTATTTGTGTTGATGGAGACACCAACAAAATAGATTTGGGTCAGAAAAAGCGAACCAGAGAATCCCCTTTTGTCCACTACCCATATATGCGAACTAACCATACTAGTTGGTGGTTCGGTTAGGTCAAGGTGTGGAACCACGAGAACCAACCAGAAGAGCCAGTGAGCTGTCCCTTTTTGGATTAATTTTTAAATAGATAGGCATCGTATGGATGAAAAAAAATAGTTATGCGTGCCATCATCCCCTGACACAATGTATTAATAATGCATGGTCCCCTTGGGAGTACCCCATCAAAACCGAAGTCTTTCTTCCGATTTTCTCCCGCTCCACAGAAGGGGTGTAAATGTAAATCGAGCCGAGACGGGCCGACCAGTCCATTAACTAAATCGGTATTGTAACCCTTACGTGTACAGAACTTGAGTTCATAAGTTTTAGGTTATAAACTTATAAGGGTCCCGTTAACTTGTATACCCGTATACAAGTTAACAGGGGTAAAATAGACTTTAATTTGCTTAGGAAAGATAAAATCAATTATTAGGTCAGTAATAAATTAATTTTATCTGCAATCGAGACTTAAGTTCCGTTATGCCATTGAACTTTATTAAATAAAGAAGAAGGAAGTCAACTGATAATCACGAAGTTCTCTACCCAATGTACCCATCACTCTATTTCCCTCTTCATCTTCCTCTTTCCCTTTTTATCTTCTTCTCCAGTTTATTCACACTGTGTGTGAATCCATAAACTAAATATTTGTTCATGTTCAACTATCTATGTTTTAAGAAACAAACAAACTATCCATTGATTCTATAATACTCAAGATTTGATCTTTTATTTTTTTAATGATCGGTATCATCAGGTTCTATGATTATGAATTAGCTAAAAGAAATGAAATATAGAGGCAGAGAGATGATGATTCCAATGGGGTTGAGTTTTTTTTCATTATGGGCTGAGATTTCATCTTTTCCTGGTTCTCACCCATTTATCCATTAATGGTAATAAGAAATCATCCACCTTCAAAGCCTTAAAATTATGGATGGCATGATTCAAATTTTGTGACCGTGAAAAATGATTAGACGCTGCTTTTGCATCACTCGTGCACATTGCTATTTCGCTTGCATTGCTGATTTGCCCCATGGCTGAGATCGATCTTGCGAGACAATTGAATCGTTCCAACTTTAAACTTGGATAACCGACTCACAACCAGGTTGATGGGGTCAGATCAGTGGGTACGTCTGTCGCATCCCCTGTCTTTTCTCTTTCTCTCCTGTTCTTCAGAGTATGCATGTGGTATTCTTTAAGTACATCATGATCAAAGTTAAATAATCATATATACTGATTTCAAAAAAGAAAAAAGAAAAAGAAAACAAATTCAGTTGGGTGAGCCTGACTCAACAGGTACTAGTCATACATATGGAATCCCACCCACTCTTGATTTTTATATGAATGGTGGGTGGTGAGTAATCCATGATGCTGTCCCTTCCCTGTTTCCACCGATGGGGTCAGATCGGTGGGTACGTGTACCCCGCATCCCCTGTCTTTTCTCTTTCTCTCCATTCTTCAGTATGCAGCATGTGTAAGTAAGTATACATCATGATAAAAGTTGAATAATCATATATATACGATTTCAAAATCGGAAAGAAAAGAAATTCAGTTGGGTCTGACTCAAAAGGCACTAGTCATACATATGGAATCCCACCCACTCTTGATTTTTATATAAATAATCGATGATGCTGTCCCTTCCCTGTTTCCTGCTAAATTCCCTTAAACTTTCTTGGTGTTGAAAGAACGAGTGCTAATGTTTCGGATTCCAGTGTCTCTGCTCATAGGTTCTTGCAGAAATTCCAAGCAAAGTTGGCCGGGAAAACACTTCCTTTGGAAGCAAATTTCGCATCTTACGATCGTAACTTCCAAACTGTAGAATCACGATTAAACGGAAAGAATCTCTTTTAAAGTGAGTGGTTCTTGACAAGAAAGCAGTACGTTCATTAAAAAGATTTTCATTATTCATAAGAAAAGAAATCCAGTCGGCCATCTCTGACTAATTGTTTTTCCAAAAAAGAAAGCATTAACTAAGGGCTCATGTGCAAGTAAGTCCATTACAGCCTGCAACTTTTGACTTTTGACTTTTTGGTGGGTGGCGAGTGATCGATTATAAGTAACAGCAACGCCAACTTTAATGTGCAAATTCATTGCTTCGTTGAAAAACTAAGCCGAATTTCCAAAATCTTAATGATGCTTCTCCAGCTAACATCATTTTCTTTGGTTGGTTGCATCAACCACCAGTCCTCTCTGCCAATGTATCAATGTATTGTATGGTCGCCATCCACAAGAAAAAGTCACGGGTTACACACCTAAACAAAAATGTCGAGTTAGCCGGCTGCCAGCAAAATGTCGGTGCGCTTAGTAATTCCGGCGGTATAAAAGTACTCCGTATGCTGGCAAACATGCAGGGGAGCCAATGATTCATCTATGCCGGCAGGCAAGAATAGTTAAGTATGTCAAAATGGGCTTCAAAGCCCATCAAATTTTTCTTTTGAAATTAGGCTTGGAGGCCAGCCCAACGCCCTTGTCATGGCTTCGTTCTGCCTTTGCATATATGTTTTAGAGAACCATTTTTTTGGGGACCAGCTTTTTTTGGGTACCATTCTTTTATTTTGGGTAAGATATTAGAAATAAATCTAGGTCACCCATCTAGATATTTATGATAATACCTAAATTACCATCTGATTATTTTTGGTTAATGATTAGTTAGTGTGATTAGTGAAATGATTTTGAATAAAGATTTGAGATTAAAAAATTAGATGAAGAAGATGAAGTTAAAGAAGGAATTATTGAGAGAGAAAAGTTAAAGAAGATGAAGAAGAAAAACAGGGAAAATAATTTTTTTTTTTTGAGTTTACTAAGCTAGACTATTCAAGTGATGAATTATTTCATAGATGGTGAATGTATTCTTCTCAAAGCCAATCTCAAGATGAAACGATGGATTTTACCAACAACAATAGGAGGAAGACTATTTGGGTACCAGTATGCTCTAAACTTAGATAATGTTGGTTGAATTGGTCCAAATTTTCAAAAAAATTGAATTTGTTAAGTAGATTTAGGCTTGTTCGGTTACCTTGTATGAAGAACATGTAACCGAACTGTCATCAAAGAAAGTGTAGTTGGGGTTACTTTTCTAAACACGCAGTTACCGAACTCTCCAATAATGGAGGTTTTGAAGTTCAAGTTACCGGACATATTAGAATCGTAAATAAGATTCTGATGTTGTGTTGGTTTGGCCAGAAATGTAGCCGAACTTTAGGGTCTATAAGTTCGATTAGTTTGCAAGCAATAGCTAAATAGGAACTTATGTAAAATAAGATTTCAAATTAGTGTACAAAGTTCGGTTGGGTTCGCAAACTTCATACCAACTCCACTATCAACCGAACTTACGTACAATAAAATTTGATTTAGTATACGTAAAGTTCGGTTAGTTGTCAACTTGCTTTACAAACCGAACTTTGAGTCTTCGGTTATCCTAAAATTACCATGTTACCGAACTTTAGGGTCTATAAGTTCGGTTAGTTTGCAACTAATATCTAAGAACTTGTGTAAAATAAGATTTCACATTAGTGTATAAAGTTAGGGTTGGTTGCAAACTTCATACCAACCACTATCTAACCGAACTTACGTACAATAAAATTTGATTTAGTATACGTAAAGTTCGGTTAGTTGTCAACTTGCATGACAAACCTAACTCGGAGTTCGAGTTATCCCGATTAAATTATCATGTAACCGAACTTATTTCGATTACAATTGATGTTGTTCCATTTCTTGTAGATTGAATGTGAACCTATATCAATGGATAATCAACCTTCTCCGGTTGGCATGCTATTTGGAGATACATCTAATCACTATGTCAATGATTTGATTTTTGATAAACCTATTGTTGCGAAGAATTGGGCTAGAGACCATGCCAAGAAAGCCATGTGCGTATTAGTTTTGAATGGAAAAGAAAGACAAACTCGTTTTGAAATGGTTTGTGAGAGAAGCGGAGATCCCGATGTTAGTCACAAGAGGAAGGGTTATGTGTATAAAGGAAAGGCACGAGGGAAGAACACAACGTGCTCAAAAAAAAATTAAATGTCCGTTCAAGCTAGTATTTAGTAAGTGCAAAAAAAAAAGAATGGATGGGTTCATCTATGGATAAGGTGGCGGAGTCATCATAACCACCCTTGTCGGATGATCTTGAAAAGGACATGCAATGGCCGCAAGGCTCACTCCTCAAGAAATGGAGAAATAGCTAAATTTAGGAGAATGGGAATTTCACCACTTAACATGCTTCACTTCCTAAAGGATGATAACAAGGATAATGTATCATCTTTGACGACCATTTACAATGAAATTGAGACAATTAAAAGGAATGAATGGAAGGATAGAAAAGTGATGCAACAATTATTTTTCACTGCTAAAGAGAAAGGCTACGCGGTTCAAAAAGAAGGTAGGTCCAGGAAGATGAAATAACGCATCTCTTCATTGCGCATCCAGAAGAGTGTTCAATTGGCCAATCCTTCCATCAAGTTCTTATAATGGATTGCACTTACAAGACTAACAAATACGAGATGCCATTGTTGAACATTGTCTGTCGTACCTCGGCAGAGTCACCGTTCTGAATTGCTTTTGCTTTCTAGAAGATGAGCAAGAACCAAGTTACACTTAGGCGCTACAACAAGTGAATGCCATATAACGAGATGATGATATCCCCGCGGTTATAGTGACGGACAACGATTTTACATTAATGAACGTAATAGATGAGTCTTCCCATTAACACATAATATGCTTTGTATGTTCCATATATGGTGTAATGTGATGAATATGTGCAAGCCTCAAATTTGTCCACCAAAGAGGAAAGCATTTGAAGAGATTAGTAAGCTAGGAAGATGAACAAGCGGATGCAAAAAGAGAATTCGATATACAATACACTATAAATCACGCTAAATGGGTTGCTTTCCGGTGAATGGGAGTCATTGAATTGGTCTCTCACCGAAGAAGAGTATAATCTAAATCTTGCGGAATTTATCGAACATTGGTCTAGCCCCGAATATCCCGAGGGATATTGTAACGTATGTGGTTAAGCAATGGTTGGAACCGCACAAAGAGCCGTTTATGCATTTACCAACCACCATAAACACTTTGGGAATCAAGAGACAAGTTTGGTAGAATCGGCTCACCCAGGTTGAAGAAAAATCTTTTTGGATGTGTCGATAATTTTGTGATTTTGTTTAACAATGGACAATTACTTCAACCGCGAGATTGATAGAATTAAAGATAAGTTTCAAAAAGTCAGCATGACATGAAGTACAAAAGGATTGTACAAAAAGATGGTAACATCAAGAAAATGGAGGACCTTCGGTTGTTCAAGGGACTCCATTATAATGTTTCACGTGCTTGCATTAAGAGGTTAATGGTAGAGGTGAATTTGATTGTATATAGGGAACCAAAGCTAGGGCCAGGTGTGTGTTTGCAACATGATGAAGTCATGGGACTCCTTTGTCGCCATATGATAGTTAATTATGAACATGGCATAATCCCTCTGGCGTATATAGATCCATATTGGCAACAATTAAGTTTTGTCCCTCATCCAAAGGGCAATGGGAGAAAGAGTTTGGTGACAATGAGATGGGAAGAATCGTTATCAAGATGTCACTGGAACATGAACAAACCCGAAAAGCAAATCTTTTGGGATGACATGCGTCAATCGTTTATCCACACGCTTTGAGAATGTGCACGAACCGAAAAAGGCAATGGCAAGGTAGGCCAATCACCAAAGAAAGAGAAAACAAGTAAGAGAATATGCAAAGGTGTTGGCCAAGAGGAAAAGTGAAATGACACCTTTACTAGAGATCCTTCCCGGGCATGAGCATACCTCCCGAAGTACCAAGAAGATTCTAAGAAAAGGTCTAGGAATATTGTGGAAAAGGGCGAAACAAGTGAACGGGATATGAAGAAAAAAGGACCGATGTTACGCCGCAACCAACCCCACCTACTCCACGCCGAAACCTCCAGCCAAACAAATTCAATGAGACGTGAAGCTTAAGGCTCCAGTATACGCATCCAAGAAAGAAGTCGACCAATTAATGATACACCACCTTTTGTTGATAGAAAGGTACTTGGAAGAGCTACCTCCATACATTAGAAATTACGTCATATCCACCGGGAGCGTCCCTTGATGGTAATTGCGGATTCACGTTGTCATTACAACAACTAGGGCCTTTCACCGAAGGTGCGTTTGTATAATGATAATCAAATCACTTATGTCCGGCAAAGGTTGTTGATGAAGCTAAAGGACAACCCGGAATTTTACAAGCCAATGTTGTCTGATGGGGATGCTAGTCTCAATGTGAAGTTTGTTAGGTATCAAAGGCGTCTCCACGAGGGGTCCATCACAAGGATCATTGGATGGGCATATTGATATGTGGGCACTTAATCGCTTAGGCATTCAATTGCGTGGTTCACTATTTCTCAAAAATGTGCTAGTTTCACATACACTAAAACAAAAATATTTGTTTGTTAAACTTAAACGTAGGAGAGTGGTGATTGCGCTTGTTAACAAACAACCATTTTATAGGCCTCCTGTTAGAAGACGGTTGTCCACGCCTCCGATATGCGGAAATTCTTATTGGCATGGATTTAACAGAGACACAATGTTGGGATGGTGCATTATGTACAGGCATAACATGGAGATGGGAAAACTTTGGAGGATTCGGAAAAATCATACACAGGTCGGTTTCCCTTACGGATGATTAAATGTACCATTAATTAAACTAAGTATTCTTTAAACATCAACATAAGAATCAAAGATTGTGTTTTTTGGAATTAGGTCTTATTTTTGGGTTATGCTTTGAACATTTTCATAGGAATTAGAGATTGTTATTTTTGGAACTTTTATTTTTTTCATATTGGAACTTAATTATATGACATCGCCAGAGTAAGGTGAGACATCAAGACTTAAGTTCGATTAGAAATGAAATTAGAGGACATTGCCGAACTAAAACTAAAGCTACATTCCCTTTAATATCCGAAATGTGTTATGAAAAAGTCTTTAAGGATGCGGAAATGATCTTCATATTTGAAATCCTTTCTCTTCCATCTTCGCCATTCGTTTTTTGATGTTAAAATGATTTCGGCGAATCCTTTATCCCTAAGTCGATACGCCTTTACAATACGAAATAAAGCCATAAATTCCACAATCGTATCTCTAATCTTTCCCGAATCTAATGAACAAAGCTATATGATCACGGTTATGAGGGTTTGTTGTGTCGGAGCGAAATTTCTCATGAATTTTCCCCCAACTACTTTGACTCATAATACCATTCATTCTTCTTTCTTCACCCTCTTTGGATAGTATAGTATGTAGTTTACGCAAAGAGAAAGATCTTCATGTAGAGTAAATTTAGGGAGTAGTAAGCTGCCATTTGAGAAGATTTTGAGACAAAATGTTAACTATGAGACACATATTTATACTACCCGGAGTGTATAACGGCTATAAAAATAGCCCGTTTATTTTATAACCGTTACTTGAAATTAGTGTCATTCAAATTTCAAAATACATAGTTCGATTTACATAAGAAATGCATCGACAAAACTAGGACTCGGAGGTTTGGTTGGTTACAGAAATCAAGATAACCGGCAGTGCAAAACAATAAACTGCCAAAGTTACAGTGTAATGTTCGGTTACACAGTAAATCATAGCAAATCGAACTTAATTATCTCGATTTTTATCTCCACAGTGTGTAATGTTGATTACACAAAAATAATACAGTAACCAAAATTACACTGTAACTTTTTAAATTTTGTTGTTGTGAGTTCGGTTAGATTGCAACGGCTCATTTTCAACGGCTCATTTTCAAAGTAGTAGATGGTGGTGTTATATGTCTCGGAATACACTCATTTTTTTGTAGGTATGTAGAACTTGGTAAGAGGAACATATCCCCAAAATATTAGCTTCAAGTCCGTTGCGGTTTGGTTTTTATTCGCAAAAATGATGCCCAACGTGTGAGATAGTGTCATGATAAAAATGTGAGGGGATCCTTCCTCATAAATATATGCACCAAGTAATTTTAAGCGATTTCCTTTTTGTGGTGTGTCAACGATTTCCTTTTTTACAGGAATTCTATTTTCAGAGTTTCACGTTATTTATTTATTTATTTATTTAACGGTTTGGACGTAATTCTTGTCCACTCTTACTAAAGTACAGTTAAATATAGGTGTAAACACGGTGTAACTAAATAATTCAAGTTTAAATTCTAACATAAGTATTGTCTACCTACTTTTTTTTTCAACACCGTTACTAACGGACAGTTAAGTATTTGATATATCCAAATTGTAACCAAATTTTAATTATTACAACCAATAGAGTTAGATTTTTGTTAGAGGGAGAGCAAAATGTGATCCGAGGAGTGCAAAAATCGTAGTCGACTCACTAATTAAGACAAACTCGGTATATATTTCTAACTCGGTCTAAAATATCCTTACTAACCACACATATTTTTTGCACACTTTAAAAATGAAATGAAATTATCTTCTTTATTGTACCAACAGTCCATGAACCCTAGAAATTTGACTTTAAATTTTTTGAAAAATATAACTTAAAAATCTTAGTAAGTAGCGCAATATAGATTATGTTTGGTGAGGTGTTAATTAGTGATTATATCTTCCTTGGTACGTTCGTATCAAAGCATGGTAACTTGATTATTTGAGGTTCTTTAGTATCTTCTTTCGTTGTTTGTTCATACTGCAAAATTCTGTCTCAGAAGTTAGACGGGTGATGTTTTAATTTCTCAAGGTAACATGTCTCTCACTGATTGGAAGAAATGATGCAAACAATTCCGAAACCAGATAATGTTGGAGTATATAATTTCCCTTTTCACTTTGTCTTCTACCCTACTCCAGATCGGAAATTGATGATTTATGTATTGAAGGTCAGTAATCCGTATCTAGGGTTCTTAATAAAAATTTATTTAGGGTTCTTAATATATTACAGAAACACGGGTGAACAAGAAACGGAATTTCATTTTTAGTACCCGTCTGATAAATTTGTGTGATAAAAAGGATTTTTAGACCGAGTTAGAAAAATATATCGAGTTGGTCCTAATTATTGAGTCGACTTACGATTTTTTGCTTTCTCTGGATCACAATTTGCTTCTCCCCTTTAACAAAAGTCTAGAGTTATGTCAAGTGTCCTCACCATATCTTCTGCATTAGAAAAGGCCTTTCTAGGCCAATAAGAAGTGAGGGTTTCATCACCGTTTAATGTGAGAGCTTTATTTGTCAAGGCCTTTAAGGGGTAAGATATATGGGTTTCACCCGTTCTCAAGTATTTTGGGTTAAAGACTTATCTATCATGGATGATCGTAGATCTAAAACAATGAAAAAAGAGCAAAATATTGCACATCCATCACAAAGAGCTTATGCAAGGAAAACGGACATTGTGAAATGACTTACACAGTAGAATATCACAGACAAACAAAAACTTTACGGACAAAGACGGATCTCACTCTACGGATGAATTCAAATGTAAATCATGACTTTGTATTTGAACCACGTGAGAGAGATTATTGCCTTTAATGGATGCTGTGGGATAAAAGCGGTATAATTTATCTCCATTGCCACGTGCGCTAACAGGTCCACGTGGATGACATCACTCACAGGATGACACATAGGGGCATCCGTGGCACTCAGATAACGTGCCATCTGTCAAGACCAACGGTCGGAAATAAAGGGGCACCCAAGATAGATAAGTCCCGCGTAGCACCCAAGGATGGCCTTAACCCATCACGAGGTAAGACGTAATCAACGGTCAGAGATAGTCCAACTGACATGGACATGACAAGAGGACTGACACCACCCGGCGTGGACTGGGACGCTCCAACCACCCGCATTTAATGTAGCTCAGAGAATACGTGTCGGACGACCAGCGATGGAAACAAGGGTTGGTCAGCGTGATGAATCGGGATATAGTCGAAGCCGCGGAGTGACATAGAAGTCCGCGGACCACGCCCGCGGGATAATATTCAAGCCCGCGTAACAATGCACAGAATACAAGAAGATAAGATCTCAACAACTCATTGTCAGTAGGCCCCACCGAGTTTAGCTATAAATATGTATCCCCCTCCCACTGAGGGGGGGATCGAAAAAGAGAAAGGAGAGAGAATAGGGAGAAGTAAGTGAGTTTTAGCTCATATGTTCGATGATCACAAGATCTTGTGATCATCTTTGTAACCATTTATTTTATAATGAATCCCTTTAGACCCGTGGACGTAGGCTTTAGTGCCGAACCACGTATATCGTTGTCTCTTTCACCTTTTGCACCGTTAAGTTCATTTACATACTCGTATTCCAGATCTGTCAAAACATCGGAAAGATGATAATGAGATCATGACAAACTAGAGGGGTTTGGAATCTATGATTTATCTTCTATCTATGCTTATTCCATACTCCTCATACCTCAGTGCATGTATTCAACTTATGTAAAGATTGTTTGTGATCACGTGGAAGCCAAACCCGATTCTCGTGTTCACAATTTGGCGCTAGAAACAGGGACCTTGTCCCGGTAAAAAGATTTATCTTTTCCTGTGACTTCACAGCCTCAACCTCAAAATTTTTGTATTTAAAAAACACAAACAGATCTATTCATGGATTCGTTTTCGCACACATCTATGTCTATTGTGTTTTCTACCAACAGATCTGAGCATTATATGACTTTTAAACAAACAGATCTGGGTTTTAGCTAACAGTTTCATTCTTAGACTCGTTTCTCATTTTTAGCCAACAGACCTGTTCTTAGACTATAGTGTTTTTTACCAATACATCTAGGTTTTAACTAGAATTTCAAACAAAATTTCCACCAAAAGATTCGGACTTTTTTGCAAATAACGACCCATGGATTTTATCTCGGGCAAGTCCGCGTCCGTCTATGTCTTTCGTGTTGATTCACCAAACTAACAACCCGAATACACCCATTACCGCTAGAAATCTAGTTTATGAAGATAAAGTTAAACTAACGGCTAACCCGCGGACTTTTGGGTCTCGGATTACCTCTCATGTCCTTTGTGCAGATTATTACAATGGAAAGTAACAAAGATACTGGGAAGACAAAGATAACTCCAAGAGATATTCCAAGGACCACACCAAAGAATAACAAGGAGCAGCATAAAAGGGCGAAGGACGCATAGCCGCGGATAACTCGCAGCACGGGGGCGGAAAGCACGTGGCTCTTAGATGCGGGAAACATCGCAATGGAGGCAAAGAAGGCCGCGGCCGCAAGAGCCGCTGCACCAAGCAAGGGGATTTTCAAGTGGTTGCCTCCAAAGTAACAACTGCAACCAAAGCCGCCCGAGCCTCGGAGGCTATAGCCGAATCGGTGATCCGAACCATCCCTACGGAATGCCGCCGAACAATGAACAAGACGAACAACTACCGACAGGATCCAACGGAATAATCGAGCCGGGCGCGCCATTGATAGACGAAATCAATACCACGATCCCCGAGGGACAAGCTCAACTACAGAAGGAATCCCCAATCAAGCATCGAACCAAACAGCCGCAAATATTGGCATAACCGGAGGAGCTACAACGGAATCAACTAACGTACGCGGATGCGGTGGGCCCCGTTAGCTCAAGAAAACCAACAGCTAAGAGAAAGGATCCTCCGAAGCTCCGAACTAGCGAATCAGCAAGACGAAGCCAACTCGGGCACAAGACATAATGTGGACCGAGGGACGATCTTCTAAACATCCCCGCAACAACTAACCGGAGAAGGATACCCCAAAGAAATGCGCTGAATAGTAGAAGGTCCGACCGCACTACCAAACTTAAGCCCCAGATTACTATGACACGGAGGAGGGCCACGGCGCCGCAATCCACAAGAAGGACACGCTCTTCCATTCAAGACGAGCACTCGTTTGGCAATGGAAAACCTCCGCGCGGAAATGCTAGCAGTAAATCAATCAACTCAAGACCAGGCAAGGAGGTGGAAGACTAGAACAGATTATGAAGGAAGCCAACACTACCCCCTTGCACGTCGCCTGGCTACGGCTACCATCCCGCAAAATGTCCCGGTCCCAACCTTTGAGTGTTACGACGGGTCCGCTGGATCCTCACTCATCTACGATATTACAACAGAGTAATGGCCAGGTGGGATTACGACGAGGCTATACTATGCAGATATTTCCCCTTCAAGCCCGAAAGGATCCGTTATCTTGGTTTGATAACCTCAAGCCAGGGTGCATTGATTCATATGATCACCACCGAAAAGTTCCCGGCCACCTACATGTACAACAAAGTTGTGAACATGTGGATGGACAAGCTCTTCTCACTTGCAATTAAGTACAGGAATCCGCTCGAGAATACACCGATAGATGGCACAAAGTATGTCGTGCCATTGGACATGTGGATCCCGTGGTGAGTATTAATGTTATAAATGGGGGCTTGATAGGATGAGCCCGTTGTTTGTCGAAATCCACGGTACCTCCCCAACCACCGAGGGAGATTTAAGGATAATCATTGAAAAACATGCGAGGTTGGAAGAAATTCAAAAAGATAACCCCGAGCGCAGCACAACGAACCCCACGGACAAATTCCGCGGAACTAGTAGATGTGCCCAGCCACGCCAAAAGGATCGAAAAGACGATCACAAAAGGAGTGGCAGAAAGTTTGAAGACCGGTCTATACGAAACTCAACACCCGCCTATCCACGCATACCGAAGGAAATCAAGGATCGCGAAGACTTAGATTGGCCCGGGTCTAAAGGGAAACAACCACCAAAGATCGGCAGAATCCAAAGAGTATCGCGATTTCCACCGCTTCTACGGACACACGACAGAGAAATGCAAAAATCTCAAGATAGCAAAGACAAAAACCGATAGATGCAGGGATCTCAAAAATATGTGGAAAAGGCTGGAATGGAGGATAGAGCCAAACGCAAAGAAACAGTCCAACTACCCGAGGGTAACCGCACATTGAACTCTATATCCCGCTCGGAAAGCCAAGAGCCAACCCCGACGGCACAAATAGGAAAACGACCGAGAAAACAATTTGAAGATTACCGTGAGCTTTACAAGATAAACGGAAGGAAATAGAAGAGCACGAGGAGTGGATGAACGCACCTCTGATTTTTGAAGCCGATGATATTGAGGACGACATGGAAGATCACAATGACCCATTAATCCTCACATTGCCAATCGCAGGATGCAACATAAGGAAAATCCTCATCGATGGAGGAAGCTCCGTAAATGTATTGTTTTACGATACGTTCAAACGCATGGAGCTTAACGATGAGCAACTCCCGACTTCACACTACACCATCTACGGGTTCAATGGCACGGCCACGAAGCCCCCGGGGATATTGTCTTACAAGTGGATGCAGGCCCCATGAAAGTCGACACCCGCTTTAGCGTGGTAAACACGCCTCACCCTACAATGCCATTATTGGACGAAGATGGGTCCACAAGCTCAAGGGAGTCGCAGCCTACCTATCATCAATACCTTAGATTTCCCACTCCCTAGGAATAATGGAGATAAAGGGTGATCAAGCTTCCGTAAAAGAGTGCCACGCGATGCAAATACAACTCAACAACGAAGAAGATGAAAAAGGAAAACCCGCAAAGCTCTAGAAGGCGGTATCCAAAGACAAAGCCATCGACGAATATCCTGGAGGAAATCTCTGGAAAAAGCTTGTCTAAAGGGAATTTCAGAGGGAAGCACAGAGGCCTCCACATCAAAGGTTAATCAGACGAAGAATCCGAGGCTACCAAATAGCAATTAAAGAAAATTCCCCACCTGGGGAACTAAAGCCCACTTTCACATCCTTGGAGGCAAGTGAAAGAGATCAACATAGGGACGGAGCAGTAACCCAAGAAAGATCAAAATAGAACTCTAATGGACGGAGAACGCGAAGCTTCGCCGATAAAACTACTAAAGGAATACGCGGACATCTTCGCATGGAAACTATCCGATATGCCGGAATAGACCCAAAGACAATAAAGCATGAGCTGCGCATTAAACCCGGCACACCCCCGCACGACAAAAGATACGAAAGGTGGCCACAGAGCATCACAAAGCAAGAGAAACGAGCTACGAAAGCTATTAGAGGCCGGTTTTATAAAAGAAGTCAAATACCCCACGTGGATCTCCAACATGGTAATAGTACCAAAGAAAAATGGAGGGGTCGGAACCGCATCGACTTCACTAACCCGAACAAAGCGTGCCCAAAGGATAGTTATCCATTACCTAGCATTGACCACCTAGTCGACGCAAAGAGAAGGATATGAAGAGTTGTCATTCATGGACGGATATTCCGGTACAACCAACTATTTTTGCGTAAGAAGACCAAGAACATACCGCATTTTACACACCCCATGGTCTTTATTGTTACGTAAGAATGCCTTTCGGCCCAAACGCGGAGCAACGTACCAAAGGATGGTCGATGCTATTTTCAAGCCATGGATCGGCAGACTTTAGAGGTTTACGTCGACGACATGCTCATAAAAAGCAAAGCAAGAAAGAACCACCACCAGACTCGAAGGACATCTTCTGAGCTATGAGAGAGCATCACATGAAGGTGAACCCGAAAATGCACTTTCGGGTGACCTCAGTGGAAATTCCTTGGATACCTAGTGACAAAAAGGGGCATTGAAGTAGATCCCGAAAAAAATCCGAGCCATAACAAACATGCCGTCTCCGAAGAACCTAAAAGAGGTACAAAAGCTCAATGGATCACTAGCAGCCTGGGAAGATTCATATCACGATCCCTGATAGGTGCAAACTCTTCTTCAACATACCGAAAAAAGGGACTAAATTTGAATGGACGATGTAATGCGAAGAAGCTTTTTGGGCATTAAACAATACCTAGCAGTAAATCCCCATCCTTCGTAAAACCGGACCCGAGGAGGTTTTGGCACTCTACATTGCAAAGAACAGACGACGCAGTAAGCGCAGACTCGTCGTAACCCATACGAAGGAGGAGCAACCGATCTATTATGTCAAGAAGACCCCGAATTCCGGGAACGAAACTACACGAGAATTGAACAACTAATCCTAGCCGTCGTATGGTCTACTTTAAAGCTAAGGACGTACTTCTTAACGCATGATATACGTATCCCATGTCGGGCACCCTTAGAGACCATCCTCAAAGGAGCGGGAAAGGTAGGACGAATAGCAAAATGGAGCACATACCTCGACCAATTCAACATCCACTATGAGCTCCAACACTCCTGTAAATCGCAGTGTATTAGCAGACTTTCTAGCAGACCGCCTTTGGACAACGAAGAAGAAGTACGCATACAAGGATGGAAGGCTATGGGCGCCCTGTAAATAGAAAAACCAGAGCCAAATAATATCCTTGAGCCAAGAACCCACGGCAATGGGAGGTCTTCGTTGATGGCTCCAAAAATAGAGAGGGCGCGGGGATAGGCATCGTCATCACCACACCCACAGGGGTAATCGTGCACGCATTCGCATTGGAATTCAAGGCCATACCAATAACATCGTCGAATATGAAGGGGTGATCCACGCTCTCCGCTTGATAATTGAATTAGGGATACAAGAAGTGCGGGTGACAAGCGACTCACAATCGATCATACGGCAAATAGGCTACGAATACAATGTGTACGACGAAACACTAATGGCATACATGGCTCTAGTGCAAACATTAGCCTCCCAAGTACCAAAAATCGCTCCGACATCCGCGCAGTAAAGGAACTTAGACATGCGGATGCTCCGGCATATATATCATCCATGCTTAAAAACGAGGATGTCAAAGCAATCAAGGTAACAAGAGTGTACGAACCATCCATCAAACTCCCGTAAACATGCACGGCTAACCAACGCAAACCCGAGGAGAAAGACATCTCTCGACGAGGATGTCTGAGAATACATATTCGACGATTTTTAACGAGGATATTACACGGCAAGCGGAGGAAGACGACGATTATAGTCGGGAGGCAGATTGGAGATCGTAAATACACTCTTTCCTCAAAGACGGAAACTCCCCAGACACCAAAAAAGCTAGGGAAGGTGCAACAAGAGCAGGATGTACGAACTAAGAGACCAAGCCTTATACCGAAAATCATTCCTGACCACTCGTCGCCGCTATCCCGGCCGAGGGGCATGTCGTTTTTAAAAGATATACACAGAGGAGATGCAGTGGAATCACAGCTGGAATGAGATCCCTAGCGGATAAGGCCAAGACGCAGGCTACATCGCCAACCATGATCCGAGATGCGCTGTAATGGCGAAGAGATGCGAAGAATGTCAAAGATTTGGTAAAGAATCCACGCCCCAGCCTACAAAGTTGAACTCTGGCCGATAGTCCCTTGATCTCTTCGGGAAATGGGGTATCGACATAGTAGGCCCACTCAGATCGTGACGGGGAAAAGAAGATTCCTAATAGTGGCAACGGATTATTTCAAAGAAATGGGTAGAAGCAAAGGCATCGCAGAATTCGGGATTCTGGACGCCTTCACTTTTATTTTTCAAAACATCATCCGCAGCAGTTTGGCATCCTCACAGAGATAGTCTCCGACAACGGTAAAAACTACAAGGAAAGAATATCGACTTGTCGCTCGACACCTTCAAGATTCAAAAACAAATCCACCCCCATATACCCACAAAGCAACGGACAAGGTAAGCCACAAACAAAACTTTGGCACTCATTCTTAAAAACAGCCTAGATGAGTACAAAGGACGATGGTGTGAACAAATGCATAACGTTCTATGGGCATATAGGACGACTCAAGATCAGCACCGGAGAATCCCCATTTCTACTCACCTACTGAGTCAAGCAGTCATCCTCAAGGAAATTCTACTTCCAACTACAAAGACAAGCCCGGGAAAAGAATCTCACCACGGACATGATGTTGGAAAGGCTCGACGACCTCGAAGAAAGAAGAGAAGCAAATACCGCAAAGAATGGAAAACTACCAACGCAGTTGGCCAGAGAATATAACAAGAAAGTGAAATTTAGGAATTTTTAGAAGGGCAAGATGTGTTGAGGACCATTCCCAATACCAAGCCGAGAAAAAAAGTGGGGAAAATTAGCACCAACTTGGGGAGGACCCTACATAATACACGACATCGCAGAAATGGCTCTTACTATCTCGCGTAATATGAAAGGGGAAATCCTCATGCATCCGTGGAATGCCAAATACCTCAAACCATACTACCCATAATCAATCACTGCGTGCGCATTTCGTAAGAAGAAAATGGACTTGCTAATCCACATGTTTCTATCTCTCGACAAAGGAGTAACGCGCCTTAATTTTTCAATCAATACCAAGTTTTCATTTTCAAATATCATATCCCGTTCATTACCCACGCACATTTCAATTTATTCAAAACCCACAACCTACATACAACACATCATATGAACCACATGTATATACTACTTACACAATGTACATTGAAAACCATGTCACATCATAATAAAATATTGATGCAATTGTTACCCCGTGGATGTAGGCCTTAAGGCCGAACCACGTAAATTGTTGTACAATTACTATTATTAGGAATTGACGCTATACTTAACAAGAGGGCTATCCTGCACAAAGCATGGATCACACCCACTACAATATACCGGGCAATATCCCGTGCAAAACACACACACGCAATATATCGGAGCATACACATGCGATCTCTCGTAACTCCTCTCGTAAATGTCTATAAGTGTATGACCAGAGGCGACTTCTTACGTAATGAGATATCCGTGCAATATTACAAGCCGCGAACATTAATGGAGTATATCTTTAAACGTCGGCCAGACCCCCACCGCCCAAAGCTGATCCTCCGCCAAGGAGTTAGCCGGACGGGGTGCAAGGTCACAAGACGATTCCGGGATACCAACCTACGGAGTTGCACGAACAATACACTTTATCAAACTCAAAGATTGATATCCGTGGGTTACAATAACTACGGAATTTTCCATTATAGTTAAAGATGATAGACATAAGTTCAACAAAATTCAATATCGATTTAAACACCAAAGTTTGATCTAATACATGCAGCTTGATTACAAGCCCAAACAGCAAAATAACAAAAACGCCAAAAAAGGATAAGCAACCGAGATCAATCCCTAGCATACTAACTACTAAGCATCGAAAGCAGAGTGTTATCTCAGCAGTTTATCCTTCAGCCGATGAAGGAACGCTACCACCCGAGGAGGGCCTGTAAGAACTTGATGGGAGTGCGGGTACGGACGCCGAGTATAATTCTTGGTTAACCCATGGTTTTTCTTAAGGTCCAACTCAATCTCACCAAGAATCTTATTAATCTCTTCGGCCAGCTTGTTTGCGGGCCATTAGACCTATGGCTACGCTCCTCATCTCACCGATTTAAGGAAGTACAAAGTCGGTCTATCCTTTGATTAGCTTGCTTCAGCTGCTTCGTCCCGAGACGAGGCCAGACCGCGATGGTAGCTAACTTGACCCTCCAGCTTGAACTACCTTAGCCCCGAGCTTCTAAGCAACCTTTCCATCTGCGGCTTTAAGTCGACTTGGAGCTCGCGAACAATAAAAGAAGACAAATGAGTTATGACACATACAATTCAAAGCACACTCGATGACGAAGACGTATACCTTCACAATGATCAACCGCGGAATCCTCGTTGCGGCAAAGATAATCATATTCATTTGATAACTTATCATAATCTACCGAAGAAGATTATGAGCATACCGACTTGCGCTCGATCATTTCAAGATCGAGCCCGAATGACGATGTCGATTAACCTCATCATTCTTCAATTCCAATCCCTTGTTGAGACGATACATAGTCACCTCTAAGTCTCTCTCACGTTCAACCCGACGAGCCACATCAGCCGAGACGCGGACAGAGCACTACCGAGAGCACTACATTCTCGCCCTAGCATCATCTCTCTCTTTGGCTAAACGCCGCATATAAGTCCGCACATCCGGGATGCGAAGACCGCGCTTGCCGCAGCTCGCCTTCCGTGCACATTAAGTCTAATTTCTAAGGAGGAAATCTGCTCGCGGCTTGCTCAAGATTGTCCCGCGTCCATAAAAGGGCCCCGTTAAACAAGTGGCGGTCATGGTTATTTCGATTTTGCAAATCTACCAAGCAATATTTTTCTTACGCCATTCTTCGGCCATCGCGTTATGAACATCCGCGCGGCATTCCATTTAACCGACTCACTCTTGAGTTTTTCAACTAACTCAAAGAATGCGCCCTTTGACGAGTCCTCTCACCCGAAGCCACAACAACCATGGACTCCACCCATCAAGATAGTACAAATGGGAGGAGGGAAGAAAGAGAAAACTCGAATAAATAAGGAGCAGAAACTACCAAAGAAGAGGGAGCGCAGACTCGAAATGGATGAGGAATTTTCCTCAAGAACAGCCTAACTTGGCCTTAACAGAGCCAACTCGTAACGTAGCCGAGCCTCTTCCGTGCCCCCGCCGCTCCTTACGTTTAAGCAAACTCTTTAGCTCGGTTATTTCTTCATCCTTAGCGGATACCGAAGCCTCGACACTTGAAAGCGTCTCTTCACAATGTCGAAGCTTCCCTCTAGCTTCGCAGAGATTTGGCCCTAAAGAGCCGGTAGAAAGTTGGTGATTACAATACTCACTTCTCATCATCTATCAAAAAAATGAGGGAAGTTAGCTCACATCATATTCGAACGAAATTAGTGGATAAAAAGAACAGACAAACCTCCAATAACCGCCGGGGGTAATCAGATTGATACCCATCAAGCAATAGCCATCATGTCAGCAACGGTAGGGGGAGGATCCACTACAAGATCAAGCCCGCCGGCTACGAGATTTTTACCCCATCCTCGATCTACCGCCTCCTCAGGGGTTAACTCCATGTACCTCCGAGTAAAAGCATCCGAACTCTTTTCCCCTTCAATCACGGGAGCAGGATGAGGAACTACCAAAGAAGTTTTTCTTTCGCAGCCCACGCCAAAACAAAGATCATCGCCATCCGCAGCCTAAGGATCGCGAGAAATCATCTAAGGGGGAGTCCGAGGTATTCCCACCATGAGCAAAGACCAACATTACCTTGCACCAAGGCCCCACCAACAAAGGGAGGAGGTACCAAAGCAAAACCTCGGAGGGCACTACCAAAACCCCAAAGATCGACCCGCCGATGGGCCACCAACGCAGCCTATCCTCGAGAACACTCCAATCATCACCACTGGAAGCAGAGTGAAGTCCGAAACAAGCCCCATAACCGTGGACATGTCAAATGACTGTTCCCCGCACAAAACCTTACCAAACGAGAACTCATAACAACCACCCCCATCCTTGTCACCACTACTAAGAACAAGTCCCTTACCTTTATCTATAACATTCACACCGGATCGAGTAACCCCCGCATGATTTCCACCACCACCAATAGACAAGTTACCACCACCAATACCACCAACATCCGAATCACCTTTAACCCCACCAGGGGCGGTGGTCGGTCGCCTTGACCACCACCAGTGGCCGAATCACCTTGACCACCCCCAATGGTCGGGTCACCTTGACCACCACCAGTGGCCGAATCACCTTGACCACCCCCAATGGTCGGGTCACCTTGGCCACCACCAGTGGCCGGATCACCCTGATCACCACCAATAGTCGGGTCACCTTGGCCACCACCAGTGGCCGGATCACCCTGATCACCACCAATAGTCGGATCACCCTGACCACCACCAGAGGGCCGGATCATCACCTCCACCGCCAACCGCCCGATCACCATCACCTTCTTGAACAAAGTGAGAAGTCTCACCCGCTCTTCCCTATCGGAAGAGTCCTCATCACCACACACGGACTATTTACATCCTCGAAATGAGAGGAACCCTCGGTGGGAGAATTCGATGATTGCTTGGGATTAATCTTCTTACCTCTACACACCTACAACACATAATGATAAAAGCACCATTGGCATCACCTTTCCTTGGCATAATTAACATTATTTAAGAAAACGTAGGGGCATACATACGAAGAAAACAAACAACGCACCTTAACAACATCAGTATTCCGCGGAGGAATAGTAGCATCGTGACATCTTCATCTTCTCGCATCATCAACATCACGACTATAAACAAAATCCATACCAAAAAACTCATCCGCTGTGGGCAGTAATGCGCGTAACGAGCGGGAGAAGCTTCGCGAGGAAGATCACAACAGCTTGGTCGCCAACCACGGGGACCAGGGACCCAACCATAGGCCCACGGCCAACAACTTCAAGAACAAGTGGCGTAGACCACTCGTAGTCATGATCACGCTTGATTCTCTCCTCAGCAGAATAGGAAGACCTTCGGCACCAGAATCCTCGCCATCTTGGAATCACTTACCTCGCTCAAAAGGCGAACTTCCCCTTAACAAGTAATGTTCCGGGAGACTCACAGACCACGGCTTACGAGTATTCCCGTTAACATAATCTCCAAAGGATCTCGTTGAAATTCTCAGAGTATACCACCCTTTCTCCTTTTCTAATCTAGGGCATAGCAAGTCATCATCGTTTTCCCTTACTACGAAGGTAGCATTCACGAAGATGGCGAAGATAGTTTCCTCGTCAACCGTTGCACCCCGCGATTATGACTTTTCTTGGCAAGACGCTGGCAGATGTAACCCGATAGTAGAAATCATCACCACTTTATACAAGGGTAACATCAAACCAGCCTCGAAAGCACCCACGGTTGTCAAGAAATGAAAGGCATCGTACTTATAATTGGTAACCATCTCATAAGTTATGTCTTTATCGCGGCATAAAAACGAACTCGAAAATGTCAAGACCATGCTTCACCTTGAAGGCCTCGAGATCAATGTGTCGAAAAGTAAACTTCTTATTACCCAGAGATAAAGGGAAAGTAACGGCAGAGTCATCCTCGAAACCTTTTTCCGCAAAGATCCTCCACAGTAACCCGCAGCCTTCCTCTTAGAGGAACTAAGTCTCCCGAAGACTCTATCTCCGTAGCCTTTCTCTTCGAAGTAAGAGTTTTAGTCGACTTACTTGAACCAGGCACGGATGGGTTAGTCCGCGTTGGAGGCTGAGTGCGGAGGGGCTGCACATCCAAAGGTTCATTGCGAGGATTCGGCTGATTCTTAGGAGACTCACCTCTAGAACGAGTCGCGGCATACCTAGATCCCTGCGGAGGATCACCCCTTCTAAGTGAAGATCTTTGACCGGAGGATGAGGATGTTCGTCCATCCCGAAGATTACCCTGAGTAGGTGGGGGCGAAGCTCCACCCCTTACATTAGGATCACTCCGGGGAGATCGATGAGGACTTGACGGAGGAGTCTGATAAGGGACCCGCGGATGGTCGGACATGTCTGCGGGCACAAACACGAATAGGAACTCAAATCAGAAGCAGAGAAGATCAAAAATCGAGAAAATCTCAAGAACAGTAGTGCAAAAGAAGAAAACCCTAAATTTCATCTAACAGTTAACTAAACTCTCAGATCATTATCCGAACTCAAAAGAAGAAATAAAATCTAAGCATGACCAATGGAGCACCCAACTCAAAGAGAGCGTCGACTCTCAAAACCTGTGGTACATTTAAATTTAAAACTCATCATCAAATCACCACCAGAAAATCAGAAACTCGACAAGCTTAAGCAAGGTGATTGAACGGAATAAAAGGTCATACCTGAATCACGAAGAATCAATCAACAGCAGTGACGAAGAAGAAGCAACAAGTAACAACCACAAAGAAGAAGAGCTCACGACAACCACAAAGAGCGGCAGCAGCAGTAGAAGAAGCGATGGTGTCAGAGGAAGTTAAGAAGATGAAGACAAGAACAAAGAATAAAACAGAGAATGTGAATTAAAGTCACATTCTCTCACTCTTTATATAGAACTGTAGGAACCGTCCACTACCCAAAGGGCGCTTATGGCCGGACGTGGGAAACGTGCACAATAATGCAGGTAGCACCTTTTTAGGAGAAGTTATGAGGGAGATAAAAACGTACCACACGGTTCTTCTTCCAACAAAACCCAAACGCCCAGTCGTAAGAAGAGGGGCAAATTGTAAGTACACTAATTTATCTCCATTGCCACGTGCGCTAACAGGGTCCACGTGGATGACATCACTCACAGGATGACACATAGGGGCATCCGTGGCACTCAGATAACGTGCCATCTGTCAAGACCAACGGTCGGAAATAAAGGGGCACCCAAGATAGATAAGTCCCGCGTAGCACCCAAGGATGGCCTTAACCCATCACGAGGTAAGACGTAATCAACGGTCAGAGATAGTCCAACTGACATGGACATGACAAGAGGACTGACACCACCCGGCGTGGACTGGGACGATCCAACCACCCGCATTTAATGTAGCTCAGAGAATACGTGTCGGACGACCAGCGATGGAAACAAGGGTTGGTCAGCGTGATGAATCGGGATATGGTCGAAGCCGCGGAGTGACATAGAAGTCCGCGGACCACGCCCGCGGATAATATTCAAGCCCGCGTAACAATGCAATGTAATACAAGAAGATAAGATCTCAACAACTCATTGTCAGTAGGCCCCACCGAGTTTAGCTATAAATATGTATCCCCCTCCTACTGAGGGGGATCAAAAAGAGAAAGGAGAGAGAATAGGGAGAAGTAAGTGAGTTTTAGCTCATATGTTCGATGATCACAAGATCTTGTGATCATCTTTGTAACCATTTATTTTATAATGAATCCCCTTAGACCCGTGGACGTAGGCTTTAGTGCCGAACCACGTATATCGTTGTCTCTTTCACCTTTTGCACCGTTAAGTTCATTTACATACTCGTATTCCAGATCTATCTGGATCCCCGGAAGATGATAATGAGATCATGACAAACTAGAGGGGTTTGGAATCTATGATTTATCTTCTATCTATGCTTATTCCATACTCCTCATACCTCAAAGGCATGTATTCAACTTATGTAAAGATTGTTTGTGATCACGTGGAAGCCAAACCCGATTCACGTGTTCACATGTTATTAGATTTAAAGGGTTTTTATTGTTTTGATCATATGAGAAAAATTGATGCCCCGAGAAGAAACAAAAACGGCGCAGAGAACTGGAAAAAATTAAAGAAAAAAGAAAATATACGTAATTGTGTGATTCCGAATACGGTAAAACATTTTAAAAAGATACAACAGTTTCTTGCAAATACTAAATAACCTGTGACAGATAAGGATTTTTAACAGTGGACTAAAAAAAAATCTATTTTGATTATACAAACACTACCCGAGTTTGCAAGAGAAATTCTGGACACAAAAATCCAGTAGAGCTTGTGAGGTATCATCAGAAATTTCATAAATAAATAATTATTTAACCCAAACTTTCCAGAGCTCGTGAGGTATCATCAACACCTCCAAAAGAAAATCAAGTAAAATTCAAAACAAAATCAAGAAAAAAAATCAATAAAGCCGAAAAAATTATACCTTGCATGTTTATTAGAATGACTACAAAGCTCCAGAATAACAGTTTCAATACTCATGAGCTCCCACTGCCGCCACCATGCAAAACAAAAACGAAAAAGAACTAAAAAAAAAAAAAAACCAAAACCAAAAAAACAGGATTTCACAATTATATACCTTGCTTGTTTATTACTATGGCCACAAAGCTTCAGAATAATTTCAATACTCATGAGCTCCTACTGCCGCAACCATGCAAAACAAAAAACGAAAAAGAAGTAAAAAAGAATCAATTAAACCAAAAAAAAAAAAAAAAAAAGGATTTTACGATTATATACCTTGCTTGTTTATTACTATGACAAAAAAGCTCTAGAATAACTGTTTCAATACTCATGAGCTCCCACTGCCGCAACCATGCAAAAAAAAAAACGAAAAATAATTAGACAACAAAACCGCAAGAGAAAAAAAACAAAAAAAAACTAAACCCTAACGAAAAAAAATGCAACATGGAGGGGGATGCCGTGAGTCTGAAGCGCTTTATATAGAGCGCGCCCATAGATCTAGAATTCCAACACAAAAAAGCCGATATTTTGGAAATACTAGTATTAATTAATATCTCAAAGTCACCATAAATTTCTATAATTTTGGATTTCGAATATATTCTTTACATTGTTTTTATATAATTTTATATTTCGAATATATTTTGTTGATAGGCACATTAAATGCGAAAATATTTGCGACCAATATTTTTTTTTTGTTTATTTAATTTTTGGAATGCAATATTAAATAAAAATCATTATTGAAAATTTTCTTTCTCTTGTTTCGTTGTTCTCACTACCATTTTTTTCTATTTTCTTTGTGTGGTTCTCCCCATGACTTTTACTTTTTGTTTCGCACAGAATTGATGTCTAAAGTTTCTCACAACTAATTCTTCAATAAAGGAAGAAGCATACTCTAACCAATGTTGAATTCCAGGTATTTTCATTCAATTTTATAATTATTACTCTAAAATGTATTTGTTATTTTGAATTTTCGCGTGTTCAAAATTGTAATCGTAAGGTGAGGATTTTCTTGATTATAAATAACTGTAATTGGACATTGGAAATTTTTATTTTATTTTAATTTTATGATTTATCATGGTTACGTGATTTGTTATGATTATGTGATGATAAAATCGTGGTGCATTTTACTTGAATTTATTTATAGCAGGAAATTTTTAAACGTGCATTTTAGGTATATCAATCTAGCTTTTTTGGGTGCATATCGTCTGTGCCCGAGGGTCCATGTACCCAGTGTGCCAAGCGAATAAAATCGCTGCACTTGTCTTTCCCAATTTGTCTCAACTAACACAGCCATATATTCCGTAATTAGCTTTAAATTCATTAATAGGCGGTTAAAAAATTTAGGAAACTAAAAGATATGTGAATTTCATTTTATTTTAGATTCCTAATAATATTATTTGATGGGGGTAAACTGTTACAATGATTTCCATCTAGAAGCTATTGGCTCCACTTAAATCTGCAGCAATGGAGATGCAAGCAGAGCAACACATAAGACTTTTCCTGTTGAGAAAGGTGTTGCATAAGAGTGGATTGACCTGTATCCTGGAAACATTTTCCTAAGCCTTACTGCGCGAAATCCATCTAGCAAGGGTGACAGCCTCCGGAGATGCAGCTAACGTTTTCGGACCTAGAGTGGAGTTTAAACTGGATGGAGTAATAGCCATTGCAACCCTCTGTACAGACCAACAATGCTGCGTACATACTGCCGAGCCATTGCTATTACGTCGTCTCGAGAATGGTTCTCATATGTGAATCGAAATGCGACAGTTAGCATAGAAAGTTCATTTCTCTCATCAGGAAAGGATTCATCGATAGGTGCAAACACAAGCTGATATTAGATAAATCCGAATGTTGAAGAAAACAAAAATAGTGCAAAAAAAAAAAAACATACCAAACGCAGTCTAAAATTAACAGAGAAAATGATTTTTACTTATTTTTGAAATATCGAAATATAAAGTTTTGAAGTGAAAAAAAATATGGATAAAAATGGAGTATCTTATTATTTCCTAAATGTATTAACCGTCTCTTAATTGATTTAAAGCTAATTACGGAATATATGGTTGTGTTAGGTGAGATAAATTGGGGGAGACAAGTGTCGCGATTTCATTCGCTTGGCACACTGGGCACATGGACCCTTGGGCACAGACGATATGCACCGAGCTTTTTTTTTTTGGCATGCTATGAGATCTAGCTATTTTAGGTTAGAAGAATATTTAAGATTTAGTCATTCTATTATTGGAATAAAAAAATATTTTCTTTGAATTTTATTGGCTTTAAATCAAAAAACTTTACAAATAAAAAAACTGGTGGTTCCAGAATCAACTGATAAGTGCATAATTTATATGATTTTAGTGTCCTTTCCATACTTGTTTTAGCGATTTTTCTTGCATATTTTCGTATTATTACTCTTGTTTTCTCTTGTTTGCCTCTAATAGGTGAATCATCCACAAAGGAGATATAAAGTGCTGAAAAGAGCTAGGAAGAGAATTATTCCAAGTATCCAAGTGCCGAAGTCCAAGAGAAGTGGAAGAAAAGCGACGAAAAGGAGCAAAACGCTCAAAATCAAGAGAAGGGTCAAAGACCGATCTTAACTCATTCAAATTAAGGATTTCTAATCACCATCTTGAAGAGAATTGAAACATAAAAAGAATTCAAAAAGAATGAGGTCATTAGAGTTCGGGTGAAGAAGTTGTGGCCGAAACAGTTTTATTGAAAACCGAAGACAGTGAAGTCCGCGAACTAGGTTCGCATACCGGGTTCACAAACTTAATTCCGAAAATTTCTGCTGGAATTTGAAGTTTGCGGACTGGGTTCCCGAACTTAGAAAATGGGAAACGTGTATTCACACCTTGGAAGACCTAAGGGCATGTTTGGATTCGTTATTTCGTTATTTCGGGTCGGGTTCCTAAACCTAACTAAATACGTGAAGGCCAAGCAATGGTATTAGGTTATGTAAATGATCATCATATCATTAGGTCACGAAATTGTTAGGTTTGGAGAGAAGAAACATCACACAGAGCGATTCTAAATCGTAACGATATCTCTAACCTTTTCTTATATGTATATCATGGATGCTTCTACATCCATGAGTAGCTAAACACCTATTGATTGAGGATGAATTCTAAGTTGTAAACAATATTTGAGTTATTATATTAATCCACTTTGAATTTCTTCATATGATTATCGTTCATTTATACTAATTAATATTTAAGATTTATTGATATATTGTTTAGGTGGCCAACTAAATTGATTTGTTGATTCAATTTATTGCTAGTATTGAGTTAGGAGATAAGTAATCGTCGAATAGCTTGTACACAAGTAGAGAACACAAAACCTTGCAGAGGGATTCTGTGGAGCGATTGTGTGTATAAACAACACTAAAAAGTGGACCTTGATCTAAGAGTCTAACTAGTAGGATCAACCTATAAATTCACAAAAGATAAAGCATTCGACTAAATTATACCTTGAGTGATATACTTCTAGGTGGTTTGGGGTGAATAGTGATCGCTGTCGTAAGCGACACAAATATAATTACACTTTCTTACTACTCAAAATATAAATATAGCAAGGGCAAGAAAGGATCGATCCAGAGAGAGGTCTAGGTTGTGAATTGTTATGGTTTCCGATATAAAACACCCGGAAGAATTTCTGATTGTGTAAATAAAAATAAACAAAAAAGCAAATAAAGTACGCAAATCAAGGATGGGAAAATATTGGATAAAGGTTTCATCTTCAATTGCAAACAAGTTTATGAATGTATGAATAGAATTCAGTATTTAATCTACGCTATCATCAAAAGCCATAGAATACCTTATTGCAAGAATACTCCAGAAATTTCCAAAGTTATCAACACACACATTAGGGAAACAGTATGTGAATTCTACCTAAAGAATAACCTAACGCCTTGCGCTAATCAAGTTCAATTCCTAGGAGCATTAAGTTCCGAAATAGGCTAATCAATGCAATTGAAATACATTGCGCAAAACAATTGAACAAAGGTCAATTTCTACATATGATTACAAGGATGTATCACTACAACCTAGAATCATATCATGCTACTCGTATTCAAGGTTATCGCTCGATGAAAACCCTAAAATAGCTATAGATATGGATGTGAGTTCAATCAATTCTAGACTCGACTAAACAAACATTCAATCATATTGCAATACTTCAATCATGCAATTATTATAACCCGTAGAAATCAAACGATAATATTGAGAGAAAACTAATTCATAAAAATCATAACTTGGTTGCAAAATCCAACTACATCTTCAACCAATAATAAAAACTTAGTTCATATTCATGGAGTTCATCACAAGAAGAAAGAGAAAAGACTTCATGGTTCTAAACCCTAGAATAAAAGTAGAAGAGAGATAATAAAACGTGGTAGATAATAGATATCCCATAGATAATAAAAGTCTTCTCTTTATATAGCTCCACTCCTTCCAAAACTAGGTTTTGTCTTCAAAGTCCATTAGTTGGAAATTCACCAAGCCCACGAGAGAGAGAAACCCATGTAGAAAATATGTCCAAAAAAAGTAATGGAAAACTGGGATTGTGGCCGGAAATCGGCCGGAAAGTCGCCGGAAATCGGCTCCGGTGACCGGCAAAGTCCGCCCGGTCATCGGTCAACGTGTCGGATCGTCGGGTCAACGGGTTAACTCGGTCAGCACCGAGTCAGGGAGAGTTGGATCGGGTCAGGTGAGTTAGTAGGCTGAGTGGCCAAACCAGGTCAGAACTGGATTAGCTGAGTTGGAACGAGTCAGCCGGGTGGATCAGATGAGTTAGTTGGCTGACTAGCTGAGTCAGGCCTAGGCCATTTTGCACAGGCTAGTTGCCAGGCCTGACCTCTGCTGTGCAATCATTGCACTAAATCGGCCAAGATGGCTATAACTCCTCCGCTAGTCTGCAATGCCCTGAGCCACTTCATTGCTTGCTTCCCTTCTTCTTAGCTCAAGACCACCACCAACACCAGCCACTGCCATGACACTACAATATCATCTTCCCCTGAGTTCAACATCACAAGCCAACCTCCCTGTAATCTACACAATCTCCAGCATTGCCCTACAACTCCAGCTGAGCTTCACCTGCAACTTCCAGTTTCATCCCTGTATGTTCATAAGCCACCTGACCTGCAATTCCAATCACTTCCATATGCAGCTTAGCTTCATGACCCACAGTTTGAGCCATTCCTCAACAACAATTTCAGTGCACTTCACTATATCCTGCAAGATCCAAGCCATGCCCTGTAGAAACTCACAGCTCACAACAATTTCCATCCACTTCAGCATCACAGGCCCTCAGAGTCCTCTTCTTTACCATCTTTAGCTCAAGCCTTGTCAGGCCAACAGCTTTAGCTCCAGTTCCATAGCCTGCCTGCATCTCCACCAGCTCTGCAATCAACACAGCATTCATCTCTTGTTCCCTGTACATTCTTACAGCTCCAGTTTATCCTCTCTTGACACGAGCCTTGACTCCATCTGTTTCTTAACAATCCATTCCACCAAAGACACACCAACATCAAAAGTTCAACTTTAGCACCAACTCGCCCTGTGCCCATATCACCACAGTCCAGTTCAAGCTCCATCTCATGACATAGTTTCATCTGCAACCGTGCCGCAGCCACACAACCCGACTCTTCCCGCTTCACACCGGCAACATTGCACAGGCTGGGCCCAGAGTTGCGACACGGCACTAACACCAACAACTTCACCGCATCTTTGCTTCATTCCTATCTCTGCAGCTTTACTCGCATTTCAACATTGCCTCTAAAGCACTTTGTAAGCCTCACAAATATCACAATTCGGGCGACCATCTTTGCTTCCATAGAACCTGTACACAAACATCACCGACTATGGCTTAGTCAAGACCATCTAACTCCACACGAGTTTCAAGCAACACATCCATTCATTTCCACCTTTCTGACATCAATAAGTCTCGATTCACTAATTGGTCACCATAAACATCTTCATGTACGACTTCAATTTAATGTAAAGACCAAAGATCCAAAACTCGGTTACCACAACCTTCTATCTCGCTCTTCAACAGTAACATCAATCCCATGTCTCGATTCCAACAAACCCATTCGACCCTTGTATCATCTCAATCTCTCGGTTTAACGAGTCTCACAGTTCGACTCTGTGTTGAATACTAAATTTGAAGAACAAGCTTGATTCTTCATCCAGGGCAAATTTCAACTCACTCGAACCATCTTTATACTCACAGCACCAACAATTCCTTCTCGGTTCACTCGAGCCCTAAATTCTTCAAGAACAAAACAACCTAGAACTCATCAACTCAACAACTTCCAGATCCCCTTTCTTCAATCGATTCACACAAATCGAACCATCTTGCTGAATAACCAAACCTTCAAATCATGGTAGCAATCTGATCTCTTCTCTTCATTCTCTGAACAATTTCTGTGTCTCTAACCCTCAGACAAATGCCACCATGTTTCCCTCAGCTCTGAACTGAAAATGGATCGTAATGGAGAATGGTAGTCCCGATCTGGTCTGGGGCTAGGTTAAGAACCAAAATTGATATAGGCACCCCATTTACGATATGGGCCATCATGAAGTTATTTGGCTTGTCAGTTTCAGAGTACCGACAGCCTAATTGTTGACTTTGCTTACAACTTTCTCATACGGACTCGGAATGGCCTTGTTCTTTCGCCGATAGCTTCGCCTTTTGCTCCAATTGGGATGATTTCCTTCTTTTCCTCCGTGTGACTCCAGTACCTAATAACTCAAAAACACGCGTAAAGTACATAATTCACAAGAAAAATAGCAAAGAAAGCATAAACTCTATATAGTAAATACGGTGTATTCTACACCTATCGATTCCCCCACACTTAGACTTTGCTAGTCCTCGAGCAAATTTAAACAAAACAATAAAATACATACAACTCCGTGTCGTCGAGGCTACGGTTAATTTTTAACATAAATAACAAGCCTTTAAACCCCTAGGTGTCCCTAAGTGGACGAGTTATAGTCTCGTGAAGGTTTACTAGAGATATACCTACAAAACCTATATTTCAAACTCCGTCTATTCGCTGACAAATCAATGAATGAATCCAAATTGACTACGAGGAGGAGGTACCTTGCAAATTCAATTCAATTATTAGTAAATAAACTCTAATTAGATAGTCGAACAAGCCACAATACTCGGAAACTAACAAACCACAATCACGATGAAAAGATTAAGAAGATGGATATAGATGTAGATGTTGGCGAATATTCACAAGTGTTCGATGTTTCCCATATCTGTCAAGGTCCTTGCTAAGATGAACCTAATCCTATTGGATTGAGCTACTTGGTGCTGAATGCTACATCAAATCAATTGGCATATACAAGGGAACCAAAAGTGACTTTATTCAACACAATAATAAAATTTTTTTCTTTTTTTTTTATAAGATTGGATCAAACTGGATCCAATTTTAAAGACGGCATGATTAGATCTTTTGGATCCAAGCGCATGCTTCTTGTCAGCAAGTACATGATAGTTGCCTTGGATCCTGCATTCCACGCTTGTTTAGGCGACGGAGACAGGGACTACGTTTCACACATACTGCTATTCCCAAGTGTCTTTTTATTCCGTTTTGGTCTAATTGGTCGGTCCTTTTTTTTTCTTTTCAATTTTTCAATTTTTTTTATTTTTTTTATTTTTTTTTTTTTTTTTTAGTAACTCAACCACTCTATTCCATCCTAGCAGTAATAACACGTCGATGTTAGTGACCCACCAAAGCACTTAGAGAACAATAGATAAATATGGAAAAATAAAAATAGAATGCGATATGGTGATATTCCGAGATATGGTAACAACTATCATGTTAATTTGTGATTTCTGAGCTATATTCGTCCCTTTTAGTTAATTGGTTCCTCAACTCCTGCATTCAAAATGGTTCCATCCACTAATTGTGTCAAAAACAAACTATTCAAACATATAAATGCTCCCCCACACTTAAACTTCACATTGTCCTCAATGTGTAAAACCGAAAGTTCTGAATTCTGACGTAACAGCAGATAAAACGCAAAAACTGTGCAAATTGGTAAGGAATTTGGAAAAACTCCATTTCACAAAAGTTGTTCACCTACGTGTTTTCTACACAGTGTCAAAATTTCACAGTGTTTAGATAAACGGTCTGACAGTTATGGTCTCTGGAATGAACTACGCGCAGTCTGAAATTTTCTGACGAAAAGGTATTCGACATAATTCTCTTCTAAGATAGATTACGGACTCAATGAAATTAAACATAGGGATGCAAATATGATATAAAAACAGTAAAAAATAAATAAACGAAACAAAAATAAAATAAAAAGCAAAAGGATAAAAGATACAAAACCGGTGGGTTGCCTCCCACTTAGCGCTTGTTTTAAAGTCGACGGCCCGACCTAGCTTCTTGTAAGATTCATTCCCCATACACTAATAATCTGAAAAGTTGGGGATCCGTCCATAGAACCTGTTTTGTAAACACTAGCTTCACACAAATATTAGTAATATAAAGCAAAAGTGAAGCTATGAACCGATAAAAGCTTCCCCACACTTATTCTTGTCCACACTTGGAAGTGTATAAAGAATATAGAGTCGGAGTACTTCACGGTTTCTTGTTCCATAACCTGCATAGTATGAGAATCAAATATCTCTAATGGCGGAAAACGAGAAATAAAGTCATTCAACAATACTCTCGAAGCACATACATTCAAACCAATAAGAGGTAAAGGAGAAGAAATAATAGGCAAAGGGTTAGATAAACCTTTCACAATCTCTTGTATCACGGAATCCTCTTCATCCTTGAAAAATTCAAGTGAATTATTCACCTCTTGTATATCATGGTCCTCTATCAAACCTTGCAACCACTCTTCATCCGTTTCTGCCGTAACCAAAGTCTCGACATAAACATCATCATTCCAATTATTTGCAAGCTCAATTGGGTCTTCCACAATATTGGTTAAAACGGTCTCATTATCAACACACTCCTCTTTGTTGTAAGGCACATACTCTTTTGCGGATCCAAATTTTATCATAAGAAATTTTTCTAGAACACTCGAAAATGCATCATCCTCAAGCTCCACCCTTTGAATAGGCTCTTGATCATTATTAAGATCAATGCTTGAGTAATCTACACAAGTGTCGACACATTCCTCTTCGTCTTCATCTTGATCCCAAAAAGACTCCATTGTACACTCCTCGGGGATGTCACCATGAGTTGGTTCAACCGATGTATTTTCATAATAATCATCATCACTATCATAGTCATCATAACATTGGTCCTCGCTGAATTTAGTGTTGCTAATCTCGAACTCATCCTTTTGAATAGGTGAATGATCATTATTACGATCAAGAGTTGAGTTAACTACACAAATATCAACAAAAGTCCCCGAAGGTTCGCCTTTTTCAACATAATTATTCAATTCCTCCCTGTACTCATCAATGCCCTGTCTTAAAGTGGAAACACCTTTTTGAAGCTCTTGGAGTGTTCCATCCAAATTCTGAATATAGTGTTCCATTTGTTTGTAAAGCTCATTCGACAAAGAAAAGTAGAATTACTTACTTGGTATTGTTAGGCCAATTATACTCCCTTTGAATGGGTGGATGATCATAACTACGATCAGAAATTGGGCCAAACATACCATGAGCACATTCGGTCGATGAAAATGTTTCCACGCTTGGTTGTCCACAAATTGACTCCATGTTGTCCATAAATTGTTGCATCTCATCTACCAAACTAGAGGAAAAATTAATAAGAGAACAACTATTCTCCCCTCCTTGTGGTTGCTCACTTACATAACCACCATAAGAAGGTTGATATGTATGAGAATAACTCATAGAGTACGTGGAGTATTGATCATAGCCAAAGATTGGTTTTGATTATACTCCCCATAAGGGTGATAATTGTTATATTGTTGAGGTTGAAAGCCGTATTGATTGCTCCAATATGCTCCTTCCATAGAAATAAGCACCTGAAATAAGATTCTCAAAACTCGGGTAAGAACCAAATAAGAAAAAGTAAAACAAAAACTAAATACAAAAAATAAGAAACCAAAAACAATTAACAACCGTTGCCTCCCCGGCAACGGCGCCAAAATTTGACCGCTGTCGTAAGCGACACAAATATAATTACACTTTCTTACTACTCAAAATATAAATATAGCAAGGGCAAGAAAGGATCGATCCCGAGAGAGGTCTAGGTTGTCGAATTGTTATGGTTTCCGATATAAAACACCGGAAGAATTTCGATTGTGTAAATAAAAATAAACAAAAAGCAAATAAAGTACGCAAATCAAGGATGGGAAAATATTGGATAAAGGTTTCATCTTCAATTGCAAACAAGTTTATGAATGTATGAATATAATTCGTATTTAATCTCGCTATCATCAAAAGCCATAGAATACCTTATTGCAAGAATACTCAAGAAATTTCCAAAGTTATCAACACACACATTGGGTCCTGCATTATGTGAATTCTACCTAAAGAATAACCTAACGCCTTGCGCTAATCAAGTTCAATTCCTAGGAGCATTAAGTTCGAAATAGGCTAATCAATGCAATTGAAATACATTGCGCAAACAATTCGAACAAAGGTCAATTTCTACATATGATTACAAGGATGTATCACTACAACCTAGAATCATATCATGCTACTAAATATTCAAGGTTATCGCTTTCGATGAAAACCCTAAAATAGCTATAGATATGGATGTGAGTTCAATCAATTCTAGACTCGACTAAACAAACATTCAATCATATTGCAATACTTCAATCATGCAATTATTATAACCCGTAGAAATCAAACGATAATATTGAGAGAAAACTAATTCATAAAAATCATAACTTGGTTGCAAAATCCAACTACATCTTCAACCAATAATAAAAACTTAGTTCATATTCATGGAGTTCATCACAAGAAGAAAGAGAAAAGACTTCATGTTGTAAACCCTAGAATAAAAGTAGAAGAGAGATAATAAAACGTGGTGTAAGATCAAAGATATCCCATAGATAATAAAAGTCTTCTCTTTATATAGCTCCACTCCTTCCAAAACTAGGTTTTGTCTTCAAAGTCCATTAGTAGGAAATTCACCAAGCCCACGAGAGAGAGAAACCCATGTAGAAAATATGTCCAAAAGTCGTCGCCGGGCTTGGGATTGTGGCGGAAATCGGCGGAAAGTCGCGGAAATCGCTCCGGTGACCCCGGCAAAGTCCGCCGGTCATCGGTCAACAGGTCGGATCGTCGGGTCAACGGTTAACTCGGTCGGCCCACCGAGTCGGGGAGAGTTGGATCGGGTCGGGTGAGTTAGTGGGGTGAGTGGCCAAACCAGTCGGGCCGGATTAGGCGAGTTGGAGCAGGTGTTAGGGTGGATCAGATGAGTTAGTTGGCTGACTAGCTGAGTCAGGCCTAGGCCATTTTGCACAGGCTAGTTGCCAGGCCTGACCTCTGCTGTGCAATCATTGCACTAAATCAGCCAAGATGGCTATAACTCCTCCTGCTAGTCTGCAATGCCCTGAGCCACTTCATTGCTTGCTTCCCTTCTTCTTAGCTCAAGACCACCACCAACACCAGCCACTGCCATGACACTACAATATCATCTTCCCCTGAGTTCAACATCACAAGCCAACCTCCCTGTAATCTACACAATCTCCAGCATTGCCCTACAACTCGTTTGAGCTTCACCTCGCAACTTTGATTTCATCCCTGTATGTTCATAAGCCACCGACCCTGCAATTCAATCACTTCCATATGCAGCTTAGCTTCATGACCCACAGTTTGAGCCATTCCTCAACAACAATTTCAGTGCACTTCACTATATCCTGCAAGATCCAAGCCATGCCCTGTAGAAACTCACAGCTCACAACAATTTCCATCCACTTGACATCACGAGCCCTCGAGTCCTCTTCTTTACCATCTTTAGCTCAAGCCTTGTCGAGGCCTTGGCTTTAGCTCAGTTCCATAGCTTCTCGCATCTCCACCCGCCTCCGCAATCAACACGGCATTCATCTCTTGTTCCCTGTACATTCTTCAAGCTCAGTTTATCCTCTCTTGACACGAGCCTTGACTCCATACATTTCCTTAACAATCCATTCCACCGGCCACACACCAACATCAAAGTTCAACTTTAAGCACCAACTCAGCTGCCCATGACCATATCACCACAGTCAGTTCAAGCTCCATCTCATGACATAGTTTCATCTGCCGGACAGAGCCACACAACCCCGACTCTTCCCGCTTCACACCGGCAACATTGCACCGGCTCGGGCGAGGCCGCAACAACCTCCGGCACTAACACCAACAACTTCACTGCATCTTTGCTTCATTCCTATCTCACTGCAGCTTTACTCCGCATTTCAACATTGCCTCTACAAAAGACCGGTAAGCCTCACAAATATCACAATTGAGCCATCTTTGCTTCCATAGAAACCATACGCATCATCTTGGTATGGCTTAGTCAGCAGCACCATCTAACTCCACCCGAGTTTCAAAGCAACACATCCATTCATTTCCACCTTTCTGACATCAATAAGTCTCGATTCACTAATTCGGTCACCATAAACATCTTCATAGCCACGACTTCAATTTACAAAGACTAAAGATCCAAAACTCGATTTACCACACAGAACCTTCTATCTGCTCTTCGAGTGAGTAACATCAATCCCATGTCTCGATTCCAACAAACCCATTCGACCCTTGTATCATCTCAATCTCTCGGTTTAACTTGAGTCTCACGTTCCGGCTCTCTGTATTTGAATACCAATTTGAAGAACAAGCTTGATTCTTCATCCCGGCAAATTTCAACTCACTCGAACCATCTTTATACTCACAAGACCAACAATTCCTTCTCGGTTCACTCGAGCCCTAAATTCTTCAAGAACAAAACAACCTAGAACTCAACAACTCAACAACTTCCGGATCCCTTTCTTCAATCGATTCACACAAATCGAACCATCTTGTCAATAACCAAACCTTCAAATCATGGTAGCAATCGATCTCTTCTCTTCATTCTCTCGAACAATTTCGTGTCTCTAACCCTCGGACAAATGCCACCATGTTTCCTCGGCTCAACGAAAATGGATCGTAATGGAAATGGTAGTCCGTCCGAGTGCAGGGGCTAGGTTAAGAACCAAAATTGATATAGGCACCCCATTTACGATATGGGCCATCATGAAGTTATTTGGCTTGTCAGTTTCAGAGTACCGACAGCCTAATTGTTGACTTTGCTTACAACTTTCTCATACGGACTCGGAATGGCCTTGTTCTTTCATGGATAGCTTCGCCTTTTGCTCCAATTGGGATGATTTCCGCTTCTTTTCCTCCGTGTGACTCCAGAGTACCTAATAACTCAAAAACACGCGTAAAGTACATAATTCACAAGAAAAATAGCAAAGAAAGCATAAACTCTATATAGTAAATACGGTGTATTCTACACCTATCAAATAGAATCTGGTGAACTTTTGTATCCAGTGGTATAAGGAATTTAGGGAATAGCACTGATCTAGCTGTTATTCTACGGTTGGTGATAATCTATGATTAACGACGAGTAGGAAATTATAATAACTCATTGACGGTTTATATACAAAGAAGGATTCCTCGATCATATCTCTTCCTATTGCTTACAATTTAATATTTTCAATTGATTTTGTTTATTTTATTCAAACTAAAACAAACCTCTCTTTGTGACAATTTGACAACTAAAACTCACTGCTCTTCGTGGGAACGATCCTTACTTCCATTATATTACCAGTTAATTGGGTGGAAATAAGATTATTAATTTGATTGCACTCACGACACGCATCAAATTTTGGCGCCGCTGCCGGGGAGTAATCAGTAGCTTTAGTTGTTATTTTTCTTAGTTTTAATCTTGTTTTTAGACTTTCTTTTTTAGTTTTTTTTTTGAATTTCGTTTTTCTAGATTCTTATTCTCAGGTACTTAATCTCTGGCACCTAAAGACTGGGAATACCAGAGGTGCGGAATTCAAACTCGTAGGGGAACGGTGTTACAAGCACATCCACAGTTGTAAGAAGAAGCTTCTACATCAACAATGGTAGGCGGTACAAATAATCCACCACCTCCACCTGCGGAGAAGAAGTTAGGAGAGTTGACATCTCCATGCTTAGATTCACAACCACTGTGTATTACAATCACTAATCCAGTGGAGCTGAAGTTGAATGTACTTCATCATCGACCAAAGTTCAAGGGACTTCGGGGGAGAGGATCCGAATCGTCATCTTGACAAGTTCAAAAAAGATGACAAGTCTTAGGCAAAGTCACGAAGACGGTGATATAACATTTGCAAGCTTTTTGAATTCTCTTTAATAGACTCGGCGGAAGAATGGTTGTATTACCTTCCTCCGGGGAGTATTACAACATGAGGCGGAGATGAAAATGCTATTTTTTAGAGAAGTATTTTCTGTTTCTAAGGCAGCCTTGTTCGTAAAGAGATTAGTGGTATTCTTGATTCTTTGGGGGATCTCTTTATGAATACCGGGATAGGTACAAAAAGTTGGTGGCGAGTTTTCCTCACCACAACATATCTCCAACACTCATCATTCAATATTTCTACGAAGGATTACTTCCAGAGCAACGAAATTTGATTGATGCTGCTGCTGGTGGTTTACTTACTGAGAAGATAATCTCGCAAGCAACTAGTTTTATTGAGAGTATGGCCTCAAATGCAAAACAATTTTATACAAGGCACGACTCAAATGTTAGAAGAGTGAGCGAGATTGGAGATTCTTCAAATACAGAGCACCGATTAAGCACCATTGAAAAAGAGATTCATCGTATAGCTTCAGTAATTGCTCCACGACAGGAAGAGGAAGCCGAGGTAAATGTCATATTTCCTAATCATAGGCCAAGGTATGATCCCTACTCTAATACCTACAATCCGGGTTGGAAATACCACCCAAATTTTAGTTATGCTAACAAGCAAGCTGCAGCTCCTAATCCATATACGAGACAAAGTGGTTTCCAACAACAATTTCAACCTCAGCAACAGAACCACGACTCCTGCTATAAAAGATTGATTTCCCATGATATTTTAAAAATATTCACTAAATGCCTCAATCGCCAGTTGTGCATATCCATCTAAAAACAAACGAATGGTAATCGTAGCTCCTCTGCGCATTGCATGGACTGAAATAAACCCCATACATTCTGCTGCTTCAGTACTTAGAAGTCCATTTGGATAAAAGCAACTTGCTTTATGTAAACTCTCCTGCATAATTGTGTCAGGTTATTCCATAGCACAAATGAGTGTCAAACTCAACAATTACAAAAGAAGCATCACAACGAACTAAGTAAGATGGACTAGTCACTAGTGGGTGGTTTCCAACTAATGTGTGGTCTAGTACTCAAAGTATTACGATTCTTACAAACACTGTTGAGTCTTTTTTGGAAAAAAATTTTCACTATATAAGTATTTAGGTTTTGAACAAGTTGAATCACTTCCATCAGATTTTTAACAAGTTGAAGCACATTCTTACCTACATTAGATTTTGCAGGAGACACCACTGGGACTAGAGTATATTCAGGATACTATGGAGAAGGGGGGAAACAGGAGGAGCAGATCTAGTATTTACTTGGGCTAAGGAATGGAAGCACACCAACATAGAAATACGAGCTGAATCCATGGAAATCTTATTTCTGTTCAACATGCTCTACCATTATGCAATTCAATGACACTTTCACCTAAGCTACCATAAAATAATTATGAGGGAGGAGGATAATGGAAACAATCCCAGGCTACATTTTATTTCGTGTGTCATAGTAGATCTTAAACAAATCCATAGACTTCAAAATTTGGAATCTTTTAATTTGGCTATATTATGTAAGAACTTTAATAGGGAGAGCAGTGGTTCTTCTTTGGCCACTAGCTCCCTTGTGTACTCCTCTTAGGTCTTTTTCTAAATCTATGAGAAAAAAAAAAGGTTAGATAGCGTGAAAGAAACATGTGCACCGTGCTTTCCAGAGCTCACATGATATAATATCCATCTTTAAAAGCCAATCTTCATCCAGCTTACAGGACATTCGTGAACAACTCTTGATTGAGCTTTTACAGTTGTTTCTGCACTTAACTTGTTCAAGCACATCTTAAAAATATGTTTACCACTAAATATGTTTTATTGTCTCGTTTACCAGTTTGCACATCTTATTGCTTGCATCACCACCATATCTTAAAAATATGTCCAGTCTTTCATTCGAATGGACAATAAAATTATCGGAAGAGTTAGCCTTTCCCACAAATTTTTCCAAAATTTGGTAGATTTAGCAACTAAACTAGAGGAAGAAGAAGTCTTTCTTATTTTGAAAAATGTGGTGTACCCGGTGAACTTATTTTTTAATTTGTGAGTTTCTTAGAAGTAAACAGTAGTGTCTACCAGAACCATGTCCATGGTTGTGCAAGTCGTGCGACCCCACAAGGCCCAGTTTTATTGAGGGCCTTTTTTTTCCCAGCCCCAACAGTTTTTTATGTATTTTAAAAAGGAAAATTTGTTGGTTGGTCCAAAGCCCATATAGTTATTTATAGTAGGATCAACCGGATTTTACACTTATCCTAGGGTCAAAAGTTCTTTGAAACATGGAAATGACTAATATACCCTACTATTCAAACACGTGTGAATAACATACTTCTACCAAATCGGGATTTTATTTTATCTTGATGTCCAAATTTAATTAAAACATATAAATTACCACACATTTGAGTGCATATCTGCTACACTGTTTACAAATTTGAGTACATATCTGCTACACTGCTTACAAATTTGAGTACATATCTGCTACACTGCTTACAAATATGAGTACATATATGCTACACTACTTACAAATCTGAGTATCTGCTGCACTGCTTACATATAGAGTATGTATCCGTTGGACATATTGAACGTGTAAATGTGACCAGAAAATAACAATATTAAAAAACAGCAACAAAACTAGCATCTATTTCAGAAGTTCGCATACGTACTCATGGATCAAACCAAAATAAAGTGGCAAAACTATGAATAAAACAAAATCAAAAGAAGTTTCTATCAGTACGGCATATACGTACTGCGGATTTATAAACTAAAAACTCAATTGCATATCAAGAAGTGATGAATCCATGAATATAACTGAATTAAAGCACATATTTTAAGTATTTGACATACGAACTCATGGATCAAACCAAAAAAAGTGGCAAAACTCTGAATAAAACAAAATCAGAAGAAGTTTCTATCAGTACACCATATATGTACTACGTATTCATGAACTAAAAATCAACTGCATGTAAAGAAGAATTGATGAATATAACATAATCAAAGCACATATTTCAGTATTACACATATGTACTCATGGATCAAACCCAAAAACAATGGCAAAACTATGAATAAACAAAATCAGAAGAAGTTTTTATCAGTACGCCATATACGTACTGCACATTCATAAACTAAAAAATCAACCGCATGTAAAGAAGAAGAGATGAATCCATAAATATAGCTGAATCAAAGCACATATTTCAGTATTACACATACGTACTCATGGATCGAACCCAAAAAATAGTGGCAAAACTCTGAATATAACCGAATCTAAGCACATATTTCAGTATTACATATACGTACTCATGGATTGAACCCAAAAACAGTGGCAAACCTATGAATATAACTGAATCAAAGCATATATTTCAGTACACATACGTACTCATGGATCGAACCCAAAAACAGTGACAAAATTCTGAATATAACCGAACCAAAGCACATATTTCAGTATTACACATACGTACTCATGGATCGATCCCAAAAATCAATTAAAAAACGCAGTATAACAAAAATAAACTCAGAGATCATACCAAATTGAAGAAAGTAGACTCGTCTAGTTTACTATCAACATCAGATCTAATACCTAAACATTAGATTTTGCTATAAACATGAAAATTTATCTAATCCGAGACAATTCATGACAAACAAATCTACACACTACATAAATAAAAAAAATATCTATCACTATATTATTAGTGGATCGTATTTAAACTTTTAAACAACAACAAAAAACCTAAATTAAAATAAGCTTTTGAAGAAGAAAGGAAAAATGAAAACCTAAACTATACCAATAGTAAGGAAGTGAACCTACCGATTAATCTGAGTTTGAATTCACGAATTGATCAACACCTCAGAAGATCTTCATAGCCGGAGCTCTTCAGCAAAGCACAGATGAGAAAATGAAGAATAAAAATAATTGATCAAGAAAATGAAGGAGAAATGGATTTGGTTACTGCTTTTATATACTCGAGGGTGTTTTCGGTATTTAAAAATACGTCCTCATATGTTCCACACGTGTACAGGACCAGGGGATAAAATTTTCGGACCAATTTAATTTATTGTGTTTCTTTTAATTATGGACCTCCAGTTACTGGGCTTTAGTGGGTGGACCTGCCACTAACTAAGACCACTATAATAGTATCTATTGGTAATTCCTACTTTCAAAAAATAACATAAAGAAGCTGTTGCATGTACCCGAACACTTGACCTGAAGGAGGTGCTCACTTGATCGATCCACCAAGCTGCCCATCCATAGTTGGTTAAGATTAGACACGTTTTGAGTTAAGAACAAATATTTATAATAATATTACCTATATTCACAAGTGCATTCGTAGTATAACTCATGGCTTTGTAACTTGAGTTTTCCATGCAAATTCTTATTGACATCTACAAAAAGAGTCCACATTTCATATAAATTTTTTTTAATTCTATATAAAATACACATTATTGTCCCCGTTTAGTGTAAGTATTTCTTTAGTGCACCATTGTTTTACAAATTTTCAAATTAAATAAAATTTATTGACACTATCTGTTTACTACTGTTACAAAATATTCAACATTATAAAAGGTCTTAAGAAAAATTTCGCATAGGTCCCTTCTAGACACAGGATCGGCTATGGTGTTTAGGATGTATACTTGAAAAGAAAAACACAACTGACTTTTGGAAATTGATTTGTTGTTCCGACATCACACTGAAAGACTTGATGTCTTAAGATTGCGACCTTTTGAATATCTTTTTTGGAAAAAAGTAAGAAATCATATACAAAAAGAAGATGTGTTACTTGTGGGACGTTTTTTTTCCTATCTTAATTACTTGTATCTTTCTACTTTGTTCAGCTTGCGCAAGTGCTCTTGTGAAAATTTTCATTGTAAGACGAATCATATAAGGTGAGAATGGATCACCTTGACGAACACCCCTCGTTGGATTGAAATCTTTACATGGTGATCCATTTAGAAGAATTTGAATCTCATAAGTACTTATAAACTTTTGAATAAGACCACATCATCACTAAATCTAAGTTTCTTTATGATTTTGTCCAAAAAAGACCATTTTACACGCTCGAGTGCTTTGGACATAGAGAGCTTCAAAGTCATATAACCCCTCCTAGTCTTTTTTCTTTTCTTAGAGTGGATTTGTTCATGATCCAAAGTGAAGCCATAACTTATTCTCCTTCAAGGTACATAGGTTGTTTGCATGGCAGGGACGGGCCTAGCAAGGGGATAACCAGGCTATAGCCCATCTTTGTTTTTGGGACAAATTTATTTTACTATGAATTTTTTTAAAAAGAGACTTCTATCCCACCTTCGGTTGTAATTAATTTATATAAGTTCAAATATATCTCACCTTCACATATCTCAACCTTCCATCAAAGTTTTGTACACATTGTAACCGTTTTGGCCACAAGATCAACCATTGTGCTATCATTCAACATAGGCCCCTAGAGGATATTTATGACATCACTATGCCTTCTCAAGGGCCTGCAGATGATATTTTTGTTCTTGATAACATGCCTATCCAAATTTAGAATCCTCAAGACAACACTGATGCTCATGGAAACATGGGATCAGTTGAGGAGTTCTAAGCCATCACTGGAAATAGAGAAACTCCACTGGAAATAGAGAAACTCTTTATGATCTTTACAGAAAAGATCACCTAATAGCAGAACAAACCCTTATGAGCAACTCAGTTTCACATCGAGATCATGAGGTCCTTGGGCCTGTTGTTTATGATGAAGATATGCCGTTAGCTTCTCAATCAATCTTGGGGAAAAGAACTTTCCCTTTTAATTTACATGAAGATTTCATACCTTTGCATGGTTCTAGTTGAACTTGTTGAATCGGTTAACTCGAGGCTGTTAGATTCATTAGTTCCATGGAACCGGTTCATCTCAGCCCGGAACAAACTTTTGGAGTTCACCAAGTTTTAACTATCCCGGAGATCCCTAGGACTGAACTAGAACCAATTCAAGTGAATAGAAGATTGTCCTTTTCATCACCTCCCTTTAAAGATGCAAGAGAAAATCTTTCACCTGTAATCTCAGCTGAATCTATTGCATTATCAGTTGTTTCATCTCATGATAAATCTCCTAATTCAAACATGATTGCATTGATGTTGATGGTGGTTTTTAGCTTAGGGATAAAATCGTAAAACCGTACATCTGACATGACGTCACTATGACCAATAGCGCATTTATTGAATCAATCAGCGTATTTACGTAAGAATTATACATGTGTCATGTTCCACGACAGAACCCTTAGTAGTAACTGACATCACCTCTGTATACACCTAACCGTAATTCTCCCACTGTGCCAATGGCAAACCATGCCAGCCACGTCTCTGCGCCAAGTAATCAAGTTTTCAATTTTTTTTATTCGTTGTAGTAGTAAAAGGGTTGTCGTTCACTCGGACGTTGTTAAGATTAAATTAAAAGGTTCAACGAAAATAATAAAAGAGAGAGTCACTGGGTCTAGGATTCCACCGCCTTCATATAAATAGGATCAATTATTTATTCTTTAGCAATTATCGCTCAACAAATAAAACAACTAGGACTCTTATTTTTGCCAAGGTAGACTCTCCAAATATTAGTTATAAATCGTAAGCATGGGACATCAAACATCTAAGCAAGCATGACCCATCTAATAAAATGATAACTAATTTTTTCAAATCATAAAACATTTAAAATAAATGCAAAAGTCATATAAAGAATAAAATAAATTCACCCATGTATGAAATTCGGCTTCCTCCGTCGACCCAGTGTAGGGGTCTAGTTTCTCATGATAAAAACACACTCAAAAATATAATTCATAGCTCAAATGGCGTTTTTATTAAAAAAAAGTTAAAATTCTCCCCAATCTCTCGATAGCCACTCTATGACACCCAAACAACCTTTATATACTCGACAGGACCAAGAATATCCCCTCATTACTTCGAAATCTTCTCCATTACTCGGCATTAGCTCGGAATATTTTTCTTTCCTTTTTCTAAAAATTACGGAGATTTTTCCCCATCTTTTATACTAAATAGGCTGTCAGAATCTTTCCATCAATGCAAAATATACTCCCAGGGAATATTATCCCGAACCAAAATTATTTGATTTAACTTCAAAATATCTTCTTTCCCGTTTTCTTCAAACCGAAAATATATCCTTCCTTTTACGAAACAAAAGCATTTACCGTCCTTTGTTTTGATGCGAAGAATCAATACCAATCTAATTCCAACCAAATCTCTTCTAAAATCTTCCACATAAATCCGATAATATCTCAACGGAATATACATTTTGTTTGAATGTAATCTTCCATTTTCTTCAAAACCAACCAGATTACCATCCCTTAGTAATTGAGGTGTCCCTTAACCAACATTTAGAGTCCGAACAACATGTGTCCTCCGGGGTACAAAAACCACTTTTCGAGCAACTTTCTCCATAAGAGCTTATTTCACAAAAACACCTACAAACAAGTTTATTAGTGATAAAATGAGTCCCAACTAATGTATTTATGGGTGAAAATGCATGTGCCAACCATGCCAGCCTCACTACCTTGCCAATGGCAAACCATGCCAGCCACGTCTCTGCGCCAAGGCATGCCAACCATGCCAGCCGCACCACAGTGCCAATAGCAAACCATGCCAGCCACGTCTCTGCGCCAAGGCATGCCAACCATGCCAGACGCACCACCAGGTGCCAATGGCAAACCATGCCAGCCACGTCTTTGCGCCAAGGCATGCCAACCATGCCAGTTGCTGCACCGTGCCAATGGCAAACCATGCCGCCCACGTCTACTGCGCCAAGGCATGCCAACCATGCCGCCCGCACCAGCGTGCCAATGGCAAACTATGTCAGCCACGTCTCGCCATCCGCACCACCGTGCCAATGGCAAACCATGCCAGCCACATCTCTGCGCCAAGTCATGCCAACCATGCCAGCCACGTCTCTGCGCCAAGGCATGCCAACCATGCCAGCCGCACCACCGTGCCAATGGAAAACCATGTCATCCAAGGCATGCCAACCATGCCCGCTGCTCCACCGTGCCAATAGCAAACCATGCCATCTACTTCTCCACGCCAAAACTAAGGGTTGCAATAATCAACGGCTACCCTTCTCTTCGAGATACAAATCTCGACCATCCAAGTTCGCCATCTAACGCACGACAACTTGTGGCCCAAGGCCAAACACCACGCTTTGCACCAAACCCTAGTTTTGGCTGCGCCTATACCATGCCAGCCTCTCCTTCACATCATTGGCTGCCAAAATGAAGGGTTGCAACGATCAACAGCCACCCTTCCATCTAAGTTGCGAGATCTTAGCCGTCCCAAAGTCACCACCGACGCATGGCAACTCGCGACCCAAAAGCCAAAACACACGGTTTGCACCTAAACCCTAATTTGGCCGCGCCTAGTCTTTGACAAGGCCATGACTCAACGCTAGCTACTACAAACGAAGGGTTGCAATAATCAACGGCTACCCTTCTCTTTGAGATGCAGATCTCGACCACACAAGTTTGTCACCTGACGCATGGCAACTTGCGGCCCAAAGACAAAACACACTGTTTGCACCTAAACCCTAATTTGGTCGCGTGTACTTTTTAGCAAGGCCATGAATCAACGGTGGCTGTTAAAACGAATAGCTGCAATAATCAAAGGCTGCCCTTCTCTTTGAGTTGCAGATCTTGACCACGCAAGTTCGCCACCTGACGCATGGCAACTTGCGGCCCAAACCCAAAACACACGGTTTGCACCTAAACCCTAATTTGGCCGCGCCCACTCTTTGTCAAATCCATTCTCAATGTTGGCAGCTAAAACGAAGGGTTGCAAATAATCAACGGCTATCCTTCCCTCTGAGATGCGGATCTCGTCCATTCAAGTTCGCCACCTAACTTACGGCCCAAAGCCAAAACATCACGGTTTGCATCTAAACCCCAAATTTGGCCGCGCCTATTCTTTGGCAAAGCCATGTCGACTCTACCATGTCACACGTAACACCTTGCTACACGTTTTCCCATGAAAACACTCGAGATATCTAACACATGTCACAAACTGGGGTTTGCTCATAAAGGGTTTTGGTTTGGCAGTTTATAGCGTGCGGCGTACACTATGCCCGTTACATGAAAGTGTCATAAGAATGAGTCGGTTAGTAAATACAAGGAATAATGGTGAAACGCTCCTTTCATTATGGAACATAAATTCCAGCGTTACCCATTTATCACCTCCTTCCACTTTACTCGGTCGTTTCCATTTTCTACGAGACCGTAGTACGTTATGTTACGACTTGTATAAATAGGTCTTACCTATTTCCACCAAAAGACAAGTTTTGGTCGGAGCATACAACACTCGAAATCACTTGTTAGCTTTCCCATCTCGTTAGCTTTCACTTTCGATACAAGTAAAACAACTACTCTTCCCGGAATCAACTATTTTGGTCTCAACACTCTCTTCGCTTCCCTCCCTAAAACCAACCCCTTCTCCTTCACTTTGTGGTCGAAGCAAGTATGGAAAGTCCATTTCTTGGTTTAGGCCGGATTTGTATAGATTGGTCTCTCGGATCTAAAGTACTCCCTTGCAGTACATTTTTTAGGGTTTAGACTCGTCTCTCACCCACAACACACGAAATTACCGAAACCAGCAGAAACTGTTTTCACCCTCAAACAATTGGCGACCACAGCGGGATGATTGATCTTTCGGTCACGCTGTCAATTTTCAACTTTTAATCTCATCGTTTGACTTAGATCTCGGAACGGTAGCAACAAATGATCCGCTCAGGGATCAACAACCCGATTACCCAGTTCGTAACGATTTACCAGGCGTAATACAACAAGAACCGAGTGAGGGACTTCCAAAAAAAAAAAAAAAAGCAAACGATTCGCTTAGGATCGACGGCCCGATTATCAATAATCACGCGACGGTGAACAAGCGGGGACTTCTCACCGGGCAATTCGACGTCGCCGGACTTGCGGTTTGGGACCCGTTTCTTTGAAGTAGGTAATACAAACAAGTAAGTCCGGCCGGGATACATAACCAATTACTATAGGTTTCCACGTTGAAACCAAACACCATGTTATTCCCAAGTTTCATCCCATACTTTCCCGTCATGCAACATTCACGGTTTCACAATTTTCCTAGATGATTTGCTACCTACACTTGCAACTCAGACTTTAGCATATCAAAAGACCATTATCCCAAAATAATCCAAAAAGTCTTATAAAAAGCAATCATCTATCAATCCAAAAAGGAAAAAAGAAAAAAAAAACGAACCACAAAATAGGCGTTTCTTTGCCTTTCAAAAAAAAAAAAAAAAACTAAGGAAAGGAGTTTCAGAAAAGTAACACGCTCAAGAAAAATCGCTCAACAACGACTCGTTCTTCTTGGATAAAACGTTCTTCATACTTTGAAGGGTCGCCTGCTTCAGTTTCAACTCCTGAGATAACTCCTCCAGCTCCCGGGAAAACTTATCGACCTGGCGCCCGATGATTAATCGAATCCACGAAGGACCATCAACCGTTTGCACTGCCAGTCTTTGGATCTCAGAAAAGCCCTTGCAGAACCAGGAGACATTAAACTCAAAGTCTACACACATATCCCGGTGAAACTTCTAGCTTGATATCACATCTCCGGACAGTGTGACTAGTCACGTTGCACATATGGTGAATTGAAGATAAAGCTTCTTCCACACGCTTGACCAATGCAAATCGGCTAGTGAGCTTCTTGGTCGTGGCGATATGTCCGTATTTTTCCCATATCCTGGTATACAACTCCGCATGCTTGGATGGCACACTGAAGCCTCCAACCAACACATGGTATTCGTGGGGAGTCAAATCTGGAGACACGAAAATGGCGTCCGCAACTGAATCTGCGACCGGCAAAGGATTCCTGACCACGACCGCACCAATGGTCACCGAAGTACTTTCCACCATCTGGGTTTCACCGTTATCAACGTCCATCTCCGAGCCACCTATAGACGATGCTTCCACGGATGGACCTTCATTGTGGCGAGTCTCCACCTCAAGACCCTCTTCGAAACAATCCCCTCCCCGCAACATTACGATTTAATTTTCACTCAAAAATAAAAGAGAGGGCAAAAAAAAAAAAAAAAAAAAAAAAAAGGAACGCATAAACTTACCGACTCATCTGCGGATTCTCCAGAGGAAGACTCGGTGTCACCTTCGGAAGCACTTTCATCTTCACTGTTGGATCCCGATCTTTCTTCTTCCTCTGATTCTTCTACATCCTCGGGAGACTTAGTAGCCGATTTCGACTATGCGCGAGTTTAGAAAAGGGGTTTGCGCTGTCAAGGCCCTGAATCGGAAAATAAAAGATGTTTAGCAACGAAACAGGAGATTTGTGTGAATCAGTCAAATCAAGAAGGATCTTCCCATACCAATGTGTTGAAAGAACTGAAAGTCACGAGAGCCGACGAATCCGACTGGAAACCACCCACAGAGTTCTTAGACCTTCGCTCCTTTTTCTCGAGAAGCGTCGGAGATTTTCGCTTAGCGCAGAAGGGTCCCTCAACAAAGTGGATGTTCCGCTAAAGTCACAGAGGAAGGCTGCGCGAGTATTCTCCACAACATCGCCCGCAAACCCATGGATGGCAAGAAACTCATCCTGCGAACTTGTTGTACTAGGGGTTGTCATTGGACTTCGATCCGGGGAGCGAGAAAGGAAGGCTCTTACACCGGGCGCGAGAACACCGGCGTTAAGAACAACTAGCAGCGGTTCTTGAGAAGCAACCGACTGACGAATAAATGGGACCCCTTGGTCAAAACCCATATTCCAAGCCGCCCTGTCGATATTATAAGGGACCGCCTTGCAACATCCCCGAAAAAAAGATGGCACGTGTCCAGGGATACAACTCCGCATAAATACGACTTCTCTAACACTTGTATTCTCCCCGGACGAAAGCAAAGTCAAGTTCGGAGCGGCGGCAAAAGTGTTGATTTGAACTATGGACGCGTAAAGCGGAGTCCAGAGAAGAAAAGTAACAAACATAGACATTATCAAGAAAATCAATGAGCTTCACTCCGGATCTTGGACGCCTATTTAACCGTGCGCGAGTCGAGAGCCACCGCAAGACTCGGGGAAGCGGAGCCAACGGTTTAGGAGCGCGCGTACTTTCGAAATGCTCCCACAACCATGCTGGAGGAAAGCAACGTGAACATACGAGTCTACCTTCAAATAACCGTTTGAAACATACATATCCGCAACCAGATGATCCAAATGGGTGTACAAAGAACCAATAAACAAGCCCAGAACGACGCCTTTGGCCAGTTTGATGGCAAATTTAATAATCCATCGCCTCATCTCCTTCTTGCCAGATTCGTCATCAAAAATATCTCTGGACAGCCACAGAGCTAAAAACGCAGCAATATGGAGAGTGTCATCTAATTCTAGGTCCACCCCCGGCTCATCAGGGAACCACTCAGACACCCACCGGCTGTAGAAGCACTTCGTCTCGTGATCCTTTCGGATGAACCCTTTTGACTTCTCGACAAGGGCGGCACACATCTCCTCTTCATCATCAGACAACGTGATATCAAGATTCCCTGTTATGGGAAGGTTTCGCAAGACGGCTACGCTCTCTAAAGAGATGGTCATTTCTCCCCACCTGCATATGGCAGTATGAGTATCTGAACACCATCTGGAGACATACATGATCAACACTTGGATGTCTTTCCTAACTTGAAATGTTGCAAAAGCTGTGACAGCTCCAATAATCTGTGCCTTGGTCAAATTGGACCTCTTACGGTCTTGACCTATCATGAATTGCATCCACTTATCAAAAGAACGCAACGGGCTCTGACAGATTTTGAAGTCGATGGGAGAAGCGGGATATTCTTCCCTCTGCAGACAAAATTGCATTATTCGCCCTGCCGAACTGGGTTGGACCTCTCCTTCATTTTCTGAACCAGTCAAAAGAACCTTCACATACTTGGGATGGGTTTTCCTAGATGAAGAAGACATTGTAAAAAATTCATCATCCGCATTTGGCTTGGAGTTGCTAACGTTCTTCGGTATAGTTGCAAGGCTCTTCCCAGATGACATCTTAACAGAATTCCTTATGCTATTGAAGTAACTACAACGAAAAAAAAAATGAAGAATTACTACCTCGAAGAAAAAGCATACAGAAAGTATTACCAAGATCGGTTACGAACAATAACGTGTTTGTCACGAAAATTTCTCTTTGACCACACGTCACGACATTCGTGACTAGGAGAGTCAAGGGGAATAGGCTATTGGTCGAAATCAGATAGTACCGCGAAAAGCATGCGAAGTCACGGAAAGTACAACCCAGGTCAAGTCATGCTCTATCATGGAAATACGCTCGCAACCAAGGGAGGAATGTTTTCACTTTGCCCACAAAAGGGAAAGTCAACCTTGAAGCTAGGTTTTCCATGAAGAAAACTAATAACAGCAACCTACTCATGCACGCATGTTTTGTATAATACTTGGTTTTCTTACTATCGGCATGGCGACTAATATTGCTATGATACTGCTAGCAAGGAAGAATCATTCATACAAAAAAAAAATATTTTTACGGGTTCATGGAGAATATATCTACGGCTAGGGATTGCACCGACAAAAGAAAAAGAGAAAAAAGAAGCGTTGGAGTACATACCTGGAATGTTGGCTCGTTTTACTACTACCACTCTGCCGCAAGCACAAAGACATGAGAACAAAGATGGAAAATAAAATAAAAGGAGAACAACCCTTTTATAGAGTAATATTATTTGGAAGTTCGAATAAGGAAAGGATTCCCTATTTTAAGCCACGAATAAGAAAAGGCATTCGGGCCCGCAAGGATAAGTCTCACGATGCCCAAAAAGTCTGTGCCATGCCTTACCTCACGATACCCCAGCAATTCGTGCTACACCAGCGTCCAAGTCGCGCCCGCGCCGAGCCAAGCCAAGCCGTGCCCGAGCCAAGCAGCGCCCAAGCTGCACCAAGCCGCGCCCGAGCCGAGCCGCACCGCGCCGAGCCGCGCCACGCCGGCGTCCAAGTCGCGCCCAAGCCAAGCCGCGCAACGCCCGCGACTCCATTCCAAGCCGTGAAAATACCTGCGGCTCCCATCCCAAACTGACCAAATCGATAAGCCAACGTCTCCACATTCCTTAACCCAGCCAAGATGACGCGTGGCTAAACCAAGCAAACATCCTGCAACAATCGCATCTACTATTTCACGGTCTATCCAAAGAACGACGCGAGAAAATTCACGCAAGGTCGCTAACACAAGGATCACGAAATTGGTACACTCTCGAAAAAGGTTAGACGAATCTTCCTATTCATCTTTCATGCCCAGATATTTCGATTTTGTCCTTGTCTGTTACCATCTTATGCTTACCACGCAACAACGCTCTTGTTCCGAGCTAAGCAGGGGACTTAATGTTGATGGTGTTTTTTAGCTTAGGGATAAAATCGTAAAACCGTACATCTGACATGACGTCACTATGACCAATAGCGCATTTATAGAATCGGTTAGCGTATTTACGTAAGAATTACCGGGGTACCTTTTTTTATACATGTGTCATGTTCCACGACGTAACCCTTAGTATTAACCGACATCACCTCCGTATACACCTAACCCTAATTCTCCCACCGTGCCAATGGCAAACCATGCCAGCCACGTCTTTGCGCCAAGGCATGCCAGCCGCACCACCGTGCCAATGGAAAACCATGCCAGCCACGTCTCTGCGCCAAGGCATGCCATCCATGCCAGCCACACAATCGTGCCAATGGCAAACCATGCCAGCCACGTCTCTGCGCCAAGGCATGTGATGATATTTTTCAATGATGTTGTAGTAAAAAGGTTCTTTTAAGACTTGTGAAAGCAGATATATTTTAGACTTAATTTAAAACAAAAATATAACAAATTCAAAATAAAGTTTTGTGAAAATTATGGAGAGACCGGTGTTCGGGATTTCACCATTCACCGAAATTCATGTGATTTAATGTTAATGTTTATCATGCAATTCTAGACAATATAACTCCAATCAAAAGAAATTGTGATTCTAATCATTGCCTAAATTAGATTTTCAAAACATCAATCGTTAATCGCAAGCATGAAGTATCAAAAGCCCTAAACTAAGCATACTTCATCAAGAGAAAACACAACTGATTAATAAAAATCATTTACTCAATTTTCATTTGGTGCAAATAATCATAAAAGAATTGCATAAGTAAATTTAAATAAATTTTACCACATAACTTTTGGAAGAATGGCTTCCTCCCTCGCCCCGGAGATTAGGTTTAGCTCATCATGTTGGAAACACGCTCAAAAGTTGATTTCATTGCTAAAAAATGGTTTACAAATGATGAATAAGGGAGAAATAATGAAAAATCGGGTTTGTAACAATTATTTTTGTTACAAACCTAATCATTCTGAGAGAATCATAACTATTAATATCATTCGTTACGGTTTTCTTAAGTCTGTCACCAAACTACGACCCACAATGCGAGTCGTTGACACTGTTAATAAACGACTGCTTCTGGTGGTCTTTTGTTCTTGGTGTTCTTCAATGGCAGCAGCAGAAAGATTTTGTGTAACTCGATTTTCTGATTCTTTACGTCTCCCAAACTCTCCGTCCATCTTCTGTGCTACCCAAAGACGCTATTTATACACAACGGCGATGAAAATCCCTTGTAATAACTCGTAATAATCCTCTCAATATTCGGCAATGAAAATAATATTTTCCGGAATATTTTCTTCCACGAATCAACTCTTCACGCGTGTTGTATGAAGATTCACTCCTACGCCGCCAACACGACTTATATTGAGTTTAAATCTTTGTAGCACACGGAAACTTCCCAAAATCCCGTGAATATCTCCTCGTGAACGTGTTACCCTGTTTTCCTTCTCACGGCAATTCCAGCCAATTTGGATCGAAACCAGCACCCATACCATCCCTTTCTAGCCCATAGAAGAGTACCCAAACAATTCCAGCTCTTTAGTCTCCTTATAACACGTCCAAAAATCCAAACAAAAATCTGCCAGTGAGTTTGCATGAGTTCCCGCCAAAACTGATTTTTTTGAAATGAAGAGGATGAAGTGCCCCGATCCAAAACAGGGGCGCCTTTATCAGATGGGGTGCCTGGGGTGCCCTTATCCAAATTGATGGTGCCTTTATCACTTTTCTCCCGGGGGTCCAAATAACACTTTTTGAGCAACTTTTTCCGCACAAGTGTATTTCTCCAAAAACACCTACACGCACATAAAAAGCACAAAAATTAGCACAAAAATCGAGACCAACAATAGAGACAATGAGGACAATTTAGACACAATAATGTGTCTATCAAATACCCCCAAACTTATAATTTGCTAGTCCTCGAGCAAATTTATTCTAGAAAATAAAAATCATTTGAACCCCTAGGTGGCCCTAGTGGCGGAGTGTTGTCTCAGGGAGGGTTTACCCGAGGTGTACCCACAAAACCTTTACTCCGGACCCTAGCTATCTACACGGAACCTTGGAAGGCACTAAAGAATCTCCTTGGTTGGCATACTTATTGACTACGGGAGGAAGTACCCGATGCGAAATTTCATTCTTTTGTACACGAGTTTGCACTCAAGCATACTAAAATTCATATATAAGTCACGAGCTCTACTCGAGATAGTCACACTATGGACATCAATACCAGGAGTCAAAACTAATCACATGGATAGATCAAAAAGATGGATATAGAGAAAAACATAGATGGTTTTGATGTTTACTAAGTGATCGATGTTTCCCATATCTGTCTGAAGGCCTCCGCTAACATGACCCTATCCTAATGGATTGAGATACTAGTCTAACTAATATCAACACACTGGCATATACAAGGAACCAGTGGTCGATAAACCTAACTCTAGGTCAACACAACTGGCATATACAAGGGTTCCAGTGGTCGACTTTATTGAATTTATTCCGGTTGGTCCAATGGTCTGGTCTCACTTTTTTTTTTTTTTTTTTTTTTTTTCACTTCTTTTTTTTTCACTTCTTTTTTCATTTTTTTTTTTTTTTTTTTTTTTTTTTGCATCTCAATCACTCTAATTCACCCTAGCATTGGTAACAACTTGATTCGTGGGCCCCACCTAATCACTTAGAGAAACATAGTTTAAAAGCAAAACAAAATAAAAACAGAAGTGAAAAGGACTCAACGAGATTGGTGAAACTATTATGTTATTTCTAACACCTGAGCTCTGTGCTTTTATGAATAGACTCTTTAGATGTTTCCATCTAATCCAGTTGGTTCCTCAACTCCTACAACCAAGATGTTTCCATCCACTTAGATTGGTTAGTGCCGACCTTAATAAACATAAATTTCTAGGCTCGGAGTTTATTTTTTGCAACTAAAAAGTTTCTCCCATACCCCCAAACTTAAATCTAACATTGTCCTCAATGTTCTAAAGATGAAATTAAAAGCATGAATAATGAGAAATCGTTACCACTTGGAGCAAAAGAGTTAAGGAAAGATATTACCGTGTTGCATGAGCATGGGTTACCTCCCAAGAAGTGCTAAGTTTAAAGTCTTCACTGGACATCAAATACCTCGAAAAGGATCTTCACCTTCCAAAGTCATATACCAATAGCCGAAAAAGTTGTGGGTCCATAAGACCAAATAGAGCTAACACCAATATCGGACAACCGCATTGGTTGAGAAAAATGAATAGAAGGAGCACATCCTCGTCTAGGGTTTCGTCAAGACAACTAGGTTCATCCGTGTAGCATAATTGAGCTTCATATGTGTATCTTGATAAATAGATTCATCCGAAAAATGGGTCTCTAATACCTGGGTTACCTCCTGGACAGTATCAAGAGGATCGGGTTGCTGAGTCTGAATAGACTCGTGTAATATCTCAGACGCACGAGGCTCGAGTCCCAAGTTAGGGACTTGATTAGGGATACGTGATGATCACAAGAACCATCATTACCCCCAAACTTAGGGTGAACAATATCCTCGAGATGGACCAAAATCTATGGGATGGATTCTAGGGTCCATAAAGTCAGCACAATAACTAGCTTCTTTGGGAGACGGTCATCTAAACGAACAACATCATCATATAAGGGATTATCAAAGAAAATCTCTAATATAGGCTCATCAACTAAGGTGTTCGTCATGGTTACCTCCTCCGGGCACTGAAATGTTCATCAAATAATGGATTATCAAACATAGTGCAAGCTAAAGGATCAGGAACTAGAGTGCTAATCATGTTCACCACTTCTAAATCATCTATCTCAGAAGGTTGTCTAGTAACATTAAAAAATTTAGTTCAAAGTGGTCATATTACCAAAGGATATGTTCATAAGCCCAGTCCTACATTTGATGACAAAGCGTTAGCGTGGCTAAAAATGGGCGACCTAGAATGTTGGGATTTGAGCATTTGGGTCTTGAACAGGTTGGGTGTCTAGAACAACGAAATCCACTAGATAAATAAACTTATCAATCTCAATCAGAACATCCTCTATGACACCACGAGGGACTTTTATAGACCTATCAGCTAATTGCAGTGTCATTTTAGTCGGCTTCAACTTACCAAGACCCGTTTGGGTGTACACATGATACGGGAGTAAGTTAACACTAGCTCCTAAGTCAAGTAAAGCTTTATCGACCATGTGATTACCAATCGCACAAGATATGGTGGGGCATCCGGGGGTCCTTATACTTAGGGGTGTTTGGTTCAAGAAGAATGGAACTTACTTGACCGGCTAAAAGGCTTTCTTTTGGGCATTAAGCTTACGCTTTCGTGTACAAAGATCCTTAAGGAACTTGGCATAAGCAGGCATCTGCCTAATTGCCTCTAATAACGGAATATTGATGTTCACCTGTTTGAATGTTTCCATTATCTCATTGAATGTCGACTCCTTCTTTGTTGGGGCTAACAAGCTGTGGGATATGGGGCTCTATGCACAAAGGTAGTCCTATCAGGAATTTCTTGGGACTCCTTAGGGATTGTTTCAGTTTCCTCAGCTACGGGTTCCTCTTGGGACGTAGAAGGTGGAACTACAGTATGTCCATTAGGCATGGCTACCTTATTGTCTACCGTTTTACCGCTCCTAAGGGTTTTTATCGAGTTCACATGGTTTGATGATTCCTCACCAACTAAATATATTTGATGGACCCCCCTAGGATTGGGTTGAGATTGACTAGGAAACTTACCTTCTTCTCTCTCGCTTAAATACTTGGCTATTTGGCCTACTTGAAGTTCTAATTTAGCAAGAGTCTGGGAATTATCCTTATGGTTCTGCCTGGTTTCTTGTTGAAAGCTAAGGTGGTTAGCTGATAACATGTCATGGTTCTTTACTAGCATAGTAAGAGCTTCTTCTAAGGTAGAGATCTTTTTCTCGAAGTGTTCAAACCGGGTTTGACACGAAGGGTTGAGCATAACCAAAACCTGGGGGAGGCTAAGAATTACTAGACTGTCCTTGATTCTGGCCCTTAGACCAATAAAAATTAGGATGGTTTCTCCAACCAGGGTTGTAGGTCTCGAGTATGGGTCAAACTTTTGACGGTTCTCAAACCTAGCGTTGTTATAGACAGCATGGGCTTGTTCTTCACTAACATGACCTTCCCAAAATGAGTTATCGGGCTCTATTCCACAACTAGAGACTTGAGAGGCTCTATTAGGTTCAACAAGGGACCTATTTTTAGATCGACCCATTTCCAAAGCTTCTAACCTTCTAGACAAAGCAGCAAACTTAACATCGACTCGAAGCTTGTATCTACCACATTGGTGCTACTTCTATTGACCAAGAGTCTTTTAGGGGTTCAACACAAGGCTCCCCTTTGTTGGGATTTTTCAGCGATAGTTCCTAAGAAGGTATAAGCATCATCGGCGCTTTATTTGTGAATTCACTAAGCACACATAGACTCGACCATGGATTTAGTCGAATAGTCTAAACCATTATAAATAATCTCCACAAGTTTCATCTTATCAAATCCATGGTGAGGACACCGGGATAGGAGATCATTGAATCTCTCTAAAAACCTATAAAGAGACTCTCCTTATTGTTGCACACTAGCACTAATTTTACGCCTAACAATTGCAGTTTTATGCTTAGGGTAGAATTTCATATAGAAAGCTGGTCATTTCTGCCATGTTTCAATGGATCCAGATGGTAGGTTGTTCGGCCGGGTCTTGGCTTTATCTCTCAAGGAAAAGGGAAACATCTTAAGTTTCAAGACTTCATCGCAAGGTCTTTTATTCTAACCGTCATCAAATTTCCTCAAAGTCCCTAATTTGAAAATAAGGGTTCTCATCATCTTTTCCTAAGAATATAGGGATCATCTGAAGAAGACTAGGTTTTATCTCGAAATTAGCCGTATTGGCTGGAAATTTAATACACGAAGCTCGGTTGGTCCTAGTTGGGAACATGTAATCTTTCAAAGTAGCCATCACGGCACAAATTGAAGTACTAGGGGTACTTTCCTCACGAAGAGAAAGATTCTCAAAACTGAAGTTTCCAAAAACGGGGCTCTCAAAAGAAGAGTCTTCGAGCTCCCCGCCTTCACAAGAAGGACTACTAGGTTTATCACTAATCAACCGACCTAGAGTATTTCTTTTCCAAGCCCGTTCTCTAATGACCTCGGGCATACACTAGAAAAACAAAACAAAAAGAAAAATCCTAAAAGGAAGGGAAGTTCTATGCAAACACAAACAAGGCTGACTCCACCACAGCAAACCTAATGATATCTAGCAAACAAAAAGCATGAAGGCTCCACTTAGATTGTTTTCTAGACCAGCTTCTAATCCTTCGAAAGGGAATTCGTTACAATCTGAGCAAACCCCTCTGGATCAATCTGAGTCAATTTAGTTGAATCAAGGCGAGGGAAGCTCAGTGGAGCTTTGATACCCAAGGCCTCACCGCTATTACAAGGCGGCGCAGTCACGCATTCAACTTCACAGAGACCATCATGAACTTCGAAGAATGCTAAAAGAGTAACCAATATTTTTCGAGCGACTTCCCTACTAAGCTCGTTACCCTATCAGTCTCGTTCTATTCAAAATTTTAGGCTTAGGTTCGCGTTTGGTTTCGTTTTCCTAAGGCGGGCAAGAAGAGAACGGTGATGAAATCCGAACTCTTATCTTGTATGGCCAGGCCTTGCCCTTTACTAGGAAATTAAAGCAGCTGTTTTCAATACCTCAACATATATGCAAACGAAGGAATACAGTAACTCGCTGACAGGGGATTCTCGAGTGTTTCGACAAACTTACCTCCCGTACCAGACGGGGGATGAACCGTTGTAGTCGACTCGGGCCACGACTCCTATGTCATGTACGAACCCGAGGGGCCGAGGTGATATCGTAATCACCGTCCTTCTCTGCACACAATTTATATTTAATACTACCCTTCCGTAGGGTTTAAAAATAAAAGATTGTCCAAATGTCCAAGTCCAAAGTCCAAAAAGTAAAAGTGCAAAAGAAAAAGTCTAAAATAAATTAAAAATATACAAAAATAAAAAATAAAAAAATGCCTCTCTTTTTTTTTCTCTCTCTTATATAAAAAAAATCTTCTTCTTTCGCTCCTTTCGCTTTGCCTTTTACTCCCAGTCTTTAAGTATTCACCAAAAGGTTTGGCAAAATTTTCTTTCGCTCCGAATTCCAAATTCGTAAGGAAAAGACAAAAAACCAAAAACGTAAAGAAGAACAAATAAAATAAAAACAAATAAAAACCTAAAAAAAAAATCTAAAAAACTCTAGCCTAAAGACAAGTCCGTGTCGACGGCGCCAAAAATTGATGATATTTTTCAATGATGTTGTAGTAAAAAGGTTCTTTTAAGACTTGTGAAAGCAGATATATTTTAGACTTAATTTAAAACAAAAATATAACAAATTCAAAATAAAGTTTTGTGAAAATTATGGAGAGACCGGGGTTCGGGATTTCACCATTCACCAAAATTCATGTGATTTAATGTTAATGTTTATCATGCAATTCTAGACAATATAACTCCAATCAAAAGAAATTGTGATTCTAATCATTGCCTAAATTAGATTTTCAAAACATCAATCGTTAATCGCAAGCATGAAGTATCAAAAGCCCTAAACTAAGCATACTTCATCAAGAGAAAACACAACTGATTAATAAAAATCATTTACTCAATTTTCATTCGGTGCAAATAATCATAAAAGAATTGCATAAGTAAATTTAAATAAATTTTACCACATAACTTTTGGAAGAATGGCTTCCTCCTCGCTTAGGAGATTAGGTTTAGCTCATCATGTTGGAAACACGCTCAAAAGTTGATTTCATTGCTCAAAAAATGGTTTACAAATGATGAATAAGGGAGAAATAATGAAAAATCGGGTTTGTAACAATTATTTTTGTTACAAACCTAAGCATGGTAGAGAATCATAACTATTAAGCTTATCATTATTACGGTTTCTTTAAGTCTGTCACCAAACTACGACCCACAAACGCGAGTCGTTGACACTGTTAATAAACGACTTCCTCTTGTGGTCTTTTGTTCTTGGTGTTCATCAATGGCAAAAGTGAGAAAGATTTTGTGTAACTCGATTTTCTGATTCTTTACGTCTCCCAAACTCTCCGTCCCTCTTCTGTGCTACCCCAAGACGCTATTTATACACAACAGGCGATGAAAATCCCTTGTAATAACTCGTAATAATCCTCTCAATATTCGGCAATGAAAATAATATTTTCGGGAATATTTTCTTCCCTGAATCAACTCTTCACTCATCTGTTGTATGAAGATTCACTCCTACACGCTGCCAACACGACTTAGATTGAGTTTAAATCTTTGTAGCACACGGAAACTTCCCAAAATCCCGTGAATATCTCCTCGTGAACGTGTTACCCTGTTTTCCTTCTCACGGCAATTCCAGCCAATTTGGATCGAAACCAGCACCCATGCCATCCCTGTCAAGCCCATAGAAGAGTACCCAAACAATTCCAGCCCTTTAGTCTCCTTATAACACGTCCAAAAATCCAAACAAAAATCTGCCAGTGAGTTTGCATGAGTTCCCGCCAAAACTGATTTTTTTGAAATGAATAGGATGAAGTGCCCCGATCCAAAACAGGGGCGCCTTTATCAGCTGGGGTGCCTGGGGTGCTCTTATCCAAATTGAGGGTGCCTTTATCACTTTTCTCCCGGGGGACACTTTTTGAGCAACTTTTTCCGCACAAGTGTATTTCTCCAAAAACACCTACACGCACATAAAAAACACCAAAATTAGCACAAAAATCGAGACCAACAATAGAGACAATGAGGACAATTCAGACACAATAATGTGTCTATCAGCATGCCAACCATGCCCGCTGTTCCACCATGCCAATGGCAAACCATGCCAGCTACTTCTCCACGCCAAAACAAAGGGTTACAATAATCAACGGCTACCCTTCTCTTCGAGATACAGATCTCAACCATCCAAGTTCGCCACCTAACGCACGGAAACTTGCGGTTCAAGGACAAACACCACGGTTTGCACCAAACCCTAGTTTTGGCCGCGCCTATACCATGCCAGCCTCTCCTTCACATTATTGGCTGCCAAAATGAAGGGTTGCAACGATCAACGACCTCCCTTTCATCTAAGATGCAGATCTTAGCTTTCCAAAGTCACCAGCTGACGCATGGCAACCTGCGGCCCAAAGCCAAAACACACGATTTGCACCTAAACCCTAATTTGGCCGCGCCTACTCTTTGACAAGGCCATGACTCAACGCTGGCTACTACAAACGAAGGGTTGCAATAATCAATGGCTACCCTTCTCTTTGAGATGCAGATCTAGACCACACAAGTTCGCCACCCGGGCGCATGGCAACTTGCGGCCCAAAGCCAAAACACACGGTTTGCACCTAAACCCTAAGTTGGCCGCGCCTACTCTTTGACAAGGCAATGACTCAACGCTGGATGTTAAAATGAAGGGTTGCAATAATCAACGGCTACCCTTATATTTGAGATGCAGATCTCGACCACACTAGTTCGCCACCTGACACATGGCAACTTGCGGCCCAAAGCCAAAACACACGGACCTAAACCCTAATTTGGCCGCGCCTACTCTTTGACAAGGCCATGACTCAACGATGGCTGCTAAAACGAAGGGTTTCAATAATCAACGGATACCCTTCTCTTTGAGATTCAGATCTCGACCACACAAGTTCGCCACCTGACGCATGGCCACTTACGGCCCAAATCCAAAACACACGGTTTGCACCTAAACCCTAATTTGGCCGCGCCTACTCTTTGACAAGGCCATGACTCAACATTGGATACGAAAATGAAGGGTTTCAATAATCAACGGCTACCCTTCTCTTTGAGATGCAGATCTCGACCACACAAGTTCGCCACCCGACGCATGGCAACTTGCGGCCCAAAACCAAAACACACGGTTTGCACCTAAACCCTAATTTTTCCGCGCCCACTCTATGGCAAAGCCATGCTCAATGTTGGATGCTAAAACGGAGGATTGCAAATAATCAACGGCTATCCTTCCCACTGAGATGTGGATCTCGTCCGTTCTAGTTCGCTGATAGACACATTTTTGTGTCTAATTTATCTCGCTTCTATATATTGATAGTGCTCATTTTTGTACTTATTATGGTGTTTTATGTGTGTGTAGGTATTTTTGGCCAATAAACATTTTTGGAAAAATCGGCTCGAAAAGTTGCGCACAGAGGACACATGCTATTCGGACCCTCGGATTGGATAAGGGGTAACCAAATTACTAAGGGGCACCCCCAGGATACCCCAAGGCACCTGCTATAGGCACCCTACTCTAGATAGGGGCACCTCATCTTCAAGAATTCAAAATAAAAAAAAAAAGGAAAAAAAAATGGCGCGCGCTCATGATTTGGAGTTGATGATTTGGACCGATTTTAGCGAGATTCAATCGCCGATTTTCATGGGCTAGGCCTGTTAGAGCAAAACAGGGTTCGTATGGGTGTTTGGATCGATCAACTTGGGTGGAACTCGTGTTGGAGCAAAACAGAGGAGGTGAGTTTTCACGGGACTCGTTGGAGTTATTCTTGGCGATTCCCGGGAGATTTAAGGCAAGATAATCTTCCCTGAGATTGATATAAATCTAATAAAGGGATTGAAGTGACCTGTATGGCTCAAAAACGTGTAGAGAAAAGTTTTGGAAAGATTATTGCCGTGACTTCCACGGAAAGAAAAGAAGAAATTTAATCGGGTTTTGGAGGATTTGGAGGTGTATAAAAGGTGTGCTCGAGTTCCAGAGGAAGGGATGGAAGTTTAGCAGAAGTTAGGGGAAGCTTAGAACGCCATAGAGCTAAGAAATCAAAGTTGCAGAACTCGGGTTCTGCTGTTGCTGTCTTGAAGAACACGAAGAACAAAGGGCCACCGAAGACGGTCGTTTTAGGGGTCTTAAGAACAATGACAAAGCAACGAGTGCTTAAGACAGGTTTTCGTAACAAGTTCATTGTAACATTTGCTTTGCAACGCCGATACATCGTTGCAAACGATGTGTTATTATTTTTCATCCTTTTAATCAACTTTTGGGCTATAAACATGTATTTTGAGCAAGTGATTAATATGAGGAGCTAAACCCCTTAGCCGAGGCGACGGAGGAAGCTATTTTTCCGACAAATATGTGGTAATATCTATTTAATTAATTTCTGCAATTCTTTTTATGATTATTTGCATTGAATCGAAATTGAAATAAAGAATTTTTGCTAACTCGTTGTGTTTTCACTTGATGGTGCATGCATAGCTTAGGGCTCTTGATGTTCCATGCTTGAGATTAACAACCAGTATTTTGAAAATCTACTATTGGCAATATTTAAGAATCAATTGAATGTATGATTTGCATGATAATTGTTAATATTGAATCACATAAAAGTTGGGAAAATAGTGGAATCCATAGTCTCAACACTCTTAAAATCTTGATAACAACCTTCTTTGAGTTTTCTAGTTTTATTTGAATCTAAAAATCCTTCACAAGTCTGAGAGGAACGACATCTTTCTTACCATTTTACAAACAACTTCGAAACAATATCAATTTTTGGCGCCGCCGACGCGGACTTGTTTTTAGGGTTTTTGATTTATTTTTTAGTTTTTTTTTATTCTTTTGTTCTATTTTACGTTTTCTTGGGTATTTGTGTTTTGATTATAGGTTTGGATATTGGATCGAAAAGAAAGCTGAGCCAAAGATATTGGTGATGAACTAAAGACTTGAGTCAAAGACAAAGCGAAAAGAAACGAGGAAGAGACAAAGAATTTTGTTTTTATTTACTTTTTGTTTTTAGGTTTTTTTTGGAAAACTGTATTAGGGTTTATTATTTTTTGTAATTTTTCTTTTCTCTTTGGACTTTTGAACTTTGGACATTTTTTTAATTATTTTTACCCTACGGAAGAGTACTTTTAAATATAAATTGTTTGCAGAGAAGGAGGACAATTACGATATTGTCTCTGCACCTTGGGTTCGTACACTGACATAGGAGTCAGTGGCCCGAGTCGACTACAACCGATTCATCCCCCCGTCTGGAACGGGAGGTAAGACTCTAAACACTCGCGAATCTCCTGTCAGCGAGTTACTGGACTCCTTCGTTTTCATATATGCTGAGGACTTGAATACGGCTGCTTTAATTTTCTAGTAAAGGGCAAGGCCTGGCCATACAAGATAAGGGTTCGGATTTCATCACCGTTCTCTTCTTGCCCGCCTTAGGAACACGTAACCTACGCGAATCTAAGCCTTAAAATTTTGACTAGAACAAGATCGATAGGGTAACGAGCTTAATAGGAAAGTCATTCGAAAAATATTGGTTACTCTTTTAAGCACACTTTGAAGTTCATGAAGGTTTCTGTGAGTTGAATGCGTGACTGCGCCGCATTGTAATTCCGGTGAAGCCTTGGGTATCAAAGCTCCACCGAGCTTCCCTCGCCTCTATTCAACTTACTTTGACTCAGATTGATTCCAGAGAGGTTTGCTTAAATTGTAACGAATTCCTTTTCGAAGGATTAGAAGCTGGTCTAGAAACAATCTAAGTGGAGCCATCATGCTTTTTGTTTGCTAGAAATCTCTAGGTTTGCTTTGGTTGAGTCGGCCTTGATTTGTGATTGCATATAATCCCCTTCCTTATTATTTTGCATGCCTGAACGTAAAAGAGATGCCCTAGGTAGATTTGTTAAAGAGAAACCTAGTAGTTCTAAGCGTCTCGATTATCTTAATTTAGAAAGTCCGATTTTTGAAGAGTCCGTTTTTGAACGTCAGTTTGAGGAGACAATCCCTAAAATTCTGATAGTGCCTAAAATGGCAACTTTGAAAGCTTTGTTGAACCCGACTAGGACTACTCGTCCCTCGTGTATCGGAGTTAGGCGAAACGGAAGCAACTTATGAACTTAAACCTGGAACCTTCTGACTACTCCCAATCTTCTTAGGGAAAGAAAATGAAAACCCTTATTTCCATGTTAGGGACTTTGAGGAAATTTGTAGTACCCTGAAGATTAGAAACCTTGATGATGATGCTTTGAAACTCAGGTTATTCCCTTTTTCCTTGAAAGATAAAGCCAAATCGTGGCTATATAGTTTGGCTTCTCGGTTCAATTGAAACATATGAACAACTTACATCTCCGCCTTTTTGAACAAGTTTTTCCCTAGGCACAAAACATCGTCTATTAGGACGCAAATCTGCACGTTTTCTCAACAGGAGGGAGAATCTTTGTATAGGTATTTGGAAAGGTTCAATGATTTATTAGCCCAATGTCCTCATCATGGTCTAGAAAAGGTTAGGTTAGTTCAGATCCTTTATGAGGGTTTAGATTATTCCACTACGACCACAGTAGAATCTATGTGTACAGGTGGGTTTGAAAACCAAACAGTTGATCATGCGATGACATATTTGCACGAAATCGCCGAAAAGACCCAACAATGGGAAAATAGTAGGGAACCCAAGAAAATAATTCTTCTAGGAAGAGGAAACGTTAATAGGCTAGAAGGAGGCTTTGAATCAGATGCCAAAATTGCAGCAATAGCTAAAAGGTTAGAAGCTTTAGAATTGGGTCACACTAGTGGTAGAGTGGAGCCTTTTTGGGAAGGCCAGACTATTGAAGAGCAAGCCAATGCTCTTTATAATAATAACACTAGATTTGATAGCCGACAAAAGTTTGACCCATATTCAGAAACCTATAATCCTGGTTGGAGAAACCATCCGAACCTCTCATGGTCTAAGGACCAGAATCAAGGTCAGTTTAGTAATTCGAATGTTCCCCCAGGTTTTGGCTATACTAAGAATCCTTCAGGACCAACTCAGTTTCAGAATCAGTCAGATAAGAAAATCCTAAGCTTAGAGGAGTCTCTCAACTTGTTAACTCAGCAAACTAAACAATTTCAGCTATCAGTAGAACAAAGTCTACAAGCTAGTAACAGGATAGGACAAGAAAATAGTCAGGCTATTTCGGAGTTAAAAACCCAGGTTGGTCTGATAAATGAATCTTTGAGAGAAAAAGGTAGGTTTCCTAGTCAAACACAACCCAACCCTAGAGGAGTTCATGAAGTAGGTGAAAAACCATCACATCAGTTGAATTCAGTTAGAACCCTTAGGAGTGGCAGAGTAGTAGACAATCAGGTAACCATGCCCGATAGTGAGCATCTTGTAGTTCACCCCTCGGGACCATCCATAGGCGAGGGACTGATAAAATCTCCGATGATGTCAATTCGGTTCCTGAGAGGCCCTATTTTATGCCTAGAGCCCCATTTCCACAGCTATTAGTACCAACAAAGAGTGAATCCAACTTTAATGACATAATTGAGGTTTTTAAGAAAGTTACCATTAACCTTCCGTTACTAGAAGCAATTAGGCAACTTCCGGCTTATGCCAAATTCCTTAAAGATATGTGTACGCGAAAGCGCAAGCTTAGTGTCCCTAAAAAAGCCTTTTTAGCTAGTCATATAAGTTCGATCATTCAGAACAACACAACTCCTAAATATAAAGACACAGGTGCCCCTACCATTGCTTGCACGATTGGAAAACATCGGGTAGATAAAGCTTTACTTGACTTAGGAGCTAGTGTGAACTTACTTGCCGTACCATGTGTACTTACTGACTAGGACTTGGTGAATTGAAACCTACCAAGATAACACCGCAGTTAATGACAGTTCCGTTAAAATTCCTCGTGGTGTGATAGAGGATGTTCTTATTGAGGTCGACAAGTTTATTTATCCTGTGGATTTCGTGGTCTTAGATACCCAACCCGTCCCGACCCGAGAGAACCAGATACCTGTGATTTTAGGTCGCCCATTTTTAGCTACGTCTAATGCGATCATAAATTGTCGAAGTGGTATTATGAATCTATCTTTTGGTAACATGACTATTGAGTTGAATATTTTTAATGTCAATAAGCCGCATTCTCGAGCTAGATGACACGTGCATTCAAGAGGTGAACATGATAGGAACCTTAGTTCGGGATACATTACCAAACATCATATCGGAAGATCCATTTAGAGAGTTGTCTAGCCCATTTTAGCATGGATTTCGACGATGATAGCAACATTGAACAAGTAAATGCTCTGTTGGATTCTATTCCTATGTTAGATACCGATACATGTAAAGCTAGGTTTGAACCATTATTAGCTTTCGAGTCTACCTTAATCCCTTGTTTAGAAGAGCCACCTAAGTTGGACCCTAATTATGCATTTTTAGGCCCATCTGAGACATTCCGTGTTATTACAGCTTCCGATTTGGATAGTGATCAGGAGAGTAGGCCAGTGACCGTGCTTCAAGACAATAAGGAAGCTTTAGGGTGGACCATAGAGGATATGAAGGACATAAGTCCTACATTTTGTATGCAACATATGCATTTAGAGGATAAACCACCTAATTATAACTTAGATAAAGCAATTGACCTTTTTCAGGAACCTGATGGTCTAGAAATTAGGAATATTGTGGCTAGTTTATTTAGAGACACCCAAAATTATAAGTTTGGGGTGGACTTGGAATATATGCCTCTACCATTTCACAAGAGTATCTTCATAGAGCAGTTCAGTTGTTAGAAACCCATCCTCTGGTTGATGTGGTTTATCCAGGCTATGATACCCAGATTGACTTTGTTTTCCCACCAAATATTTTTCAACAAATTATGGGAACGTATAAGTTTCAGATGTGTCAATTATTAAGTTTTGAGACTTAGCCTAAGTACTTTAGGAAATTAGTATCGACACATTTGTCTAAAATTGACCACCACTTTCATCGTGGTCAATTGTATGAGTCGAACCTGATTGACTTTAAGGATCCGCAATTATTCGGGTTATTATTATGTGCTTCTAAGTTTTTATTTGAGTTTTTCCAGACTCTAATACCTGAATCGGATCTTAGCTTTGAGGAATTTCAGCCCACGAAAATATTTTATCTCGACCCAGTTATAGAGCCTGAACCTGAACCACAGCTAGATGTAGTTGTCTTAAACAGGAAATTGGACAAGGGTGTGCTTTTCTTGGCAGGTTGGAGATTCCTTTTATTTGTGATAGCTCTATTTGGTTTTGATGACCCACAGAAATTCCGGCTATTACTTTATAATTTTATGAGGTGACTAATCCTTTGTTAGTCCGGTCAAGACGTTAAACTTAGCACTTCTTGGGAGGTAACCCAATATTCATGTGACACGGTAATATCTTTCCTTATCTCTTTTGCTTCAAATGGTAACAGTTTCTCCTTGTTCATGCTTTTAATTTTATCTTTAGAACATTGAGGACAATGTTAGATTTAAGTTTGGGGGTATGGGAGAAACTTTGTAGTTGCATTAATAAACTCCAGAGCCTAGAAATTTATGCTTATTAAGGATGGCACTAACCAATCTAAGTGGATGGAAGCATTTTGGTTGTAGGAGTTGAGGAACCAATCTGATTAGATGGCAACATCTAAAGAGTCTATTCATAAAAGCACAGAGCTTAGGTGTTAGAAATAACATGATAGTTTCACCAATCTCGTTGAGTCCTTTTCACTAAGTTTGGGGGTATGGGAGAAACTTTGTAGTTGCATTAGTAAACTCCAGAGCCTAGAAATTTATGCTTATTAAGGATGGCACTAACCAATCTAAGTGGATGGAAGCATTTTGGTTGTAGGAGTTGAGGAACCAATCGATTAGATGGCAACATCTAAAGAGTCTATTCATAAAAGCACGAGCTCGGGTGTTAGAAATAACATGATAGTTTCACCAATCTCGTTGAGTCCTTTTCACTTCTGTTTTTATTTTATTTTGTTTTTAAACTATGTTTCTCTAAGTGATTAGGTGGGGCTCACGATTCAAGTTGTTACCGATGCTAGGGTGAATTAGAGTTATTGAGATACAAAAAAAACCAAAAAAAAAAAAACCAAAAAAAAAAAGTGAAAAAAAAAAAAAGAAAAAGAAAAGAAATTGAGACCGGACCATTAGACCAACCGGAATAAATTCAATAAAGTCGACCACCTGGAACCCTTGTATATGCCGGTTGTGTTGACCTAGAGTTAGGATTATTGACCACTTGGTTCCCTTGTATATGCCAAAGTGTGTTGATATTAGTCCAGACTAGTATTTCAGTCCATTAGGTTAGGTTCATTTTTGCGGAGGCCTTCAGACAGATATGGGAAACATCGATCACTTAGTAAACATCAAAACCATCTATGTTTTTTCGCTATATCCATCTTCTTGATCTATCCATGTGATTAGTTTTGACTCCGGGTATTGATGTCCATAGTGTGACTATCTGAGTAGAGCTCGTGACTTATATATGAATTTTAGTATGCTTGAGTGCAAACTCGTGTACAAGAATTGGAATTTCGCATCGGGTACTTCCTCCTATAGTCAATAAGTATGCCAACCAAGGAGATTCTTTAGTGCCTTCCAAGGTTCTGCGTACATAGCTAAGGTCTGGAGTAAAGGTTTTGTGGGTACACCTCTGGTAAACCCTCCCGAGACTATAACTCGGCCACTAGGGCCACCTAGGGGTTTAAAGCTTATTGCATACGCTAAATGCAATCGACGATGCCTGCGACAGTGAGTTAGGATTTTTATTTTATTTTTGCTCGAGGACTAGCAAATAATAGGTTTGGGGGTATTTGATAGACACATTTTTGTGTCTAATTTATCTCGCTTCTATATATTGATAGTGCTCATTTTTGTACTTATTATGGTGTTTTATGTGTGTGTAGGTATTTTTGGCCAATAAACATTTTTGGAAAAATCGGCTCGAAAAGTTGCGCACGGAGGACACATGCTATTCGGACCCTCGGATTGGATAAGGGGTAACCAAATTACTAAGGGGCACCCCCAGGATACCCCCAAGGCACCTGCTATAGGCACCCCTACTCTAGATAGGGGCACCTCATCTTCAAGAATTCAAAATAAAAAAAAGGCGGGAAAAATGGCGGCAGCGACAACAGATTTGGAGTTGATGATTTGGACCGGTTTAGCGAGATTCAATCGCCGATTTTCATGGGCTAGGCTCGTTAGAGCAAAACAGGGTTCGTATGGGTGTTTGGATCGATCAACTTGGGCTGGAACTCGTGTTGGAGCAAAACAGAGGAGGTGAGTTTTCACGGGACTCTGTGTGAGTTATTCTTGGCAGTTACGGGAGATTTAAGGCAAGATAATCTTCCCTGAGATTGATATAAATCTAATAAAGGGATTGAAGTGACCTGTATGGCTCAAAAACGCGTAGAGAAAAGTTTTGGAAAGATTATTGTCGTGACTTCCACGGAAAGAAAAGAAGAAATTTAATCGGGTTTTGGAGGATTTGGAGGTGTATAAAAGGTGTGCTCGAGTTCCAGAGGAAGGGATGGAAGTTTAGAAGAAGTTAGGGGAAGCTTAAAACGCCATAGAGCTAAGAAATCAAAGTTGCAGAACTCGGGTTCTGCTGCTGCTGCTGAAGAACACGAAGAACAAAGGGCCATCAAGACGAGTCGTTTTAAGGGTCTTAAGAACAACGACAAAGCAACAGTGCTTAAGACAGTTTTCTTCAAATAGTTCATTGTAATAAGCTGCTTTTTGTAACGTCGATACATCGTTGCAAACGATGCTGTGTTATTATTTTTCATCCTTTTAATCAACTTTTGGGCTATAAACATGTATTTTGAGCAAGTGATTAATATGAGGAGCTAAACCCTTAGCCGAGGCGACGGAGGAAGCTATTTTTCCGAAAAATATGTGGTAATATCTATTTAATTAATTTACGCAATTCTTTTTATGATTATTTGCATTGAATCGAAATTGAAATAAAGAATTTTTGCTAACTCGTTGTGTTTTCACTTGATGGTGCATGCTTAGCTTAGGGCTCTTGATGTTCCATGCTTGAGATTAACAACCAGTATTTTGAAAATCTACTATTGGCAATATTTAAGAATCAATTGAATGTATGATTTGCATGATAATTGTTAATATTGAATCACATAAAAGTTGGGAAAATAGTGGAATCCATAGTCTCAACACTCTTAAAATCTTGATAACAACCTTCTTTGAGTTTTCTAGTTTTATTTGAATCTAAAAATCCTTCACAAGTCTGAGAGGAACGACATCTTTCTTACCATTTTACAAACAACTTCGAAACAATATCATTCGCCACCTAACTTACGGCCCAAATCCAAACATCACGGTTTGCATCTAAACCCCAAATTTGGCCGCCTATTCTTTGGCAAAGCCATGTCGACTCTACCATGGCCACTGGCATGCCACCATGCCACAGGTAACACCTTGCTACACGTTTTCTCATGAAAACACTCGAGACATCTAACACATGTCACAAACACGGGGATGCTCATAAAGGGTATTGGTTTGGTGGTTTACAGCGTACGGCGTACACTACGCCCGTTAAATGAAAGTGTCATAAGAATGAGTCGGTTAGTAAATACAAGGAATAATGGTGAAACGCTCCTTTCATTATGGAACATCAATTCCAGGCGTTACTCATTTATCACCTTCTTCCACTTTACTTAGCCGTTTTCATTTTCTACGAGACCAGAGTACGTTATGTTACAACTTGTATAAATAGGTCTTACCTATTTCCACCAAACGACAAGTTTTGGTCAGGAGCATACAACACTCAGAAATCACTTGTTAGCTTTCACATCTGTTAGCTTTCACTTTATGATACAAGTAAAACAACTACTCTTCCAGAATCAACTATTCTGGTCTCAACACTCTCTTCGCTTTCCTCCCCAAAACCAACCCTTCTCCTTCACTTTGTGACCGAAGCAAGTCTGGAACGACCATTTCTTGATTTAGGCCGGATTTGTATAGATTGATCTCTCGAATCTAAAGTACTCCATTGTTGTACATTGTTTATGGTTTAGACTCATTTCTCACCCACAACACACGCAATTACCGAAAACAGCAGAAACTGTTTTCACCCTCAAACAATTGCATCCATCTTCTGCATCTCCTATCACTCAGCATAAATCGACTTTCCAATTATCGGCCCTGGATTTCTATTCTTCTTCTTCTTCAGAGGAGCTTCGCATTTTGGTTTCAAATTCCAACATTTTTCCTGCTTTCAATCAATATGGGTCCAATATCAATGAACAGAATCAAGAAACAGATGACTATTTACCAATTCCCTTTACCCTAGATTCCCTTTACCCTAGATTCCCCTTATGTGCCTAAGGTCGAAAACCAGGTAACCCTAAACTTCTGAAGTTCTTTTCTAGTATTTTTTCTTAATCTTGCCATGAATTGATTGCAGCCCCTTTAATCTATAATTGTTATGTGTATGATTAGATTTGCTCTTAAGGTTTAGTTTCTGATTTCAACCTTAGTTTTACTCTTAAAAAAATCTCCCATTTTAGTAACTTGCTGATAAACTAATTAAATCCTGCACACCCTTCATTTGTTTTTGCATCCATTAATTTGCTGATAGGGTTAATTGATATTTATCATTGGTTATTTATTAAGTTTGTTTGGTTATGTGCTCCCCTCTTAAGACAATTTAGTACACTTATAGAATTTAGAACACTGCTTTCTAGAATTTTAACATAATGAAAATCATCGCTTGGAATGTTCAGGGTTGTGGTAACCCATTTGCACAAAATCATCTTAATCAGTTGATTTCTAGAGAAAAGCCTGAAATTTTATTTTTATCGGAAACTAAAAAACAAAAACATCTAGTTGAAAATCTTCTTAAATATTACCCTAATACTCATATAATAAATCCAATAGGACAAGCAAGAGGATTAGCTTTAGCCTGGGTAGATGGTTTCTACTTTGAAATTGTGCAAGTGGAATATAAATATGGTGAATATCTTAGTGCAAACTAATTCTCGCAACCAAGAAGTGGCTCCTTACTTGCTTTTATGGCAGTCCCTATCCGAATAATTGAAAGATAGCTTGGGATTTTCTCACAAAAATAGCAGTTTAAGTAGATAAAAACACAATGCCTTGGGTCTTATTAGGAGATCTTAATATGATTTTTAGTCAAGAAGACAAATGTGGAGGATTGACCTTTAAAAAGTCAGATTGCACCTATTATCAAAACATATTGAATACAGCCAGTCTGCTAGATATAGGATACAAAGGCTGTGATTTTACTTGGAATAACCATAGAGAGGGTATAGAAAACATTCAAGAAAGACTAGATAGAGCAGTAGCCAATACACAGTGGAGCACCCAATTTCCTAACAGTGAACTTACACACTTAGTGGCAGTAGGATCAGACCATTGCCCAATAGCTCTAACTCTAGATACCACATCAGTCAAAGTAGCACATACTTTCAAGTTTTATGACACTTGGCAAAAGGAATCCTCTTTTGTACCAACAATACAAGAATCTTGGAATCATATCATTAGATAATCACCACATGAATCATTATCTCAAAATCTTAAAGCCTTCCAGTCTAATCTTGACTATTGGAAGAAAAATATATTTGGATTACCTTCTAAACAGATTAAAAAAGTGTTATCCCTAATAGACAATCTAAATCATCCTTGTATGTTCATAAAAAAGTGGAAAAGATTTTTCAACTAGAACAGTTATATGCCACTCAAGAAGCAATAGCTAAACAACAGTCTAGAGATAATATAGTTCATTTAGGAGAAAGAAACACCAAATACTTTCATACTAAAACTATGAAAAGAAGGAAGTGGAATAACATAGAATGCATTAGAAAAAACAACAATGAAGTAACTTTCAAAAGATCTGAAATCCAAGTTACTCTGTCTGACTTCTTCTCTAATCTTTTTACTGCTCCTCCTCCACTAGCATTGCCTATACCTGATCTTTTTGGGAGCATTTATCCCTGCATTTCCTCGGATGACAAAATTCTCCTTAATTCTATTCCCTTAGGTGATGAAATTTGGTCAATTGTTAAAAAACTAAAACCAAATAAATCACCAGGACCAGATGGTTTCCCAGATAGCTTTTTCAAACTAAACTGGGAAACAGTAGGAGAACAAGTCATCTCTTTTGTTCAGTATTTCTTTTCAACTGGATGTCTTCATCCTGAGTTCAAAAAACCTTTTTGTTTCTTATCCCTAAAAGTAGACACCCTTAGGACCCTAGTGGTTTTAGACCCATGGGGATTTGTAATACTATATACAAAATAATAACTAATATCCTAGCTAACCGAATTAAACCCCTCATAAATAGCTTCATTTCTCCATTCCAAGCTGCATTTTTCTCTAAAAGGCAAATTTCAGATAATATAATCATTGCACAAGAGATAATTCACTCCTTCAAGAAAAAGAAAGTGAAGCATGCTGGAATGGGGATCAAAATAGATATGTCCAAGGCTTTTAATAGGGTAGACTGGAATTTCCTTATCAATGCCATGAAATCCTTTGGTTTTGATTCTAATTTTTGCAACTTGATCTATCAATGCATTTCAACCTCTTCTATAGCAGTTTTGCTAAATGGTTGCCCTGGGGATTTTTTCAACCCCGCTAGAGGCCTTAGACAAGGAGACCGTCTCTCTCCTTATCTTTTTATCATTTGTATGGAAATTTTTTCCAGACTTCTTCTCACTGGTGAAGAGGAGAAAATAATTCATGGAGTGAACATTACTCCAAAAAATAGCCCTATTACTCATCTATTTTTTGCAGATGATTGTCTTCTCTTCATTAGAGCTGACCTTAGGAAGAGTCATAACATTCTGAATCTTATAGAATTCTTTAGTTAAGCTTCAGGACAATTGATAAACTTTGAAAAATATGGAGTTTTCTTTAGTAGGAAAGTGCAACCTAAGCATCAAGGAATGATATGCAAATTACTTAAGATAAAGAAAATAGATCCAAAGGATACTTATCTAGGAACCCCACTGTTTATAAGTAGAGCTAGATTCAACTCTTTGATTCTATAGTGGAAAAGATGGAGCAAAGAATTCAAAGATGGATGGGCAAAACACTAACACAAGCCAGTAAAATAGTTCTCAAAAAAGAAACTTTAGCCAGTATGGCAAGCTATCAAATGAGCTGCTTTATACTTCCTAAGAAAATCACTAAAAAGATTGATTCCTTCCAAAGAGACTTTTGGTGGGGTAAAGAAACAAATTATAAAGGATATTATCCAATATCTTATTCTTGTCTTTGTAAACCTAGAAGTAAAGGAGGATTAGGATTTAGAAATGCTAAAAAATTCAACTTAGCTATGATAGCTAAGCTAGCATGGAGACTCTTAACTGAACCTAATGCTCTTTGGGTATCTCAATTAAAACCTAGATATTTTAGAAAGTCATCTGTATTCAAAGCTAAAACCCCAACTACTAGCTCCTGGATTTGGAAATGTATTAGTAAAGGAATTATCTTAGTGGAACAAAATAGTATTTGGGAAATAGGGGATGGAACCACCACATATATTTGGGATGATAACTGGATCCCAAACCTAGAAAATAACCTTAGCAGCTTTAAAACAGCTACTAACTCTCACTTAACACTTGTGAAGGATTTGATAGATTTTTCCACTAAGAAGTGGAATTATTCCTTACTAATTGACTTGTTTCCCTTGTCCATTGCCAACAAAATTAATAATGTCAGATTAGCTAGAGGTAAATCTGATAGACTCGGATGGCTTCTTACAAAATCAGGGATTTTTACGGCCAAGTCAATGTATAACAAGCTCACTAAAAAAACCAGAAATCATTATAATCTAGGTCAGCCAGATACATTTTGGAACTCTTTATGGAACTTAAATGTATCTCAAAGAATAAAAATCTTTGCTTGGAAATGCTTACAGAATGCACTGTCAACGAACCTTAAGTTAGCAAAATTCATGGAAGACATTCACCCCAATTGTACTTTAAACTGTAATGTTGTTGAATCCATATAACACTTGTTATTCTGTTGTCCTTTTGCCAAAGAGGTGTGGGCAGCTGAACCATATCCTGTGAATTTTCAGTTTCATACTTCAGTAACTTTTTTAAACATATGCAAAGATTGGTTGGGTAAACAGAACACCATTATACCTGTAGAAATTGTGTTGACAAAAGCTTGGTTTATATGGACGGAGAGATGTAATTTAGTTTTTGAGAACAAGCAGCAGACAAGTGTTCAATTAGGCACTGAAATTCAAAGACACTTAGAATTTTGGTATAAAGATCATCCCTTAATGAAACAACAACTAATGATAAAAAAAGATAAGAATATTAACTGGAATCCCCCTAAGAGATCACAGTTGAAATTAAACATTGATGCAGCTTGGATCTCTGCTGATTTGCCAGCAGGTTTCTCTTTAATTCTTAGAAATGATGCAGGAATTCTCGAACAAAAAGAGCAGGAGCTTTCACATCCTCTACCCTCGAAGAAGCGGAAGCACTAGGATCATTGGGGGAACAAAATGGGCAAATGAAATAGGTCTTTCCAACTTTACAATAGAAGGAGATTGCAAGAACCTTTTTGATTACCTTAATGGAAAGGAATCCTATATTGAATGGCAGAACATACCCATTTTAGATGAAGATGTCAATGATCTTAAGTCATGTAATAACTTTTTGGGTTTTTAGTTTGTACCAAGAACAGCTAACACAGTAGCTGACTTAATGGCCAGAGAAGCCAAAAACTTTAGTTCTCTCCTATGAAGCACGGATACTCCAAAATTGGTGACGTATCCAGTATCGACGCCAAATATCAAGATTCGGATACTTGGGGATACCCGGGGATACGATCGGATACTCCATTTAAAGTGTCACCTTTATTTAATTACAAAAAGGGTAGGGGATACTCGGGATACCTCTCGATACTCTATAAGGGGATACTTCCTATAATCTAACATTTTTTTTATACAAAATCTATATATTTATAAATTTATACATAAAATCTAAAATTCTAAATATTTATAGTTATTTGTAATCATGATCATATTGAATAATTATATCTAAACATAATAACTTGTTGAATATAAAGAAAAAGACTTGGTATTTATTTTTATGGTGCTTAAAAAAAAAAATGGTGCTAGAAAAATTTAAGGCTTATTTAGGTCATGTTTTTCATGTTTTTTTTAGAGAGAAATCGGAGTACATGTGATTTTATCCATTCAATTAACATAAGTAAGAGTGAAACCCAAAATGCTGAAAATTTAATATTTGCTCACTTTAATAATCAAAATAGTATTTATCGGATTTTTTTTATTTTATGATTTTTTAGTAGAGTAAATTATTATTATATTAAATTTTTTTTTTTTGATAAATACACGTATCCCGTATCCCCATTTTATGAAAATTAACGAATCCCCGTATCAGTGTCACCGTATCAGTATCCCCGTATCAGTATCGGTGCATCATAGGTTCTCTCCTTAATTGGAGGAAGGAACCTCCTGAAAGGGAAAAAAAAAAAAAATTCGCTAACATTATCTCTTGAAATAAAATGTAGTAAATGTGACCTACGGCCAAAATCTTTCGCGTGACACGTGATCTGCTTATTTGCATGTGGTTAAAAATCTATCCCGTGACACAAAATTTTATTTGTGACCCAGAATCCCTCAAATGACCTAAGACATAACATGTAGCTTGCGGATAATTCTCATAAACTAAAATTTAAACTTTTGTCCTTCCAAGACTACTGGAGTAAAGTCCTTACCAGCGGATTCGTTTTTCTTTTTGTTCCAGCATATTTTAATATAGCGGCATCATAACCAATCGATAAGGAAATATATATAACATCTAATCACTTTATTTAACTTAGCAATATTTTTTACTTATCAAGTGTTGTGATAAGTATCATCATAACCAATCATTTGTTTAATATTGATTATGACGCTGCTAGATCAAAAATGCGCGCGATTAGTTTTTTTCACGCTATTAGGTCGTCCTATGAGCATGACAAAGCCCCATATTCGCCACTTTTTCACTAACTATGGGCATGGAAAAGTGGAAAACAAGCCTGGCTAAGTCAAAAATTTGCCACTTTCCCAGGCTAGGTCAAGTTTCTATTGGTCGGTCGAGTCTCGATCGCTCGTTCAAGACTCGACCGAACGATGTAGTTTAGACCGTTGGAGGCCGAGTCAGTGGAAACAAGACCATCAATTAGATCTAATCCAACAGACATAAATTCATGTCTGTAAATACCCAATTTTAATTTCATTTCAACTCACACATTCCTCCTATTTTCTTAGATTTTCCAATTTCTCAAAATATGAACATGACTCAGTTCATAAAAGAGCAACATGCTGTCGAAAATCAAAGAGTTGAACTTTGAGATGATGTGCAAAAGGAAATAAGAAGAGCAAGAAGTGCAAGAGCTACACATTTGCGCAAATTTAGTACGTTATAAGATGAATGCATTTGCAGATTTATGTTTCTTCACGAATCATCCAATCTTTGATGGCGCATTACATGCCATTCCATTTTGGGGACGCGTTTTACTGAAATTTGAAGAAGAAACAACGAAACTCAACAATCGTGATTCGATGGTGTTGAGTGATCGGTTCTCCATAATTTCTAAGAATGTTAACAAGTATATTGCTATGATAAGGGAAGCGGCTCGAAACATGAGAGGTGGTGAAACCCTGCTGGAGATTGATCAAAGGTATCGTGCAGAGTGGCTCCGTGACGATAGAAAGAAAACCTGATATGGAAGTTATTATGAAATCTTAAAAGTGTTTCCCAAATTAAATCTAATTTATATGTTTTAAGTTCTTAATATTAACTTAAATATAAAACTTTAAAAGAAGATTATTATTTAGCGGACAAAAGTGCAATTACATTAATGATTCAAATTAACGATTAACATATATCTACCAAACTAACGATTTCCAAATATATATTCCGTTAAGCATGTTTGATCCTCAGAAAACTCACTATTTAGAGTATGAGATGGTGGTTGAATAACATCAGGCGATTCATAACCTTGATATGGTACCGGAGATGGTTGAATTGGAAGTACTTGAAATCAGTGAAATGTAGAAGTACTTGTTGGGGTTTAAATTATGGATATCCTAAATGCACCCATATTTACGCCACCACCGGGAGTAAGTACAGAACCTTGGGGAATGAAATCAATATGAGACTGGAACTAAATACCCGTCATCTCCACATCTGTTGTTGTTGTTGCTCCTCTGCTATTGGCGGTGAGTATCCTCCACCGTAGTTGGAGTAGAATGACGACTTCTACGACCTCCACGACTTCTTACATTGCAATTACCAGGCATTTGAGAATATGACCCTAAATTCATTTCAGAACTTGACCCTAATGGAGTATCAGGAATTTGATAACTCAAATTCTCCCTCTGTATTTGCATATGTCTCAAGTGAAAACTTTGGAGTTCATTGAAAAGAAACGTTAAATTGTTTAATTGGTTCTGATACTCCTCTGGTGATGCCACCACACCATACCATGAATAGCTATGTTTCAGACCTTCATTACTAAGCGGAACTATAACAATATCTCCACCGGGTGATAAAGTCTAGACTTCCCAAGATATTTGAGGCATATTTGACGACCCCATTTGACTGTTAGTATACGTATACGCTTCTCCCGTCTGTGTTGGAGGTTGGGATGGAAGATCTGTAAGTGGAAAATTGTCAATTGCTGGAAAGTCAACACTACCTAAGTTTTATGGATGAACAACAATATTTAGCTTGCATACCTTTTGAAACCAACTGTAGTAATCAAATTCATCATTTGGGGTTTGGATCAAATCTTCAGCTTATTCCCAAGGTTGTCCATTATTTATCAACGTGAACCAATCATCATGTGAAATTATTGAAGTTGGAATCGGGTTGATTGCTTTTACATTTTTGCCTTGTAGTTGAAACAAATTTCTTTTTTCGTAGTACCAAATACCATGACCCGTAATAGGACCGTAAAACACAACTCGCTTAAGGATTAATTGTAGCATGCCTTGTGCTATTGGTTCATGGTACTCGTCAATAGAAGTATACGACATTGACTTAATATTGATATTAGTTCTGCATAGTTGTTGCATCATCTGAACAGCAGCGACATTTTGACCATCATTAATTTGACCAATCAAATTTTCAGCTTTGTACTTATACACGATTGGAAAAATTAATCATGTTTTGTGAAGATCAGGTTCGCAGACCTTAAAGTGTTATACCAATACTGACAAATAACATCGACGAACATTGTTGTGTTAGTACATTCACCATCAGTTTAACAATCAACTCGATAATGAATCAAATAATAGAATGGGATTGTGGTTCTTACCTCCAATACGACCCAAAATCCATTCAAGTTATCTTTATCCTTACACGAGCATTCAACGAGACTTATGTATAGCTCAGATAAAATGCAGAACCCTAATCATAATTTAGCGCTTTAGTTAAATCTTTTAAAGAGTTGAGAAAACCAATTAATTCCACTGATCTAGCATTGGGGGAAAAAAAAAACTTGGCCTAACACCCATAACACAAAAGTATGTTCAAGCTCGGGATAATCTTCAACTCTGTGTATCCCCTTAGCGGCATAATGGTTCAAAAAGGTTTTCAACACAGACACTCTTAATCCATATAAGTGTAATTGTCTGCATTCTGGCTTTCATTCAGTATCATTTGAGTGCAAGGGAAGTAGTTATTTCCATATTCCTCATGATATCCACTTTAATTGGTTAAATTATACTATTTGACCCTCATATTTTATTCCCGTCAACATATATAAATCTAACGATATGAACCCTAAAAACAACATGGTCATAAAATTAAAGTTTGTATGTGGAACTAAAATTTGAATCAAGCTAAAACATTGAATCTCTAAAAAGAGTTTGTTTCACAACTTGAGTCATGTGGCTTTTGCCTTTCATGAAATATAAACGCTGCCAAGGATATCTTTGCAAGGATTGTTGAACAGCTTCGGGGAGCAACTCAAACACTTTGGTTATCTCAGACCACCCACCTCTTCGTTAGGTAAACCAACTCGCTCGGGATGGTTAGATAAATGCGTACGTAATACACCAGGTTCAACTAGTTACCTAACATTTGCGAACTCTTTTTCTTTATCCTGGACCCAGAAGATATCACTATGTGTAGCAGATTTTCCTTTATCTTTCATGTTTCTTTTTCTTTGTATTTGGAACTCGTTTTTAACAAAAAATCGTTCTGGTTTGCTCTCTAGATAAGGTAGAATATTTTTTTTGAATGAAAACTGAAGGAAATCGTGGTATTTATACACAGTAGAGCACTGACAGAAGGAAGTCGAGTTTAGATCGCTATCGGTGCAAACTAGACCGGGAGATCGAGTTGAAAACGCTAGCTATGTAGTCACGACCGCTCGATTGAGACTCGATCACTTTACTATTTTCTCATAGTGGCGCGGTTTTCCAGGCCAGCTGGCATGTTATATGAGAGATTAGCCACCCCCACAGGAACCCTCCTTAGCTCATGTTATATTATTTTTACCCGTTAATTTGGTTTCCCCACTAAAATTCATAACAATTCCATTTACTCCTAAGGACATGAATCTTGTATATTCGCAGAGACGGATCCAAGACATGACAAGAGTGTTGGGCTAACTCCCGAGCCTGGTTTGTTTAACTTAATGGGCTTTGAAGCCCATTTTGACATGCTATTCTAGAATTTTTGGAACCGTTTTTTTTGGGACTACTCAAAAATGGTGGGGGACTACTTTGTGATATAAATGTGTGTCCTAAAGTATGGAAATGACTAACCTACCCTTCACCTATATATATAATCACCTCCTCCCATCACCACCACATATATATATATATATATATATATATAACCACGTCCTCCCATCACCACCACCTACCACCACCGACCACCACCACCACCGACCACCTCAAATCACCACCACCGCCACCTCTATATATAGCTTAATTTAAATCATTAACAAAACAAAATCAAAATCAAAATTATAACAAACCCATTACTTTTCATTTGTTTTCCGTTGAGAAAATGAGAAGTAATCATCAAAATGAGTTGAAAATGGAAGTTACAGAGAAAAGTTCGGCTAGGAATTATGTGAAATATTTTGTCAAACTAGCCGAACTCAACTTTAATGGAGGTTTTTGTTTTCAGACAAAAATTCGGTTACGTCGAAATAAAAGGTCCAAGTCGAACTCTTCGGTTACGTCGCAAAAAGTTCGGTTACATTGTAATTTTTTTCTCCTAGCCGAACTTTTCTCTGAAAAACCTGCATATTGATGTCGGTTACGTCGCAATTTTTTTTCCTAAACGAACTCCTAGTTCGGTTACGTCGCAATTTTCTTCTCCTAACCGAACTTTTCTCTGAAAGAAAAAACTCCATTAAAGTTGAGTTCGGCTACCTGTGTTTTCAGCCGAACTACACTTGCAGATGAGTTCGGCTACCTGTTCTTCAGATTTCGTAGCCGAACTTTCTTAACCAAACCAAAATTAATTTTTAGATTGTTCATTTTTAGGAATGTTTTGGCCAATTCAAGCACCGTTAACTAAATTTGAAATATCCATGAGTACCCAAAAACATCATACTCTTGTTGTGGCTCTTAAATAAAAAGATCTTAACTTTTTTTCTTCCAAAACCCTCATTTTCATTATCACCTTCATCTTCATCTACTCCCTCTCAATAATTCTTCTTTGAGGTGGTCGGTGGTGGATGGTTGGTGGTGGTGGGAGTAGATGAGAGGGAGTTATATATAGAGGTGGCGGTTAAACAAAACACTACAAAAACAGGTCCCATTAGTGAGGGTTCATAAACCGTCACAAATATAGAAAAACCGTCACAAAAAGTACAAAAACCGTCACAAATAAACATTTGTGACGGCCGACCGACCGTCATGACTAGTAGCGTCACAAATGTTATTTGTGACGGTTTTTCTCTTATTGTGACGGTTGGTCATCCCTCACTAATAAATTCTCTATTAGTGACGGTCATTTGGCCCTCACCAATTATACTACCACCGCCGGCTAAAATTTTTCCGGCAACGGCTCCCAAGTCCGGTTTCACATTTATGACGGTTTACAAACCCTCGGTAATATTTTCCGGCCGTCTTCCGTTAACGTTAACCGGTCACCGGAGTTGGATTTTAGAGACAGAATTCTCAGAACATAAATATTAGATAGAAACTTGCATTCATATATAACAAACTTTTAGGAAGTTCTCCATTGAACTTATATTCATATACAATAAAGTTTTACAGATCTTTGAAACTTACATATATATGCAAGTATATTTTGCTGTTTTAAAAACATCAGAATTTAGTACGCCTGTGTAATGTTTGCGAACACAACTGATGCCATGAAAATAAATTAAAAAAAGACATCATCCCATTCCGGAATGCGAACAGAAGATAGTACGCCTGTGTAATTTTGTACGACTTGGGACAAAATGCGAACACACCTGCAAACATAAACCATTTCAAGTGAAGTACTAGTGTCACAGAAAACTTGAGGAGAACTTCTAGTTGGTGTTGCTGGTCTGTTACCGTTTTAAGTTCCTGATTTAATGGACAACCAAAAATGGAAGCCTGATACTGAATTAATTCCAAAGCAAGCATCCAACAAGGTGGAAAGTACATAAAATAGAACAACAGTTGCAAGCAGAGTACTTTTACATACCTGCGCCTATGTATCTTCTATATGGCGATCTGGGGATGTTTCTGGAGCAAACGGCTAAATTGAGAGCCAAACTAGGGTCCCCATGTGCAGTTACCAATACTAACTCACTGCACCAAAAAGAGAATTATTTATGGTCAGCCATGTTGCTACTTGAGCCACGGCTAGAGAATAATAAAAAATGAAGTAAACTCATTTGTTTACTCAAGCACGAGAGTCAGAGGTCATTGGGGGTTAAGAAAAAGTGAAAGAATAGAAAATGTGAGAAAGTGGAATGATTCGACTGAACTGGTATTCAAGTTAAGTGGACTTTACATGTAATCCACTAGAGTTGGGGGACGTGTCTAGCTCCTCAACACGTTTCATTTTCTTATCAGAAAAGGAGGACTCATTTGCATTTCTTATCAAGCAGCTGTCCTAGTTACCTGAAATTTTGAAGTGAGTTAGAAATGAAGTGAACAGGAAAATGGAGTAGATGGTGTTGCTACTTACGGCTTGCTATCCATGAATGTTGTAGGTTTTATATTCCAAAATTGGTGTTGGTTAATGGCGTACTGCACAACAAGAAACTCACAGGGGACGCAAAGTTCACTAAAGGTATGCAAACAACAATACCAAACATCCTGGAGACAGGCTAATACATAGCAGGTTGTTATTGTTTGGCTGTATGCTAGTGTCAAAGTTTCCAATCTCCATCTCGTCGGTGGAACTCTCCTGACCTGAGAACTGAAATACTGATTAGAAGAGAAAAAACCAAGAAAGAATGTAGAAATACAAGTGATGATTGTGCAGCTACAAGCCTAATTCACCAACTCGTGTGTTTATCCATACCCTAGATTAGAAAACCATGAAGAGACAGATTTATGTGCAGTTCAGACTTCCAACCTATATGGCTATAAATATCTACTCGGCAGTCTGTGTAATGCATAGTGGTCTTGTGCCCAATGGCACCACATTATCAGAGAAAGAAAACAAGGGTAAAAATACCCTCTTTGACAAAAAGATTATATATGGATCGAATAAGGCACTACAAATTTGTGATTATAAAAGCTTACCATTCAGTACTTGTTATCCACACATAGTCTGTAACACATATCTGGCCCGACTCTGCAGTAAAGTTATACTATATTTAAGATAAACTGATAAAGTGGAGTCGCAGAACCCACTACCGACTCGAACCCTTATCAAGTTACTAAGTTAGCCCTCAATTTATGGATTCTTACCACCATCAGATCCCAAACAACATGCATCCTCTCTTCTATACCTGCAAATTGAGTACAAGGATACAACTAAGCATATTACCAAACTGTTTCAGTATCTCGGCCTCAACAACCTGAGACTTAACTGCAGAAGAAGAAAAACTACAGAGAAAGCAAAATGCAAAGACTGCAGGGGCTGCAGTCAATGGAGCAAAAACTACAGTAAATAAAGTTGCACTCTGTAAACCCAAAGAGTAAGCTCTACAGTCATCGAAGCAAACTGTAGTAATCAAAAACTGCATTTCGAAAACCCATGTCGCTTTGCAGAGACACTGCATAGAGTTGTATACCGTAATAGGGTGCTTATAAATCAAAAACCTAATTTGGGGGTGAACCCTAATTCCCAATTGATTCATCATAGAAACTGAAATTAAACCTTATACATCATCCAAACTTCAATTGAAAGCAAACCCAACACCAATTCATCAATCTATAAATCAATTTCACACAAAAAATATAGTTAATTAAAGAAACCATAAATTCAACTTACCTTTCTGTTAAAATCTTCACCTTAAAACACTCATGTAGGTCCTTAAAGCTTCCTCCTTTGGATCCTGCATAAAAAATAAACAAGAAATCAAAAGTAATATTTAGCAGAAAAGAGAAAAGAGATGCAGTAGATGATAACAAATAAGATATGGAGTAGATGATAACAGAGAGGAGACGAGGATGGTAACAAAGGTGGAGGAGATGATAAGAGAAGAGGCGGAGCAAACCCCAGTTCTTCGTGAACGGAGAAAAAATGGAAAAGATAAGTGAGAAAACAAGATCTGTTTTTTTAAGAAGATAAGGCTGAGAAAAAAGATTAAAAAAGAACTCTGCCGGGATATTTTTTTCTCTGTCGGAAACAGGGAACCGACCAAAAAATAAGCTCCTTTGACTAAACCTATTATTTCCTACGGTTGGTCAAAGCACCCTCACAAATAGTGCCTATTTGTGACGCCCCAAAAAAAAAAACCCTCACTAATAGGACCTATTTTTGTAGTGAAATCACCACCACCATCGACCACCTCAAATCACCACCACCGCCATCTACTCCCTCTCACTAATTCCTCAATAAGCCAATTTAATCTCACTAATCATTAATTAACTCACTAATTATCCACCCAAAAAAATGGAGAGTAGTCCCCTACCATTTTTGAGTAGTCCCCAAAAAACCGTTCAATATTTGACATTTTTGTGCCGAATTTAAAGGGACGAACTCACATTAATAACTTAAATTCTAATGGAGTATCAGGAATTTGATAACTCAAATTCTCCCTATGTATTTGCATATGTCTCAAGTGAAAACTTTGGAGTTCATTGAAAAGAAACGTTAAATTGTTTAATTGGTTCTTATACTCTTCTGGTGATGCCACCACACCATACCATGAATAGCTATGTTTCAGACCTTCATTACTAAGAAGAACTATAACAATATCTCCACCGGGTGAAAAAGTCTGGACTTCCCAAGATATTTGAGGCATATTTGACGACCCCATTTGACTGTTAGGATACGTATACGCTTCTCCCGTCTGTGCTGGAGGTTGGAATGGAAGATCTGTAAGTGGAAAATTGTCAATGGCTGGAAAGCCAACACTGCCTAAGTTTTTATGGATGAACAACAATATTTAGCTTGCATACCTTTTGAAACCAACTGTAGTAATCAAAGTCATCATTTGGGGTTTGGATCAAATCTTCAGCTTATTCCCAAGGTTGTCCATTATTTATCAACGTGAACCAATCATCATGTGAAATTATTGAAGTAGGAATCGGGTTGATTGCTTTTACCTTCTGCCTTGTAGTTGAAACAAATTTCTTTTTTCGTAGTACCAAATACCATGACCCGTAATAGGACCGTAAAACACAAGTCGCTTAAATTAACTATAGCATGCCTTGTGCTATTGGTTCATGGTACTCGTCAATAGAAGTATACGACATTGACTTAATATTGATATTAGTTCTGCATAGTTGTTGCATCATCTGAACAACATCGACATTTTGACCATCATTAATTTGACCAATCAAATTTTCAGCTTTGTACTTATACACGATTGGAAAAATTAACCGTTTTTTGTGAAGATCAGGTTCGTAGACCTTAAAGTGTTATACCACCAATACTGACAAATAACATCGACGAACATTGTTGTGTTAGTACATTCACCATCAGTTTAACAATCAACTCGATAATGAATCAAATAATAGAATGGGATTGTGGTTCTTACCTCCAATACGACCCAAAATCCATTCAAGCTATCTTTAACCTCACACGAGCATTCACCGAGACTTATGTATAGCTCGGCTAAAATTATGAGTAACCCTAATCATAATTTGGCGCTTTAGTTAAATCTTTTATAGAGTCGAGAAAACCAATTAATTCCACCGATCTAGCATTGGGGGGAAAAAAAACTTGGCCTAACACCCATAACACAAAAGTATGTTCAAGCTCGGGATAATCTTCAACTCTGTGTATCCCCTTAGCGGCATAACGATTCAAAAAAAATTTCAACACAGACATTCTTAATCCATATAAGTGTAATTGTCTGCATTCTGGCTTTCATTCAGTATCATTTGAGTACAAGGGAAGTAGTTATTTCCATATTCCTCATGATATCCACTTTAATTGGTTAAATTATACTATTTGACCCTCATATTTTATTCCCGTCAACATATACAAATCTAACGATATGAACCCTAAAAACAACATGGTCATAAAATTAAAGTTTGTATGTGGAACTAAAATTTGAATCAAGCTAAAACATTGAATCTCTAAAAAGAGTTTGTTTCACAACTTGAGTCATGTTGCTTTTGCCTTTTATGAAATATAAACGCTGCCAAGGATATCTTTGCAAGGATTGTTGAACAGCTTCGGGGAGCAACTCAAACACTTTGGTTATCTCAGACCACCCACCTCTTCGTTAGGTAAACCAACTCGCTCGGGATGGTTAGATAAATGCGTACGTAATACACCAGGTTCAACTAGTTACCTAACATTTGCGAACTCTTTTTCTTTATCCTGGACCCAGACGATATCATTATGTGTAGCAGATTTTCCTTTATCTTTCATGTTTCTTTTTCTTTGTATTTGGAACTCGTTTTTAACAAAAAATCGTTCTGGTTTGCTCTCTAGATAAGGTAGAATTTTTTTTTGAATGAAAACCGAAGGAAATCGTGGTATTTATACACAGTAGAGCACTGACAGCAGGAAGTCGAGTTTAGATCGCTATCGGTGCAAACTAGACCGGGAGATCGAGTTGAAAACGCTAGCTATGTAGTCACGACCGCTCGATTGAGACTCAATCACTTTACTATTTTCTCATAGTGGCGCGGTTTTCCAGGCCAGCTGGCATGTTATATGAGAGATTAGCCACCCCACAGGAACCCTCCTTAGCTCATGTTATATTATTTTTACCCGTTAATTTGGTTTCCCCACTAAAATTCATAACAATTCCATTTACTCCTAAGGACATGAATCTTGTATATTCGCAGAGACGGATCCAAGACATGACAAGAGTGTTGGGCTAACTCCCGAGCCTGGTTTGTTTAATTTAATGGGCTTTGAAGCCCATTTTGACATGCTATTCTAGATTTTTGGAACCGTTTTTGGGGACTACTCAAAAATGGCGGGGGACTACTTTGTGATATAAATGTGTGTCCTAAAGTGTGAAAATGACTAACCTACCCTTCATCTATATATATAATCACCTCCTCCCATCACCACCACATATATATATAACCACGTCCTCCCATCACCACCACCGACCACCACCACCACCGACCACCTCAAATCACCACCACCGCCACCTCTATATATAGCTTAATTTAAATCATTAACAAAACAAAATCAAAATTATAACAAACCCATTACTTTTCATTTGTTTTCCGTTGAGAAAATGAGAAGTAATCATCAAAATGAGTTGAAAATATTAGTTACAGAGAGAAGTTCGACTAGGAATTATGTGAAAAATTTTGTCGAACTAGCCGAACTCAACTTTAATGGAGGTTTTTGTTTTCAGAGAAAATTCGGTTACGTCGAAAAAAAAAGGTCCAAGCCGAACTCATAGTTCGGTTACGTCGCAAAAAGTTCGGTTACATAAGAAAAAAAAAAAAGTTCGGTTACATTGCAATTTTTTTTCTCCTAACCGAACTTTTCTCTGAAAAACATGCATATTGATGTTGTTTACGTCGCAATTTTTTTTCCTAGACGAACTCCTAGTTCGGTTAAGTTGCAATTTTCTTCTCATAACCGAACTTTTCTCTCGAAAGAAAAACTCCATTAAAGTTGAGTTTATTTACTCAGTGTTTTCAGTAGAACTACACTTGCGAGATGAGTTCGGCTACTGTTTCTTCAAATTTCGTAATCGAACTTTTTAACCAAACCAAAATTAATTTGTAAATTGTTCATTTTTAAGAATGTTTTGGCCAATTCAAGCACCGTTAACTAAATTTGAAATATCCATGAGTACCCAAAACATCATACTCTTGTTGTGGCTCTTAAAGAAAAAGATCTTAACTTTTTTTTCTTCCAAAACCCTCATTTTCATTATCACCTTCATCTTCATCTACTCCCTCTCAATAATTCTTCTTTGAGGTGGTTGGTGGTAGTGGTGATGGTCGGTGGTGACGGGAGTAGATGAGAGGGAGTTATATATAGAGGTGGCGGTTAAACAAAATCACCACCACCACCGACCACCTCAAATCACCACCACCGCCATCGCCATTTACTCCCTCTCACTAATTCCTCAATAAGCCAATTTAATCCCACTAATCATTAATTAACTCACTAATTATTACACTAATTTAATTACCAAGGGCAAGTTTGGTATTAAAAAAAACTTAGATAGGGGGTGATTCATTATTACTTCTAATATCCACCCAAAAAATGGAGAGTAGTCCCCTACCATTTTTGAGTAGTCCCAAAAAACGGTTCAATTTTTGACATTTTTATCCTGGCTTGTTTGGGGTATACCCAATTTTAAAGGGACACTTTGTGTGGGTTTTAGGGGGAGTCCTAACATCTAAGTTACAAAACTACCCTTACCCATTAATAATCCTAATTACCCTAAATCAGTTTTTATTCTCTTCATTTCATCTTCCTCTCTTCTTCTTCTCCTCCCCGCTATACCCCCCCCCCCACCACCACCATCAAAAAAACTCGACGATCAATTCGTTAAAATCGTCGATTCCAAAACTCCGATTAATCTTCATCAATGGATCCGCCGAGGGCTAGTAAAATGAAGCAAACAAACAAACAGAAAGCGCAATGAATTCAATCCCGAAATTGGAAAAATAGTTCAACAAAAAGTGAAGAAAAAAACCGTCGAAGAAGGAGAAATCGAAGCCATGAGAAAGCGAAATGGTGCGATTAAGAAAGTAAGGGCCTACTTAAACTCACTCTAGTACTTCGATTTCATGTTTGCATGTCAAATTAGGTCGAGAAAATCCGAAATTTTGAATTAAGAAATGCGACGTCGGCAAGGTATTTTTGTTATCGACCTTGCCGGATTTTCATAGTTAGGGTTTGACCGGCAAGCTATAAGGTTGAAGAACTTGCCGGTTGTATAGTTTCTGTAACTGCTACTAGCAGGGCCGGCAGGTTATGTATGTGTAATGGACCTTGCCGACCTGTATAGTGAAAATTTCTTGTTTCTACTGTGTACATTTTTGTTGGGAGCCGGAAGGCTATTTTAATGATACCACCGTCGGTTGTGGCTTAGCGGCACGTATCTTTAGTGGACCCTTCCGCCATGTTTCCATTTGGATAGGTTATATTTGTCAACCCCGCCGGCTCTGTAATGTTTTTTTTTTTCGATTGTTCTTGTTCGAGGTGGAGAAGGCAAAGAAGAAAGCTCTGAAAGCTATTAGTCCTCCTTCAAGACCTCCTCGTGTTTCTGGCCCAAGATAGTCGGCGTGTTCTTCAACCGAGACAATGCCGGTCGAAACTTGGTCGGCAGCTTATTCAAAGTGGACCTTGCCGGCCAGAGAACGGCTGGCACCTTATTCAAACCACGACACTACTTGTGCATTTTCAAAACCAATTTTTTTGGTCGAAATCGAACTCATAAGACAGATGAAATGTTTAATTCACTGAATTCATAATTTCAAAATTTTAATCTAAACTCAATTAATTAACCTAATCAGAATTTTAGTGTTAATTAATCAAGGACATATTAGTCATTTAGAAAATACAAGGTTAAGAGGTAGCTTGACTTTACTTCATAATGACCTGATTTTGTCTTATTGGGTATACCCCAATTAATTTGAGTATACCTCAATCAAGTCAGGATTTTTATCCAGACTGCCTGCGTAGTGCTTATGAGTGTTATTGAGTGATGAATCTTTTCAAAAACTCCCCTCACCCTCGTAGTCATACGGAGTACTTTTATACAACCGGAGTTACCGAGTAACACTGACGTTTTGCTGGCAGCCGGCTGAAGAGCAAACTCAACATTTTTGTTTAGGTGCGTAATTTGTGAGAGTGGGAGAAAGGGAAAAAAGTTGATACATTGCAGAAGACCAGTGGTTGATGTTAGCTGAAGAAGCACCGTTTACTGCTTCTCTGTTACTATTAGTAGTGATAGTAAATGAAGATCATGGAATCAGGACATTAAATGTTGATCATAAGTCAAAATAGCAGGCTGTAACTAATTGACGTCCACATGCTTAGTCAGAGAAACTGGATTCCTTTTCTTACGAGTAATGATAATTAATCTTCTTTGTTTTCAAGATTAGAAAATTGCCAGGAATTAGTTTAATAGAATGCCATTTTTCAGGGGATTTTTAATTTAAGAGAAACTCTTCCCATTTAAAAGTAGACGTCAGTTTGGAAATTACGATCGTGAAATGGGAACTTTGCTTCCAAAGGAAGTGTTTGCCGGCCAACTTTGCTTGGAATTTCTGCAAGAACTGCTAATGAGCAGAGAGATTTTGAATCCGAAACATTATCATCGATCTTTGAAATAATTCATCACGTGAATTTGGCAGGAGACAGGGATGGGACAGCATCATGCATCGATTACTCACCGCCCACCATTCATATAAAAATCACAGTGATGCTACGTTGACCGCGGGATTCAACCGCGAAAAATCCCGCGTGAGAGAGCCCCTGGGACCCACAGGAGTTGGGAGGGGTGGGCATATGGGCCCCACAAAAAGGTGTGAGGTGCGGGATTTTTTGCGGTTGGATCCCGCGGTAGACAAAGCATTACTGTAAAAATCAAGAGTGGGTGGGATTCCATATTACTAGTACCTGTTGAGTCAGACCCAATTGAATTTCGGATTTTGAAATCCAACTTTGATCCTGATGTACTTAAAGAATATCACATGCATACCAATAAAGAACGGGAGAGAAAGAGAAAAGACAGGGGATGCGGGGCACACGTACCCACCGATCTGAACCCAATCAACCAGGTACTGAGTCGGTTAACGGACTGGTCAGCCCGTTTCGGCTCAATTTACACCCCCTTCTAGAGGCGTAAAACGTGCCGGTCCGGCACAGCAAGGCACACGAAGTCGCGTGCTTCACGTGCCATGTGTTGTGTTGTCTTTGTGCTAGAACGATTTAAATGTGTTGTGTCGTCTTTGTCTTTACTAGTCAAAAGCTAAGAGCAGACAAATTGACGCAAGCACAAAGACACGAATAAACGTGTTGTGTCGTGCAAACATGTTATAAACTATTTGAAATCACTTAATGTATACGTTAAGTCGGACATTATCACGAGAATTTAAATAGATAACGTATCATTTGAATTTATTTCACGAAAAATTAAAAGTTTATTCAATAAAAAGAAATAGCCCATCAAATATAAAATTGGCTCATTTTCATGTAAATTAATGTTTAATCAAATATAAGTAATTTACATTATAACAACGATATTGAAATATATTTTCCAAATATTTAGGTATTATATGTGTTGTTATAAAAATAAGCTAAGATAAAATGTCAAAAACTAGCTAGAATAGCGACTCTTTTCATAAATATACACAAAATGTGATGTATTATGCCTTGTTATATGGTATACTTGTGCATGTTATGACGTGCTTTTCTTAACGTGTTGTGCTGGGCTGGGCCACGTGTTTATCCATGCCGCGTGTTGTGCCGTGCTACTGTACCGATTAGGCTAACCCAGCACAGCCCATGAAACTAACGTGTTGGGTCGTCTGGGCTGGACTCGGATTTTCTCGAATTTTAGCGTGCTGGGTTGGATGTGTGCTCGTGCTGGCACACCCCAATTTACACCTTCTTTGAGCGGGAGAAAATTGGAAAGGAAAAATGTCACCTGACTTGGTTTTGATGGGGTACTCCCAAAGCCAAAGGGACCATGCATTATGAATAACATTGTCAGGGGATGATGGCACACATAGCAATTTTCATCCATACGATGCCTATCTATTTAAAAATCAAAAATGGACAGCTCACTGGCTCTAGTAGTTCCCCACTCCCATCTTGACCAAACTGGACCACATCCTTTACCAAATACCACCAACCAGTCAATTACGGTAACTAGTATGGTTAGTTCGCAATTTTGTGCATCTCATGGGTCATGGCGCATGGGAGCGCATATACTGGCAACGGTTATAAAGTGGAAGAGATTCTCTGATTTGCTTAGCACTTTTCTGATTCGTACAATGAGTCAGACCCAAATCTATTTCGCTAATCATTGTTAATGTCTCCATCAACACAAATACCAAGTTGGAAGAAGATTCATCTCACCCACTGGAATGCAAACAGAATAGGGCAAAGACAACGTAGAAGTTGTCACAGGGACGTATGTTAGTTCGGAAATGACGATGGGCATTGTTGTAGCTTAGAAAGTTGCATGCCATGCAAAGAGCTCCAAGTTAATGTTATGCCCCAAATGTTGTACCCCTGATTTTTCAAGTACCGTACCAATCGGAAATCCACACCACGGTTAGTTAGTAGGAACTTGGTATTTTGTTTGAACAATGAGCGCGAAGAGGAGTAAATTTTTGTGAATTACTCCCTCCGTCCCTATTATATGGCACTTGGTAAAGGGGCGGTAGGAATCGGTAGAGGGGCGGCAAATGAATAAGACAAAAAAAGGTCACTACAAGTAAAATCAAGTGCCCCTTATCAATAAAAATATGAAAATGACTAATTAGCCCTTATTGTTAATAATCAAGATTAGTAATGATAATCAAGATTAGTGTTGATAATTAATTTTCACTTATTATAACCTAAAGTCAGATTTTTAGAGTTATCAAAAAAAAAAAAAATAGAGGAGAAGAAAAAGAAAACTTATGTGATATTTGTGAAACCCAAGTTTTTGATTCACTCAACCAAAATGAGTGATTCCAGTGACCCGATATACTTCTAAATTAGTTCCAATTAGCTTTTTCTCGCTCAAAATTATCTAAATTACATAACAAAATCAAAACTTTTGAATTTTCAGAAGAACTTACGGTTGCAATTTTGCTCGAGACCAACCGTAACTCATGGTTACGGTTCGTAAGTTATCGAATACCAACCGTAATCGGTTAAATTTGGGGAAGATCCAATCGTAAAACCGATTACGGTTGGTAACTAAATGCTCGATACCAATCGAATTACCCTACGGTTGGTGTGTCAACTTAACTTTTGAACCGTAAATCATTATTTGATAAATTCTTAAGACACAGAATATTTACGGTTGGTATGGTTGTTTGAGTAACAAATCAGTAACTCAACCATTGTTGATAAATATGATGCAAATAGAACCGTAGAAGAACATATTCTCAAAACTAAGAACATACGGTTGGTAATTGAACAATTACCAACCGTATGTTCTTCAAAAATCTCGATTCACGGTTCGTAATTGAGTTATTACCAACCGTAACTCGCATAAACCCGTAAATTTCAATTTCAATTTTCATACGAAACCCTAATTTTTGATACAAAATTAACTTAAATCCAACACGATAAACTAAACCCTAACCGGGTTTTTCCAAACATTTTTCAAGTCGCCGATTAATCGAAGACGATGAAATTTTCGGTTTTAATGGAGGTTAGGATTATGGAGGAGAAGAGAAGATGAAGAAGAAGATGAAAAAACTCCGATTTGATTTTTTCCGATTCATTAGGTTTAAAAAAAACTGATTTGATTTTGGTTAATTTAAGGTGAAAAGGGTAATCTAGTCATCTACACCCCTATAGGACACCCCCTAACCAATAAGAGGGACATTGCTATCACACTTGCCGCCCCTCTACCATTTGGTGCCGCCCCTATACCAAGATTGTATTATATAGGCGGAATTTTGGTTTTTGTTTGTCCCACTAAATATGCGGACTTTGCTTTCCAAGATGAATTTTTCCATATATGCCCATATTTATTGTACATAGGTAATTGTGTTGGAGATAAGACGAAGGGTAAAACAAGAAAAAAACATACTCCCTCCGTCCCTATTATATTGATAAGGGCATATATAAGAAAAACCCATCTTGAAAATTGTATTCCGCCTATCTAATGGGACTACAAAAATTGAAAACTCCGCCTATATATTGGGGACAGAGGGAGTATAAAATTATGAATCCCATGCAATTTTCTTAATCAAAGAGAATTGCCTCTCTCCGCCTATATATGTGGGACGGAGGGAGTAGTATTCAATATCTTCTTAGCAACACTGCAACTCCACAGTGCCTTCCGAACTTGTGGCTGAATACTAACTCCATTAACCAGATTATCATTAGAATTTCTAGTGAGATGTTTGTAAGCACTCTTGACTGAGAATTTGCCATCTTTAGCTGGAATCCAAAGCATTATGTCTTCTTTAGAAGTGTCAATATAGATTTCCTGAGTTTACCTAGAAGTATTGGCATCAAACAAGATATCTAAGAGATAAACATTCCAAGAATTTGTATCTGTATTGATTAGTTCATCCACACTTTCATAAAATCTGTGCATATCATTCACAGGGATGGGTGGATGATTCAATCTTGGAACCCACTTGTCCTTCCATATTTTTGTTCTTCTGCCATTATTAACCTCCATAAAGTAATTATCTTGAATGACTTGAAGACCTTTGGTAATACCGTTCCACATGTAGGAGCAGTTTGTAGCAATTCTCTGATGAAGTATATTACCATATTTGAAATATTTACTTCCTAGAATTTGAACCCAAAGTTGATCTTCTTCAGTGCAAACTCTCCAAGCAAGTTTTGTAAGTAATGCAAGATTAAGTTTTTCTATATCTCTGAAAGCAAGACCTCCATGATCCTTTGACTTACAAAGTTTAGAGTAGGATACAGGGTTAAAGCCTCTATTAGAAGAGTGACCCCAGAAAAACTTCCTTTGAATGGTAGTTCATTTCTTCATGAGCTGATCAGGTAATTTGAAAGAACCCATTTGATAGACAGGTAATGAATTAAGAACATGTTTGATCATTGTAGATCTACCTGATTGAGAGAGTGAAGTAGCAGACCATGTAGATAATCTGTTATTGAAATTGTCTTCAATTAAGATTTAAAAGCTTCTTGTTTAGATTGCCCAAGGATGATTGGAGACCCTAAATACCTTTCTTTTGAGCTCATAGTCTTGACTCCCAGTATTTGAGTGAGTGTTGTTGCAACTTCTGGTTTAGTTTTTTTACTGAAATGCACTGCAGATTCTCAAAGTTGATTACCTGACCTAATTGACTGCTCAAATTGTTAAGAAGTTGAAGGAGATTGTTAACTGAATCCAAATTTGCTTGAGTGAAAATCAGCGATCATCCCTGCAAATATGAGATGATTAATGGTGGAGAATTTGCAGCCACTTTAATGCCTTTGATGATGTTGTTTTGCTGTGCAACTATAAGATTTCTTGAGAAAAACTCCATAGCTAGAATGAACAAATAGTGAGAGAGTGGATCACCCTGCCTAATGCCCCTTGAAGGATGAAATTCTTCACAAGGAGAACCATTGAGAATAACGGAGACAATGTAGTTGTCTTGATGCATTGATGAATGAGTTCACAGAATTCCTCACTGAAACCAAAGTATCTTAAGACTTTAATTAGAAAATCCCATTTTAATTTATTAAAATCTTTAGACATATCTAACTTGAGAGCTAGCCATCCAATTTGACCTCTTTTCTTCTTCATGGAGTGAATAATCTCCGTGAGCAATGATCAGTACAGAGTGATAAGTCTTCTGAAACATAAGCGACTTGATATGGAGAAATAATCTTCTCCATTAGAGGCTTCATTCTGTTAACAAGAATCTTAGAGATGCTCTTATAAGAAGTATTACACAAGCCTATGGGTCTATAATTTGTAGCACAAAGAGGTTTCTTTTTCTTTGATATTAGAGAAATATATGTCTTGTTGATTTGTTTAAAAATGTGCCTTGTTTGAAAGAATCTGGAAACCATAAGACATACATCATCACCTACTACATTCCATTGGCTTTTGTAGAAACCAGCTTGAAAGCCTTCAGGTCCTGGAGCACTCCAATTCTCCATACTCTTGAGAGTGTTGAATATTTCTTCGTTTCCTGGTATTCTAATAAGAATGAGATTGTCTTCATTTCCTGGCTGCATATCAAGATTAAAAACAAGTAAATAAAGCTTACAGGAAGTAAGCAAGAGCAAACCAAAGATTACAAGCGCCCACCAAAAAAGAAAAAGCTAGCTACCAGCCCAGCGAGACAAAATGAGAACCCAACCCCCACCTCATGAAAGGGTTAAGTTACAAAAAAAATTGGCCCCAATTAGAATTAATCATCTCTAAAGAAACACCATTAAGTTCCACATTGTTTTTACACCAGAAGAAAGCTTGATCTTTCACTTTTCTGGTCACTTGTTGCACATCAAAGGTAACTCCATTGAAGGCGAGACCGTTTCGCGCATTCCAAATGGTCCAAGTAATCATTTGCAAGAAGCAAATGTCATAATACCTTACCTGCCGAAGAGGGAAGTATCGCCCTCCACCCTTTAACGATTAAATCTATGCAGTTAGGCATAGTCCAATCCTCCTTGATGAACGATCCAAAGTAAATCCAAATTGGATACACAATTGGACAATGAAACAACGAGATGTGAAACAGATTCTTCCGTTTTACGGCAAAGTAAACAACCATTAACCACCACCATTCCTTTCTTACAGAGAGTGTCCAATGTCGCCATTTTTTCTTGTGATACACTTGCCATAAGAAAAATCCCACCTTATTTGGCCAAGATCTCAACCAAACACTAATATTTGGCAACTCATTTTCATGTTCCTTCTCGAACCAAGAGTAAGCTGGCCTAACAAAAAGATGGTTGTTCTTGTATATCGACCAAACTATGGAGTCTATGCTGGTATATAAACAGGTAAATAAACATTATGGAGTCTATGCTAGTAAATAATTTCTTGAAATTATTTATGCCGTGGAAAAAAAAAAACAGGTAAATAAACACTAGGGATGACCATAGTAATTCCATTGAGTCGTAAAAACGGACTGTTAGTTATTTCAAAGGTTGTGATCTTGTGTTACTCTGATCCATGCCATAATTCGTTTTCATTTTTTGAAAATCCTCTTACGTATTGATTTGTGAACTGTAGATTCTTTACATTTTTATACCACCTGAAAAAGAAGAATAATAAAACACATATAGGAATGAATGTTGATGTAAATGCAACATTCATTAAAATCCAATGAAACAACATCATGAGATGGCAAGAATAGTGGAAACATGTTCATCGAGGAACCAAGGTGTGGAAAATTGGTTAAATGGATACCACATCTGAACCTCATCTGAATATATTTTCTCCCCCAAGTTCTTTTTCCAACACGACTCGTACACTACTGTTAAATGACTTTTTTATTTTCGGAGTTGGATGAAATTTGCTTCTTTAAACTATGACTCTTGCTCCTCTTCCATTCCTACATATTTTCTTTACCGACTCTGAGAAAGTCCACTTCACATTGAAACTGTCAAAGAAATAGTGCCATAGCTTTATTGTTTCTACAAAATTATGTAAAAATAAATGATCTTGTGTTTAAGGTTCAGTTTTACTTGGACGACATAAGCTTGATTGAACCCTCCCACATTTGTGTAGATAATCTAGAGTAGGTGCGCCACTATGACAAAGAGTCCAAACTAAGAAGGAAACTTTAAGAAGTACTCTCGGATTCCAAACCTGTTTATGAGGGAAAACTAACAATCCATCAACATCTAGCGACGCATAATAGTTGGCAGCCGAAAATTCTGCTCCAAAATTCCATTTCCTGCTATCCTCACAATCAGAACTAGGTGAAAACAGTTGTAAAACCTGTAGCAAATCATCAATATGTCCCACTTCCTGCTCATTCAGACTCCTCTTAAAACTAAAATTCTAGGCCCCATTAGATGTCATCATTTCACTAACAATAGCATTTTTCGAATCAGAGATATTGAAAAGAGATGGGTATATATCTATCTTCAAACTGTTAATCCTTGTCATTTATCATACCAAAAGGAAATCATGCTCCCATTCTTTAAGATCAGGCTTGTGTTATCTTTCACAATTTTTTTTCTTTACCCACAGGTTTTTTAGTAGCATTAGGAAAAAAAAAAAAGACAACGTACCTCCAAATTTTTCTCTAATGATTTGTTTCCAAAGCGCTTCATTGTCCTCACCATATCTACACACCCATTTGTATTGCAAATCCTTGTTCACAAACTTCAGTTTCTTAATACCAATTCATCCTCTAGATTTCGGTAAATCGACTATAGAAAATGCTAACCATCTCATCTTATTAGATGTTGTTGAATAACCATGTTATAACACTGCTCAGTCGAACTTGAAAGCGTTGCTATCTCAAGCTTGTTTGTCAAGTTTAGTTGCAAAAACTATAAGTCTTGATTTCTAGTCTGCTTATAAATAAGTCTCAGATTAGGATAGTAAGTGTAGTTGAGCTTTAGACTCCATGGCGTTCATCGAATGAAGACGAAGAACTACTCAAGGGAACTTGTGGAACTTCATCAACAAAAGGTATGTGGAGACTTGAACTCATATATCACTCAAAAGTCTATCTACTATATCTCCTATTTGAGACAAAAAGTCGTATTGCTACATAAACTTCAATTATACACATTTGGTATTTCAAGCGAGTTTATCTCGCTTATCTATTTCTCAAAATATGTGTTGGTAAGCTTTGCTTTAACCAAATTCATCTTTTATTCTTAACGAAAATCAAAAGATGGTCATGTGAAAATCGCCTTGTAACATCTTACATGATTTGTGTGAGACAGTCATTTGATGTAGACTCAGAATGTTTCGTATTGATCATTCGATCACTTGAAAATTACTTTGAAGTTAATAGTTTGTGTGAGAAAGCTATTGTTATCTTCCAAGAATGTTTCAATGATTGAAATGAGGGTTTAGAACATGTAACCATGATTGGATATAAACATAGTGTGTATCCACATTCGTATAAAGTCCAAAACCGGGAACCATGGTATGCGTACACGTACTCGTACTGGTTGGTTGTTGGAAGTCCGGAAACTAAGTACGCGTACTTGCGGAAGTTCAACTTCCATGAATATCTGCTGAAGTTTGGAAGTGTAAATGGTATGCACACCTGTACGCATACTGGCATAACCATACTCAGTCCGGCTACTTAGGTATGCGTACACATTTGCATACTTAAGTAGGTTATGTTCTAAAATCGGTTTGTTCATGAACTAATACATTTATATAATAAGGAATGCAATCTTTTGCAAACTGTGGCTATAATATTCATGAAATGATTCAAGTGAATTAAAATCGATTTTGCTTCAATTATGTCTTGTATACTTCTATGAGAATATAAACAATTGAACAACTCTCTAACTAGTTTCATTCGAGTCATTTGAACTAGTTATGATAAAGATGAATAAGGTTGATATGAAAGCGCTTATATGGCTAACCATTGGTTAACTATTGTTGAACCAACTAAATGTACATGTTTGGGTACGGTTACCTTTATCTAAATGATGGTACATTTCATTTGTGTATAACAAGCTAAGTCCGATCTAACGATTAAAGGATATTAGCTCTAATCTAATCAGGTTTTCATATAACGGTGGATATTGAATGCGTTATTACCAAGGTAGCATTGATTGCAAACCCTGATTTAAAGACTATATAAAGGAAAACCCTAACAACTGGGAACCCTAATCCCCACACCTTATGTGTGATACTAGTTGCGACTAGAGTCAATTTTCCTCTAACCTTAGGTTTTTCACGAAACCCTGTAGGTTAACGACTTGAAGACTTCATTGGGATTGTGAAGCCATACCCAACTATTTCTCTGTAGTTTCCTATTCTGATGTTCTTTGTTTTCTATTGTGATTGAGTATTATCTTCTTTAACATTTGCTCTATATTTATCTTTGATAGGCAAGATTGAAAAGTAGTCACAAACATCTTCGTCTCATCGTTTGTGATTCCACAATATCTTGTTTCGTTAATAGATTAATATTATTGTGAGGTGATTGTAGGTGTGTACGAGAATGCCGGAAGCTGCGACTGTCATGTACCGCCCGGTCCGAAGGAGCCCATGGGCGCCCGCGACACCTGTCATGGGCTAGCCGGCCCTGATAATTATAAGTGGGCGGACTCGGGTTTTGTTCAAATATTGGAGTCCAAAGCATGTTAGCTTTTGCCCGTAGCTTTGTTTAGTTTCCCGGCATGCCTGACTGCCAATAGCCTCAAATAAAGTTTTCTACTAGTGTGATGGATTTCTCAAGAACTTAAATTTCATATGTGGACAATTTATAGGGGTTAGAGAAAATTCTGAATTACATTTCACAGTAATGAATATGAATTGCTTGAACTATCATTTGAACGAGTTACAGATATATCATCATTCATTAAGCCAAAAAAAAACATATATACTTTTAAATTTCGAATTATCTCTTGGGCCCAAGGCCTGCCCGGCCCGATGTGGCCTGACATGTATTGTTTCACGGGTATGGATGGGTTATGGGTATTAAATTTTTGTTATTGCCCGGCCCGGCCTGTTAAACTTAATGGGTAGTAAGGACTACAAGCCCGTCCGGCCCGGCCTGTGCTATAATCGGGCTTTGGATGGCCTGCCCGGCCCGATGTACACCCCTAGGTGATTGATAATACTTGGATGTTCTTCGGGAATACAAGTCCGGTTTATCAATTGCTTCATGTTCACCTTGATTTATCAAAACACGAAATAAAACTCATAGGTATATATGTGGGAGACAGATTTATAGCCTTTTCTGTGTGATATAAATTTATTTATCAAGTATCCGACTTTGTGTCGTACCAACTCTTAGTTGTGGGTGAGATCATCTAAGGGAATCAAGTGAGCAGAATCCGGCGTGGTTCAAGAGGCGTAAGGAACGCAACTTTACCTTGATCAGTGTGAGATTGGTTAGGGCTCAACTACATTCCGGTCGAAGTTAAGCGGTAGTAGGCTAGTGTCCGTAGCGGCTTAATACGGTGTGGTGTTCAAATCTTGGACTAGGTCCCGGGGTTTTACGCATTTGCGGTTTCCTCGTTAACAAATTTTAAATTGTACGTGTTATTTCTTTTCCGCATTATATTTTTTTATATAATTAAAATATCACAAGGTTGTGCGTAGTTCAATCAATTAGATAATCCAACCTTTGGTTGTTGATATAAATTGATTGACACTTGAACATTGGTTTTTGGTACCGTTCAAGTTGTTTCTTATATTAATCAGGCTCACGGATCTCTATTTGTTTGATTTGCTGATTACATTAAGAAACAGAGATATAACTCTTGGATATATTTCTTGATTGAGCTCGCTTTATTAGTTGGTGGTGCTCTCGGAATTATATTGGAGTTAGTCCATACAGATTGCTAAGCGAAATAGTGTCCCTTTGATAAATGTTTCCTCCTTGATAGTTTAATAACCCGACACCTACGAATAATTGGATCCCTGCATTGCCTTATTCTTTGATTTTCCCTAAAGGAATTCCCAAATAACTAAGAGGAAAATTAGTGAGATGATAACCAAAAACTGAAGCACAAAAAACACCATTGTGTGAATATCTTATACCAACAATTGCGCTTTTACTGAAGTTGACCGTTAAACTAGATATAACTTTGAAAGCATAAAGAATACTCTTCAAGTTGTTAATTTGTTCCTTGGAGTTATCTTAAAAAACTACTAAATCATCTGCAAACCGCAAATGGTTTACGATGGTTCCATTATCTGTAACCTGAAAGCCAGAGATAAGTCCCAATTTAACCGCCATTTTTTTTATCATCTGAGAGAGTAATTCGACTACCATAATAATAAACAAGAAAGGGGAGATGGGATTTCCCTGTCTTTTCCCATTCCGGCTTCTAAACATGCGTGTTGCGCCATTTATTAAAATTGAGAATCTAACAATATAAACACACTTACTAATCTACCTTCGCAACAACATTCCAAACCCATATTTTTCCATCACAATATCCAAGCAATTCCAGTTTATGTTGTCGAAAGCTTTCTCGAAGTCCACTTAGGAAACGAGACCAGACCTATTGGATCTTATTTTTGAGTCAATCAAGATCCCATCATTTATGTGTCTATTATGAACAAATACACCTTGATAATTAGAGATGATAGAGAGCAGCACCAACTTTGGTCTCTCTGCTAGTAATTTAGAAATTATCTTATACGCTCCACCAATAAGACTGATAGGCCTGAATTTATGTAAAGTTACACCCCCACTAGTCTTGGGAATTAGCTTCAAGCAGATACAATTTAACCTCCGGTCTAAAGATGCATTACTTTCAAATTCATTGATGACATACATCAAATCAGACTTGATGCTTTTACTAATCATTTTTACTGTCCCCGATAACCAGGTGAAAAAAAAAGATTATTTTACAATTCCCTGACCATTTAGCATTCAAGTTCGACGCATACTAGTCTAAACTCTTCTCCGGCAAGATGAGGTAGCCAAATTTGCAAGTAACAAGATGTTTATTCAGATATCCATGTTTATAAATCATTAAAATCCCATACAATGGTAAGAGTGATAGATATGCATTACAAAAATATCCACAAGTACAGTCTTGCCCAAGTGGTTATACTGTTTTGCTTAGCGGGCAAGAGGTGCTCACTTCGAAACTCTATGACAACATTTTTTCCCCCCAAGTTTCAAATATGCTAATTTTGTATTTTTTTTTTTCCTTCCAAGTTTTAATGGTAATAATGTTACAGTAGAAACTCTATAAATTAATGCTGTCAGGACCATCAAAATTTATTAATTAACCGATAAATTAATAATTATTAATTTATATATTAATTAATACTTTATTAACTTATAGATAAATTTCATATCAAATAATTAGTTTCTATACAAACAAAATACCATATCATATCTTTTATATTTCCTATATAAATACAATATCAATACCAAATCATATTGTTCTTTATAAACACAATATTCAATCATATATTTTATTTCCTATCTAAACACAAGTTTAGACAATTTGGATGAACATACAGACAGTGAAATCACTCAAGACTTGCAAAATTTGATCGAGAAGTTGGGCTATCGCAATTTAATGAATGTCGAAGATGTCCTAAACTATCCGGAAGAAAATGAAGTTACACAGTTGTTAACCAATGAAGAAATAATCGAGAACGTTATGTGAACTAATAAAGATGTGGAAGAAGATGATGAAAGTTTTACGATAGAGCCCCTACACAAAACGAGGCTATTAAAGCGACAATCACATTGAATAATTTCTTGCTAAGCTAACACCAAAAATTCTTACAATGATAAGATGGAATTCAATGCGATATTGATTTTAGCAAAAACAGAAGACAATTAAATCATTTTTCAAAAAGTCTTCGTAAATCATTAATATATTGAATATATATATAATGCATTATTAATTTATATTTCATTTGGGGCCTATATAGGTAATCAAAAAAGTATTATCTTATAATTTTAGCGAATTATTAATTTGGCACGTTGTCCCCGACTCGGGACCGGCCAAAAATATTATTTAAGAGAGTTTATTAAATAATCGAGTATTAATTAAAAGAGTTTCTACTGTATACAGTTGGTGGTGGTATAATACATTCTTCTATACGATGCCTTTATAAAAATCAAAAAGAGACACTTGGGCGCCATGAAAGGTGATCTTCTGTCCTGTCATAGGCTTATCACCATCGTATAATATAAAAGGCTTAATGACAGAACAGGGCCAAGAAATAAATTGTGCATATAGAGAGTTAGTTGGAAAATTGAATAGAGGAGCCAGTCAATGAGTCAGATGGGCATTTATATTGTTTTGAAGCCGTTGGAAAGTTGTGCGAGTGATGATAATTTCTGTGAACGCAAATAGTTGCTTCCACAACCAGTTGATTGAAACCATAAAACAGTAAACCAAATTGAATGAAAATAAGAATCATAAGCCAAAGATAAAGTGCAATCAGAGTAAGAAGGTATCAACACAAGTGATTAACGTGGTTCGGCCTTGCCTACGTCCACGGGATAATAAAGAGTTAGCTTTCATTAATGGTTGTTTGGTTCCAATGGAACTTCATTACAAAAGAATCAAATGGTGAGAGTCTGTATGTAGTAAGAAGAAGGAAGGAGAAAGAGTGTCGGTCGCCCCTCCAAGCCCCCTTTGACCGAACCCAATTGCTCCTATTTATGGGCAAAATATCTTACGCGAGATTACGCATTTGCCCTTAGCTTAGGATTAAAAAGTTTGTGTTGGATACGATATGGTGCTTGTTGTTGTAATATTGTATGGCTCTACTCTTAATCTTCTTCCACGTGTAAATGTAGTTTTTGGTGCATACAATTTGCCCCTTTTCTTGAGGGTTGTTGGTAAACAATCCTTGAGAAATATCACTTCCCCCCTTGTTTGTCATTGCCTCGTTGTCGGCCATGCCCCTTCATGACATGGCTTCGCACCGTCTAGGTCATGCCCCTTTGTGACATGGCTTTGCTCTTTCGTATTAGCACAGGTATTGGAGCCAAAGATAAGCTTCGTATTTTCCTCGGCTACTCGGACTTAGGTATGTGCGAACCAAAGGAAGTCTTTATAATTGTCTTTGGGCATGGGTACATTCGAGCCAAAAATAGGCTTGGGTAGTGGACACGAGGCTTGAATTGATGTTTCTAGATTGAAGCTTCGGGCCATGAGTTGTTGGTCTTTATAAATCAAGTTAATATAACGAGATGTTGATCTTTTGAAAGTGTATTGTTCGTGCAATTCCGTAGGTTGATATCCTAGGAATCGTCTTGCGTGCAATTCCGTAGGTTGATATCCTCGGAATTGTCTTGCGTGCAATTCCAGAGTAGGTTGATATCCTCGGAATCGTCTTGCGTGCAATTAGTAGGTTGATATCCTCGGAATTGTCTTGTGTGCAACCGTAGGTTGATACCCTCGGAATCGTCTTGCGTGCAATTCCGTAGGTTGATATCCTCGGAATTGTCTTGGAGTCAATTCCGTAGGTTGATATCCTCGGAGTCGTCTTGTGTGCAATTCCGTAGGTTGATATCCTCGGAATCGTCTTGTGTGCAATTCCGTAGGTTGATACCCTCGGAATCGTCTTGCGTGCAATTCCGTAGGTTGATATCCTCGGAATCGTCTTGCGTGCAATTCCGTAGGTTGATATCCTCGGAATTGTCTTGCGTGCAATTCCAGTGAGGTTGATATCCTCGGAGTCGTCTTGTGTGCAATTCCGTAGGTTGATATCCTCGGAATTGTCTTGTGTGCAATTCCGTAGGTTGATACCCTCGGAATCGTCTTGCGTGCAATTAGTAGGTTGATATCCTCGGAATTGTCTTGCGTCACAATCCAGTAGGTTGATATCCTCGGAATTGTCTTGCGTGCAATTCCGTAGGTTGATATCCTCGGAGTCGTCTTGCGTGCAATTCCGTAGGTTGATATCCTAGGAGGCTTTTGCATTCAGTTTGGTAGCTGCGCAGGTTGAGAAATTTGTACGCGGAGTGGCGGGCTCGCAGATTGAGCACGTAGATAGGTGACTACGGGGTGAGACGCCTTCGCAAGTTGAGAACTCCCTTCGTGAATGTCTTTGCTGAGTGTTTGAGATGCGAACCCGAAGATGTATGTACCTTCGTGAACGTCTTGAGACCTGTCACCCCGTTGGCTAATCCCGGGCCAGAGGATTCCCTAACGGTGGGGGTCTAGGCAACGTGGTTGGACATGAGATGCTTTTGGTCAGCACGCTCGTTCCTTGAACCCGCCGTCATAAATTGCTTGGGCATCTCTCTGTCGGATGCCATCCCCATGGTCCTACACTCATAGACCTTTACGAGGGAGTCGGAGAGGTGCGTGTGTACGCTTTACCCAATATGAAGATAACGAGACCGGTGGTGCTTGCCCCCGGTTCTCCATTGTATACTTCGTGAACGACTTTAATGAGCGTTTGAGGTGCGAACCCGAAGATGTATGTACCTTCGTGAATGTCTTTCCGAGTGTTTGAGATGCGAACCAGAAGATGTATGTACCTTCGTGAACGTCTTGAGACTGTCACCCCGTTGGCTAATCCCGGGCCGAGGAGGATTCCCTAACGGTGGGGGTGCAGGCAACGTGGTTGGACGGGAGATGCTTTTGGTCAGCACGCTCGTTCCTTGAACCCGCCGTCATAAATTGCTTGGGCATCTCTCTGTCGGATGCCATCCCCATGGTCCTACACTCATAGACCTTTACAGGAGTCAGGAGAGTTGCGTGTGTACGCTTTACCCAATATGAAGATCTGAGAGACCGGTGGTGCTTGCCCCGGCTTATCCGTTTTATGAAAATATATGTAGTTTGCAAGACATGCATCGAGTTTTGCAAAATGTGTGATGCGTGCATAAAGATGTCTACTAGTAAAAACAAAATGCAAGGGGTAAAAGTGATTGCAAACTCTTTGGTTCCGTGTAATGTATGTATGTATGCCCCCTTTTGGTTTCGGAAGCTGGTGGCATAAGCTTATGAAAGCAAAAGTTCCTGCCCCTTTGAGCTTTTCTACTACCGCGATTTTTGTGCGGATGGAGTGAATCCCTTCATATTTTTGAAGCTCCGCTATCGACTACGTGATCGTAGCTTGAACTGCGTAATTGAATCTACTGAATTGAGGTTCGGAGCGTGGAATATGGGTTTACTAGGAGCGTCGGTGTTGCTTTGTACCACCATCATCGTGATACTTGTTCATTGTGTAGAATGTGGGTTAAATCATTGTTGTCAACATCAGGCTTGTCATCTTCATGTCACCGTCGACATCAGACTTGGGTTGAACCGTGGCTTGTAGTTGTATTCGACAATAGATGTTAAGCGAGCTTTAGCTACACTCTTTTAGTTGCCTCAGTGGTATATCGGCTTTGTAGTCCATCCCGAGGTTTGGGCTGCGGAATTGAGCTGCGGTGTTGAGCCTTCGACCCTAATTTCTTGGTGCTTTGTTTGTGCATCGGACTTGAGGCTTCGGAATTGATGCTTCAGGATTGATGCTTCGTGACCTGAGTTGTTATACTGCGTTGCCCCTGAACAAGGTCATGCCACATCTTCGTCATCTGGGTATATAGCAGAACCTTCGGTAAATAGCATAGCCTTCGTTGTTGGATCCTGAAAAGTGGAAGCTTACACCATCACCGTATTGGTACGTTGTACCACCGTCATTGTTCTTGGAGGTCACTTTCGTGGATTTTGGATCTTCTTCACAAAGCTAGGTAAGATCGTCAGGATAGTGGTTCGTCGTTGCTTTTTGTACCTCTTCGTTATCATTGACCCTTGGTTTAGGTTGCGTTGTTTTTCTTGGGTTGAACATCGGATTTAGCATCCGGTGGATGAATGGGACTCGCATCTTGGTCCATCGTTACAAGGCTTATCCTCTTAAGCGCGCGGACTATCTTCTTGGGGTCGAGGCGTTGCACTATCGTTACCGTTGCCTCTATACTGACATCACCTCTTTTATCTTTAGTAGACGGGAGGGATTGAGACGGTCCGCGCCCTACGTCGGCGTACCTCATGAACAAGCGTTGGGTGTCTTCGGTCTTTGGTTAAATTCTAGACGGTGTACTGCGAAGACAAAGGCATTGGTTGCACCCTGCATCGGTGATAATGCTGGGTCTAGCGGCAACTTCATCGAAATGTGCTTCATGTTTCCTCTATAGCGCGGGGTCTTTGCATCTTCGTTATTGGAGTGTTGCTTAGAGTACTTGGTCGGTGGATGATAAGCATTAAGCTTTGTATCGTCGTTCGGCTTTACACCTTTGGCGTCGGTCTTTTGATCGAAGCCTTATCTTGTTAGCTCCTTCCGGGGGTACTTCATGTTCATGTTTGCATGTTCATCACTGCATCGTTGCTTTTTTGTTGGTTGCATGACCTGTTCCCAGGAGGTTGTGACTGCGTTGCGTGGTATCCTACGGAGATGGGGCTGCGGAGTTGAATGCAGGAAGTTGGAGTTGAGGCTTCAGAATTGATCTACGCGATTGATATGCGGAATGAGGCTTCGTAATGAGCAGCTGAACCGAAGCTTCGGGGGTTTGAAGCTTGCATCCGCGTATCTGCGTATCTGTGTTGGACCGATGCTGCTTAATAGTCTTCGATGGGATCCGGTGAATGCATCCCTTTGTCAGGAGCAGCAACCCTTCAAGCTGCGTTTTTTTTTTTTTTTTTTTTTTTTTTTTTTGGCGTACACAGCTCCTTGAGCAGCTCCTTGGCGTACACAACCCTTCAACCCTTCAACCGGCTTATTGCATTCGGAAACTAAGCAGCGGAACTCAAGCTTCGGGGAGGAACTTGAGCAGCGGACTTAGCTGCGGAGCGGCGGAAATGGACATTGCATATGTGTATCGCATGTGAAACATGCCATCGTCGGTGTCACACTTTAGTTGTACTGTCTTGAGCTGGAGCAACATCATCCGAATGGCAAGGGCTCTTATTATTGTTATAAGATTGCACATTGTATGACCTTATGTCATGGTATCGGAATTTGAGCTCATAGTCATTCTACCGGAATTGAAAAGCGTTGCATCGTTTCCCATTGCAGTAATCTCTGGCATACCAAATAGGAAATCAATGTTTCTAAGAATGAGCAAATCTGCGTCGATGAATATAATTTTATCGTAATCGGTCAAGTGTCATAAACGAAACTTGTCTGTAATTCCACTCGTTGTAAGCATTCTCTTGACTTTAGGATTTACGATCCTCTCGATTGTCCGAATTTTCCATCCAGTGCAAGACCACTCCTGTGGTATTCACTTATAGTGTCGTCCACAAGCATGACAAAATCCCTTGTGGAACCGCGATGCGGATACTGCGAAGCGGCGAACGCACCACGAGACGTATATGTCGGCGAACGGAGAATCATAGCGTATGCTTCACGGTGTGCGATTCAGAGTATACCCTCTCCGTTTTTGGCGGTGAAAGCTCACAAGACCGTGGGAGGTGAAGCAGTGCGGCGTATCGATATTGGGATTTTGAGCTGAAGCTCACAAGTCCCGCCTGTAATAATCAATAGGACAAGCTTCACTGCAGAAATTTTGCATTTTGAGCTTTTTTTCTTGTGTATATGATGTCTGAGGTGGCTTCTCATCGGCTTCTTTAGAAGTTTTAGTTCTTAGGAACCTTCTCTTATTGTTTGTATCCTCAAATGATCCAGCTGATAACCTTAGCCTATGCTCAATAGGATTTGGAGAGCGGTTGCTGCCCATTGATCCGCTCATCTTTGATTTATTTACAATGTACTAAGATGCAACATCTAAGTCTGATAGGAGAAGGGCTGCGACCCCAGAGGCGGTCTCCCCCTTGGAACACAACGTCCGACAAGGGAAGTTCTCTTGGCACGTTTCCTTATCTGCAGCCTATGGGTACGCATGAACATGTATAAGAAGAGTAAATCGTTTCACACATGAGCAGATAATCCGCATAGAGTAGAGACATGGATTGAGCAAACTATGTTAAATCATATCAAAATGAAACGAAAATGGAATGAAGCTTATTTGTTCCCAGGAGGTTGTGACTATACTGCGTGATATCCTACGGAGATGGAACTCCAGAATTGAATCTGGGGAGTTGAACCTGAGCTGCGGAATTGAGTTTCGGAATTGAGTCTTTGGAATTGAGTCTTCGGACTGAGGCTTCGGTTATTAGTCTTCGGTGTTGGAGTTGAGCATCGGAAAGTAAGCAGCGGAACTGAAGCTTCGGGGAGGGATTTGATCAGCGGATTTGAGGCTTCGGAAATTTAGCTGCGGAGATGCGGGAATGAAGCTTGGATCTGCGTATCGCGTGGCATCGTGATTCTCTGTACGTCGGTTTCCAAATGCGTACACTTCTACTTTCCGTAGACACTAGTACAATGTATGACCCGCAATGAAGAATTGAACCAACTTTGGCCATCGTTGTAATTAATTAACTATACAGCGGACTCTGCCCCTTGTTCGCAGCAGTAACTGTCCATTTCACAGCTTTTCTCCTTGTGCTCCTGGTTGTCCGTTGCAGTCTATCGTCATTGCTTATGCTACCGTAATAGCCTTTGCTTCTTTGTGTACTCTACTAGCGTAGTCTTCATTTGAACTGTTGCTCTTCTCCTTTGTTTGGACTATGCATCATCAGTTTCATTCTTTGGTTCATCGTTGTTGGACTTGGCAGTTGACACTATCATCCTCCTGAGATTTGATGTCATCGTTATTGGGCACTTGGATCCTCGTCAGATCATACGTCATCTGAGTGGGAACGTTAGCTGTTACGTAGCGGATTTACAGCAACCTTGTACTGGACCGTCGGCTTTACAACAACCTGAGCATCGTTGTTGGAATCCCATCCTTGTGATTGGTCTTTGCACCATCTTCATCGTCGGCCTCCAACTTCGGTTCATCTTCGTATAACCTTGTATCCTCGCCTGACTTTGCTTTGTCTGCATAAAGATTTAGATCATCGAGTTGCTTGTATCTTTGTCATCCGAGCTTTAGATCTTCGGGTTATCAGCATCGAATATTGCGTCATCATTGTCGGATTTTTGCCCCATCAGCACTGCAGGGCTTAGCATCGTCGTCTTCGTTGATCATCATCATAACAGGACTTTGGCGTATCTGTGCATGGCTTTGTATTATCGGTGTCAGAATTTGAATCGTCCTCTGACCTGCAATGTCTTCATCGTCCTCCTACGTACTTTGGTTCCCCTGCAGTCATCTTCAGACTTTGGCAGCAACACCGGCATCGGGTTTTGGCTCATCTGTACTTGAACTTGAGCTGAGCTGCATGTGCTTCGTGCAGACAGTCTCCACCCTAGAACTAGCGGGTTTGACGTGCGCGAGTCGAAACCTTGGAGCGTAGTAACATCGTCGTGCTTTGGAAACGAAGCTTTATAATCGAGTGGTCTGGGACCGCATCGGGGCTATCGCCGGGATTGGGCTAGTCGCTAGGATGAATTGTGCTTGAGTCTCCGTCACCATCATCGTCGGATGGATCATGTGTCTTGTATGTTCACGGTATCATTGTACTCTTACACTAGATCATCAAGTTCCTTGTACCTTCGTACTAAGACTGCCCCAACGGTATACAAGATCGGGTAGCCTGTGTATTCTTTACTGATCCATCCAACCATTGGCTGTAAACCCATTGTTTGGTGTGATCGATTTCATGTATCCAAGATTCTTTCCAACAACGTTGTCTGGATCGGGATTGCATCGTCGACACCAGAGGTGATGTTCTTAGATTGACAAAACATGTTAACAGTAATTAGTCCCTGAACATCAGGTATACTAGGAAAACAAAGTGGTTGGGTGACAAAGAACTAAAACATACTATTACAGGTTGAAAAGACAACAATAGGGGTTTTCTTAAGAGAGAACAATAATAACTAGCTGAAACAGATCCCTGGCTTAAACAGGAAACAAGTTCCAAAGCAATGATTCGTTAAATCATTTTCGCAAACAGTTAAAAACCAATGTTTCTAGCGCCAAATTGTGAACGCAAATAGTTGCTTCCACAACCAATTGATTGAAACCATAAAACAGTAAACCAAATTGAATGAAAATAAGAATCATAAGCCAAAGATAAAGTGCAATCAGAGTAAGAAGGTATCAACACAAGTGATTAACGTGGTTCGGCCTTGCCTACGTCCACGGGATAATAAAGAGTTAGCTTTCATTAATGGTTGTTTGGTTCCAATGGAACTTCATTACAAAAGAATCAAATGGTAAGAGTCTGTATGTAGTAAGAAGAAGGAAGGAGAAGAGTGTCGGTCGCCCCTCCAAGCCCCCTTTGACCGAACCCAATTGCTCCCTATTTATGGGCAAAATATCTTCTGGCAGATTACGCATTTGCCCTTAGCTTAGGATTAAAGCTGTGTTGGATCTGATATGGTGCTTGTTGTTGTAATATTGTATACAGCTCCTACTCTTAATCTTCTTCCACGTGTAAATGTAGTTTTTGGTGCATACAATTTCAAAATTAGCTGGTCTTCATTCGTTATAATCTAAGCTAAAAGGAGTGATAATTGATTTTAGTTGCTGACTAGCAGAGTTACCAAGAGGAAATTAAGCAAACAAACACCATTAGGAATTAGTTAATTGCCATTTGGCTTCAAGACGCAGGAAACGATAGACCCAACATGCCATGCATACAGCAAAACAGAAAGAGAAAGCGAAAAAAGACAAGGCATCGAGTTTATCCAAGTTGATGGATGGAGCTCAGCTATTTGCAATTTTGCAAAGCAAACAAAACAGCTCTTGTGGTTGCAGGTCGCACATAACAGAGCAATGTACTTGAGTCAGTTTAGTTTAGAGTAGTTATGCCAGCAATTTTGTGTGAGAATCAATCATTTTTTTTACTCAAATACCAAAAGTGAAAAAGTTGGTTCAGAAATGGGTGCGCGGCAAATTGGTTCTAGGGTTATTAGGACTCACTGTGCCGAAAACAAGGACCCACTTCGAACCTTTCAGGTTGAATTTTTCTTCTTAATATTAGTTGACTGGTCAAATCAATTTTCTTTTTTCCAAGTTTGAATGGCCGCTTCAAATTTTAAGATTAAGAACGTGTCGACTTTGCATTGGACCTGGAGACGTGTTTAAGAGTTCGTTTGTTTAGCGTAAAAAGAGGATCATGTGTTTGATTCGGTTTTAAAGAATATATCATCTTTATCTTTACTTATTATATATGTAAATTTTTTGTTTGAGTTTGCACGCATTAACTACAAACCACAAAAAATTCTTGGTAAATGCCTTCTTTACAGGGATTGAGTAAATAATTATAGGATGTTTTGGAGTAGTTTTTATTGGAAAAAAAGCTTCCAGCGGGAGTGTTTTCAAAATTTGGAAACCTTGCATCGTATTCGGCATGTCATTAAAACGCGTTTTCAATGTTACACCTAACGCGGAGACCAAGTTGTTAAATGAAGATTATGGAAGCAATTAATCAGGACAATGGATACTATCACCCAATATACATCAAAAAGTCAAAAATAGCAGGCTGTAATGGACTCCCACCACATGCATAATTGGTGTTTTCCTGTTTGGACAATGAGTAATGATAATTATTCTTCTTTGTTTTCAAGATTTGTAAGTACACTTATTTATCTCCATTGCCACGTGTCTTAACAGAATCGCGTGGATGCCATTACTCAAAGAATGACACATAGGGGCATCCGTGGCACTCGAGATGACGTGCCATCCAGCATCGAGACCAACGGTCGAGATCAGAGGCATCCGAGATATGTAGTCCGCGTAGCACCAAAGGATGGCTTTAACCCATCACGAGGTAAGACATGATCAGCGGTCGGAGATAGTCCGATCCGACACGAGGAGCGTGACAAGAGGATCGACACCATTCGGCGTGGGTGGGCGCCCAACCACCCACATTTAATGTAGCTCGAAGAGAACACGTGTCGTGCACGACCAACGATGGAAACGAGGGTTGATCGGCGTGATGAGCAGAGATACGATGAAGGCAAGCGGAATGATACGTCGCGGACCACACCAATGAGTTAACATTCAAGTCCGCGCACCACACACTGAGAATACAAGAAGATAAGATCTCGACAGCTCATTGTCAGTAGGACCCACCTAATTTAGCTATAAATATGTACACCTCCTCCACTGAGAGGGGGATCAAAAAAGGAGAGGAGAGAGGATAGGGAGAAGTAAGTAAGTTTTAGCTCAGGTATTCGATGATCACAAGACTTTGTGATCATCTTTGTAACCATTTATCTTATAGTGAATCTCCTCGGACAGGTGGACGTAGGCCTCGATCTTCGAACCACGTATATCGTTGTCTCTCTTATCTTTTGCACCGATAGTTTCATTTACATACTCATATTCTAGATCTATCTGGATCCCCGGGGGATGATAATGAGATCATGACAAACTAGAGGGGTTTGGAATCTATGAATTATCATCTACCTATGCGTGTTCTATATTTCTCACACCTCAGTGCACGTATTCAACTCTTATAAAGATTGTTTGTGTTCGTGTGGAATCGCCAACCCGATTCACGTGTTCACAATTTGGCGCTAGAAACAGGGAACAATTTTCCGAACCCTTTTCCCCTTCAATCACGGGGGCAGGATGAGGAACAACCAAAATCTTTCTTTGTGACCACGCCAAAACAAAGATCATCACCATCCGCGGTAGAGGATCGCGAGAAATCATCTAAGGGAGAGTCCGAGGTATTCCCACCATGAGCAACACCAACATTACCTTGCACCAAGGCCCCACCAATAGTGGAGGAGGTACCGGCAAAGCGAGTCGGTAGGCACTACCAAAACCCCAAAGAGACACCGCCGGATGGGCCACCAACGTGACTATCTCGAGAACACTCAATCATCACCAGTGGAAGCAGAGTGAAGTAAAACAAGCCCCATGTGAGAGGACATGTCAAATGGGTACATTCCCCCGAGATAAAACCTTACCAAAGGAGAATTCATAACAAGAACCCCCTTCTTTGTCACCACTACTAAGAACAAGTCCCTTACCTTTATCTATAACATTCACACTGGACTTAGTAACCCAATTATTTCCACCACCAGCATCCGAATCACCAATACCACCAACATCCAAATCACCTTTACCACCACCAGCGGCAGTGGCCGGGTCACCTTGACCACCACCAGTGGCCGAATCACCTAGATCACCACCAGTGGCCGGGTTATCTTGACCACCACCGGTGGCCGAATCACCTAGATCACCACCAGTGGCGGATCACCACGACCACCACCAATAGCGGATCTGACGACCACCACCGGTGGCGGGATCCTCACCTCCACCGTCAGTTGCTCGATCACCATCACCTTCTTGAACAGCGGAGAAGTCTCGGTCGCTCTTCCCTATCGGAAGAGTCCTCATCACCACACACGGGACTATTTACATCCTCGAAATGAGACGAACCCTCGGTGGGAGAATTCGATGATTGCTTGGGATTAATCTTTCTTACCTCTACACGCTTTACAACACGTAATGATAAAAGAACCATTGACATCACCTTTCCTTGACATAATCAACATTATTTAAGAAAACGTAGGGGCATACATACGAAGAAAACAAACGACGCACCTTAACAACGTCGGTATTCGCGGAGGAAGATCGCATCGGGAACATCTTCGTCTTCGCATCATCAACATCACGGCTATAAACAAAATCCATACCGGCAAAACTCATTCGCGCGAAGCGATGAATGAGTGTAACGAGCGGGAGAAGCTTCGCGAGGAAGACTGTCAACGATGGCCGCCATCCACGGGGACCGGGAACCCGCCCGTAGGCCCACAGGCCAATGACTTCAAGAAAGTGGCAGGACCACTCATAGTCATGATCACGCTTGATTCTCTCCTCGGCGGGAATAGGAAGACCTTGGCACCGGGAATCCTCGCCATCTTGGAGTCACTTACCTCGCTCAAAAGGCGAACTTCCCCTTAACGTAAGTAATGTTCCGTAGACTCACAGACCACGGCTTACGAGTATTCCTATTAACATAATCTCCAAAGGATTTGTTGAAATTCTCAGGAGTATACCACCCTTTCTCCTTTTCTAATCTAGGGGCATAACAAGTCATCATCGTTTTCCCCTTACTACGAAGATAGCATTCACGAAGATGGCGGAGATAGTTTCCTGTCAACTGTTGCACCCGCGATTATGACTTTTCTTGGCGATATCGCGGCTAGACAAGACCCGGTAGTAGAAATCATCACCAGCTTTATACAAGGGTAACATCAAACCAGCCTCGAAAGCACCCACGGTCGTCAGCAAATGAAAGGCATCGTACTTATAATTGGAAACCATCTCATAAGTTATGTCTTTATCAGCGGCATAAAAACGAACCTGGAAATGCTGAAGACCGTGCTTCACCTTGAAGGCCTCGAGATCAATGTGTCGGAAGGTAAACTTTTTATTACCCAGAGATAAAGGACGAAAAGTAACAGCAGAGTTTTCCTCGAAAGCTTCCTCTGTAGCATCCTCCCATGAGAACCGCATGACCCTCCTCTTAGGAGGAACTAAGTCTCTCAAGATCCTATCTCCGTGGCCTTTCTTTTCGAAGTAAGAGTTTTAGTCGACTTACTAGGCACGGGTGGGTTAGCCCGCGTTGGAGGCTGAGTGCGGAGGGGCTGCACATTCAAAGGTTCATTGCGAGGATTCGACTGCTTCTTAGGAGACCCACCTCTAGAACGAGTCACGGCATATCTAGATCCTTGCGGAGAATCACCCCTTCTAAGTGAAGGCCTTTGACCGGAGGATGAGGATGTTCGTCCCTCCCGAAGATTACCCTGGGTAGGTGGGGACGGAGCTCCACCCCTTACGTTAGGATCACTCCGAGGAGATCGATGGGGACTTGACGGGGGGGTTTGGTAAGGAACCCGCGGATGATCAGACATATCTACGAACACAAACACGAATAGGAATTCAAATCAGAGGCAGGAAAGATCAAAAAGCAAGAAAATCTCAAGAACAGCAGTATAAAAGAAGATAACCCTAGGTTTCATCTAACAATTGCTTAAACTCTCAGATTATCATCCAAACTCAAAAGAAGAAACAAAATCAAAAGCATGACATGAAACACCCAACTCGGTGGCATTAACTCTCAAATCCCGGGGTATACTTAAACCTAAACTTATCATCAATGCGTCATCAGAAAATCAGAAGCTCGACAGACTCAGGGATGGTGATTAAACGGAACAAAAGATCATACCTGAACCACGAAGAGTCAATCAACAGCAGCAACGAAGAAGAAGCAACGAGTAAACGATCACAGTAGCAGCAACCACGATGACCACAGTAGCAGCAACAGCAGCAACGATGGTGTCAGAGGGAGTTAAGAAGATGAAGACAAGAACAAAGAATAAAACAGAGAATGTGAATTAAAGTCACATTCTCTCACTCTTCCCCTTTTTATACAGAACCAGAAGAAACCGTCCACTACCCAAAGGGCAGTTATGGCCGGACATGGGAAACATGCACAATAAATGCGAGTAGCGCCTTTTTAGGAGAAATTATGAGGAGATAAAAAACGTACCACACGGTTCTTCTTCCAACAAAAGCCAAACGCCCAGTCGCAAGAAGAGGGGCAAATTGTAAGTACACTTATTTATCTCCATTGCCACGTGTACTAACTTGAGAGTCCACGTGGATGCCATTACTCAAAGAATGACACATAGGGGCATGGTGGCACTCGAGATGACGTGCCATCTGTCGAGACCAACGGTCGAGAGATCAAGAGGCATCCGAGATATGTAGTCCCGCGTAGCACCAAAGGATGGCTTTAACCCATCACGAGGTAAGACATGATCAACGGTCGAGAGATAGTCAGGCCCGGCACGGACGCGTGACAAGAGGATCGACACCATTCGGCGTGGGCTGGACCGCCCCAACCACCCACATTTAATGTAGCTCAGAGAACACGTGTCGTACGACCAACGATGGAAACGAGGGTTGATCAGCGTGATGAACCGAGATACAGTAGAAGCCGCGGAATGATACGTCCGCGGACCACACCAGCGGGTTAACATTCAAGTCCGCGCACCACACACGAGAATACAAGAAGATAAGATCTCGTGACTCATTGTCGGTGGGACCCACCTAATTTAGCTATAAATATGTACACCTCCTCCTTGAGAGGGATCAAAAAAGGAGAGGAGAGAGGATAGGGAGAAGTAAGTAAGTTTTAGCTCAGGTATTCGATGATCACAAGACTTTGTGATCATCTTTGTAACCATTTATCTTATAGTGAATCTCCTCAGACCCGTGGACGTAGGCCTCAGTGCTGAACCACGTATATCGTTGTCTCTCTTATCTTTTGCACCGATAGTTTCATTTACATACTCATATTCCAGATCTATCTGGATCCCCGGGGGATGATAATGAGATCATGACAAACTAGAGGGGTTTGGAATCTATGAATTATCATCTACCTATGCGTGTTCTATATTTCTCACACCTCAGTGCACGTATTCAACTCTTATAAAGATTGTTTGTGTTCGTGTGGAATCGCCAACCCGATTCACGTGTTCACAATTTGGCGCTAGAAACAGGGAACAATTTTCCGAACCCTTTTCCCCTTCAATCACGGGGGCAGGATGAGGAACAACCAGCAAATCTTTCTTTCGCAGCCACGCCAAAACAAAGATCATCACCATCCGCAGCCGAGGATCGCGAGAAATCATCTAAGGGAGAGTCCGAGGTATTCCCACCATGAGCAACACCAACATTACCTTGCACCAAGGCCCCACCAATAGTGGAGGAGGTACCAAGCAAACCGTCGGTAGAGCACTACCAAAACCCCAGCAGCAGACCGCCGGATGGGCCACCAACCTTCATGACTATCCTCGAGAACACTCCAATCATCACCACCGAAGCAGAGTGAAGTCCGAAACAAGCCCCATAACCGAGGACATGTCAAATGGCTGTTCCCCAGATAAAACCTTACCAAAGGAGAATTCATAACAAGAACCCCCTTCTTTGTCACCACTACTAAGAACAAGTCCCTTACCTTTATCTATAACATTCACACTGGACTTAGTAACCCAATTATTTCCACCACCAGCATCCGAATCACCAATACCACCAACATCCAAATCACCTTTACCACCACCGGTAGCGGTGGGTCGGGTCACCTTGACCACCACCGGTGGCCGAATCACCTAGATCACCACCGGTGGGCGGGGTTATCTTGACCACCACCGGTAGCCAAGAATCACCTAGATCACCACCGGTGGGCGGATCACCCCGACCACCACCAATAGCCGGATCCCCCTGACCACCACCAGTGGCCGGATCCTCACCTCCACCGTCAACTGCTCGATCACCATCACCTTCTTGAACAGGCGGAGAAGTCTCAATTCGCTCTTCCCTATCGGAAGAGTCCTCATCACCACACACGGGACTATTTACATCCTCGAAATGAGACGAACCCTCGGTGGGAGAATTCGATGATTGCTTGGGATTAATCTTCTTACCTCTACACGCCTACAACACGTAATGATAAAAGAACCATTGACATCACCTTTCCTTGACATAATCAACATTATTTAAGAAAACGTAGGGGCATACATACGAAGAAAACAAGCGACGCACCTTAACAACGCGGTATTCCGCGGAGGAAGATCGGCGATCGGGAACATCTTCGTCTTCGCATCATCAACATCACGGCTATAAACAAAATCCATACGGCAAAACTCATTCGCCGAGGGTAATGAGTGTAACGAGCGGGAGAAGCTTCGCGAGGAAGATCACAATGATGGTGCCATCCACGGGGACCGGGAACCCGGCCCGTAGGCCCACGGGCCAATGACTTCAAGAACAGTGGCAGACCACTCATAGTCATGATCACGCTTGATTCTCTCCTCGGCGGGAATAGGAAGACCTTCGGCACCGGGAATCCTCGCCATCTTGGAGTCACTTACCTCGCTCGAAAAGGCGAACTTCCCCTTAACGAAGTAATGTTCCGTAGACTCACGAGACCACGGCTTACGAGTATTCCTATTAACATAATCTCCAAAGGATTTGTTGAAATTCTCGAGTATACCACCCTTTCTCCTTTTCTAATCTAGGGGCATAACAAGTCATCATCGTTTTCCCCTTACTACGAAGATAGCATTCACGAAGATGGCGGAGATAGTTTCCTGTCAACTGTTGCACCCCGCGATTATGACTTTTCTTGGCAGTATCACGGCTAGACAAGACCCGGTAGTAGAAATCATCTGACTTTATACAAGGGTAACATCAAACCGACCTCGAAAGCACCCACGGTCGTCGGCAAATGAAAGGCATCGTACTTATAATTGGAAACCATCTCATAAGTTATGTCTTTATCAGCGGCATAAAAACGAACCTCGGAAATGTCAAGACCGTGCTTCACCTTGAAGGCCTCGAGATCAATGTGTCGGAAGGTAAACTTTTTATTACCCGAGAGATAAAGGACCAAAAGTAAACAGCAGAGTTTTCCTCGAAAGCTTCCTCCGTAGCATCCTCCATGAGAACCATGACCCTCCTCTTAGGAGGAACTAAGTCTCCGGAAGATCCTATCTCCGTGGCCTTTCTTTTCGAAGTAAGAGTTTTAGTCGACTTACTAGGCACGGGTGGGTTAGCCCGCGTTGGAGGCTGAGTGCGTAGGGGCTGCACATTCAAAGGTTCATTGCGAGGATTCGACTGCTTCTTAGGAGACCCACCTCTAGAACGAGTCGCGGCATATCTAGATCCTTGCGGAGAATCACCCCTTCTAAGTGAAGGCCTTTGACCGGAGGATGAGGATGTTCGTCCCTCCCGAAGATTACCCAGGTAGGTGGGGACGGAGCTCCACCCCTTACGTTAGGATCACTCAGGAGATCGATGGGGACTTGACGGGGGGTTTGGTAAGGAACCCGCGGATGATCGGACATATCTACGAACACAAACACGAATAGGAATTCAAATCGAGAGGCGGGGAAAGATCAAAAAGCAAGAAAATCTCAAGAACAAAGAAGTATAAAAGAAGATAACCCTAGGTTTCATCTAACAATTGCTTAAACTCTCGGATTATCATCCAAACTCAAAAGAAGAAACAAAATCAAAAGCATGATGGATTGAAACACCCAACTCGGTGGCATTAACTCTCAAATCCCGTGGTATACTTAAACCTAAACTTATCATCAATGCGTCATCGAGAAAATCGAAGCTCGACAGACTCGGGGATGGTGATTAAACGGAACAAAAGATCATACACAGAACCACGAAGAGTCAATCAACAAGAAAGCAACGAAGAAGAAGCAACGAGTAAACGATCACGATGCAAAGAACCACGATGACCACGGTGGCGCTAAACAAAGGCAGCAACGATGGTGTCGAGGGGAGTTAAGAAGATGAAGACAAGAACAAAGAATAAAACAGAGAATGTGAATTAAAGTCACATTCTCTCACTCTTCCCCTTTTATACGTAACCGTAAGAAACCGTCCCACTACCCAAAGGGCGTTATGGTAGGACATGGGAAACATGCACAATAAATGCAGGTAGCGCCTTTTTAGGAGAAATTATGAGGGAGATAAAAACGTACCACACGGTTCTTCTTCCAACAAAAGCCAAACGCCAAGTCGCAAGAAGAGGGGCAAATTGTAAGTACACTTATTTATCTCCATTGCCACGTGTACTAACAGAGTCCACGTGGATGCCATTACTCAAAGAATGACACATAGGGGCATCCGTGGCACTCAGATGACGTGCCATCCGCCGAGACCAACGGTCGGGAGATCAAGAGGCATCCGAGATATGTAGTCCGCGTAGCACCAAAGGATGGCTTTAACCCATCACGAGGTAAGACATGATCAGCGGTCGAGGAGATGGTCCACCGACAGGGCGTGACAAGAGGATCGACACCATTCGGCGTGGTGGACCGCCCAACCACCCACATTTAATGTAGCTCGAGAGAACACGTGTCAAATACGACCAACGATGGAAACGAGGGTTGATCAGCGTGATGAACCGAGATACGATAGAAGCGCGGAATGATAATCCGCGGACCACACCAATGCGGGTTAACATTCAAGTCCGCGCACCACACACGTAATACAAGAAGATAAGATCTCGACGGCTCATTGTCGAGTAGGACCCACCTAATTTAGCTATAAATATGTACACCTCCTCCACCGAGCAGAGGGGATCAAAAAAGGAGAGGAGAGAGGATAGGGAGAAGTAAGTAAGTTTTAGCTCAGTTATTCGATGATCACAAGACTTTGTGATCATCTTTGTAACCATTTATCTTATAGTGAATCTCCTCAGACCCGTGGACGTAGGCCTCAGTGCTGAACCACGTATATCGTTGTCTCTCTTATCTTTTGCACCGATAGTTTCATTTACATACTCATATTCCAGATCTATCACGGATCCCTGGGATGATAATGAGATCATGACAAACTAGAGGGGGTTTGGAATCTATGAATTATCATCTACCTATGCGTGTTTATATTTCTCACACCTCGGTGCACGTATTCAACTCTTATAAAGATTGTTTGTGTTCGTGTGGAATCGCCAACCCGATTCACGTGTTCACAAGATTAGAAAAATTAACACAATTGCCAAAAATTACTTTAAATTTCTGGGATTTTAGTTAAAAGAAAATGCAAGATACTATCCCCTGACCGTGGTATACTGGCCTACCTCTTCTCCGGCAAGATTAGGTTGTGTCCTTATTTTTATTTTACCAAAAGATACAGAAGCAGAAGCTCGCCCGAGTGGTTCTTGCTTCGTGGGCATGAGGTACTCACTTCGACCCTCTATGATATCATTTTTTTTTCTTCCCAGTTTTAATTGCAAGTGTAGGTAGCGACGCTTGGGCAGAATGAGAGGTCATATTCTGTCGGAGGCGTTCATTGTTTAATGTCTAGTCATTTTCTCAATAATTCAAGAATCATTCCCGTCAACAAGTAATTTCGCACCTTGTTTTAAGGGATTTTGATCATAAAACAGCTAGTGGTAAATATGATCAAGAGAAACAGCTTTCCATGTTAGAATGAATTCTCGGTGGAGAGCCAACTTGGTCAAGATCTAATTAATTACCTGTTTTTACTCTGTTTCAGTTTGTGTTTTACAATGTTTCCTTGAAAGAAGAAAAGATTTCGTATTAATTATAGGATATTTTTTTTATCGGGGCATTAAATTGTAAGAGTTTTGAAAACTTGGTATACCTGTGCGTGGCATGGCATGGCATTTAATCCCTCAGTTAATGTTTTACCAAACAGGAAGGTGTAGATGAAATTGGCGATCAGTATTTGATAGATTTTGGAAAACTACATATCGAGAGATTTTCTTCTCTTTTTAATCGCGAAAAGGTGACTTAAAACGGAGATAAATAAGGCATGAAGAGCCACGGATGGTATATTTGGGAGTCTTTGAATGGCATGTCGTATTTTCGAGCGATATCAACGGGATATTTTTCTGGGAATTGTGTGGTACCTATTGGCTTTAAGTTCGAGGATAGGCCTGATTGTCTATTATTATATACACTATGTGAGGCGCTAGGATTTATTCTTTCCTAAGATTCCGATTTACTTGGCGTTGTAGAGTTTTCACGGAGATTAAGAAATATCGAGAGAGGTAAAATCTTTCCAATAATACCCATATTAATTCCTACTTAAATAGTTAAATAGCCTAGTTTTGTGTTTCTAGATTCTAGGAAAGTTATCAATCCCGTAACAATTTGCTTGGGATATACTACCAAATATTCCAAAATTGAGTATATATCCTCCATGGGGTATATTTAAAAATTAAAGTAATTTTTTTGTGTTGATTACGATGAGTATTAATTCTCTGGTGTGATTCCAAAGCAGGGGTAAATTAGAGAAAATTGGGAGAAAATACTAAAACTATCATCTAATTTGAAACACAAAAGAAACCCTAAAAAAGCAAGTAAATTGGAACGGAGGGAGTATGTTGATTAGTAAAACCAATGCGCGGAGTTACCCAGAGGAAATTAAAGACACCCCACCCGTCAATTGATTGCCATTTGGTGCCTGGAAAACACAGCAGAAGATGCATGGAGCAAAACAGATGAGAAAGAGAAAAAGAAAAAGACAAAGTATTGAGTTGGAGAGATTCTCTTGCAACATCGAGCTCATCCATTGCAAACAAAATTGCTCCAGTGTGCTTGAGCAAGATAGGTCCCATGAAATAATGCGGCAATCCAGATTTTGTGTTAGCATCACCATTTTGATTCCCTTTCTGCAAACCACCTGACTAAAAAGTCCTAATCTCTGTTCCGTTTCTCATCCAAGTAAGTTTGAGTCTAGTTTTGACGGAAATTGACTGGTGAAACCGTTATTTTTCCCAGTTTTAATGGCACGACTAAAATTTCTAAAAAGCATTACATTGGCAGTAGGAGACAGGGCCAAAGGCACGCATTACAAATCTTTTTATTTGTTTATTGAAAATCAAATCAAAAGGGGCATGAGACCCCATGTGTTCTTGTACTGGCAAAGGCTTATCATGATAAACAAAGAGGCATCTTTTGCTTTGTCTAGTAGTCATTTTCTCTGATTTTAAAAAATTATTCAAAGTTAGTCTTGTTGTGAACACGTGAATCGGGTTTGGCTTCCACGTGATCACAAACAATCTTTACATAAGTTGAATACATGCACTGAGGTATGAGGAGTATGGAATAAGCATAGGTAGAAGATAAATCATAGATTCCAAACCCCTCTAGTTTGTCATGATCTCATTATCATCTTCCGGGGATCCAGATAGATCTGGAATACGAGTATGTAAATGAACTTAACGGTGCAAAAGGTGAAAGAGACAACGATATACGTGGTTCAAGACTAAAGCCTACGTCCACGGGTCTAAGGGGATTCATTATAAAATAAATGGTTACAAAGATGATCACAAGATCTTGTGATCATCGAACATATGAGCTAAAACTCACTTACTTCTCCCTATTCTCTCTCTTTTCTGTTTTTTTCGATCCCCCTTCAGTGGGAGGGGGATACATATTTATAGCTAAACTCGGTGGGGCCTACTGACAATGAGTTGTTGAGATCTTATCTTCTTGTATTCTGTGCATTGTTACGCGGTGGAATATTATCCCGCGGCGTGGTCCGCGGACTTCTATGTCACTCCGCTGGCTTCGACCATATCCCGATTCATCACGCCGACCAACCCTTGTTTCCATTTGGTCGTCCGACACGTATTCTCTGAGCTACATTAAATGCGGGTGGTTGGAGCGTCCCAGTCCACGCCGGGTGGTGTCAGTCCTCTAGTCATGTCCATGTCAGTTGGACTATCTCTGACCGTTGATTACGTCTTACCTCGTGATGGGTTAAGGCCATCCTTGGGTGCTACGCGGACTTATCTATCTTTGGTGCCCCTTTATTTCCGACCGTTGGTCTTGACGGATGGCACGTTGTCGAGTGCCACGGATGCCCCTATGTGTCATCCTGTGAGTGATGTCATCCACGTGGACCCTGTTAGCGCACGTGGCAATGGAGATAAATTAGTGTACTTACACTTGTCTTGGGGATTTTGGTTAAACAAGTTACCACTAATTATGATTAAGATATAAACTAATCGCAAGTGGGAACGGACGTGTCGACATTGTGTTGGCTGTGAAAGCGGTTTACAGCAAAAAAGAGGATCATGATCGTGCAAAACTGTGTTCTTCACGATCTCAAAGAAAGATATAAATCTTTGGAAAATGGGATACATTTTTAGGTTACATGTACAAAAAGGGTTCTTGAAACCACGCCCGGCCAAGTGGTTCATTGTTTTGCTTAGTGGGCAAGAGATCCTCACTTCGAACCTCTATAATTTTTTTCCCCAAGCACTTATGGCTAACCATATCCACAGTCCAAAAGACCAAACCGAAAATGTTAACATCTAAACTGGAGTCATGCTGCTTGTCTAAGCCCTTCTTCATTTTCCATCGTACTTTGAGGTCCCAGATGCCAAAGTGAAAATGCAGGATTATTCTACTCCCCTGACCGCTTAACACCGAGGTATACTAGCCTACCTTTTCTCCAGAAAGATTAGTTCATTTTACTAAATAAGGCACAAACAGAAGCGTGCCCGAGTGGTTAAATTGTTTTTGCTTAGCGGGCAAGAGGTACTCGCTTCGACGCTCAGTTCATCGTATGATATTCTTTCTATAGATACCCAAAGCTCAGTCTTATCAGGACGGAGCGAAAACTCGGGCGATGCCGATTTGCAACTCACCAAAAATTTCTCTCCTCTGATTCTTCTCAAATCCCTTCCCCTGCACTTTTTGATTATGTTTTCTTGTTAACATCGATTTCCCACTTCTGATTTTATTATTGGTTACCAATTGTTTTTATGTTGTTGTCTTAATCTTTCGTCTTTTTTTTTGAAGCTTCAAACCCTAGTTTCATAGGTTGTTAATCAATGTTTGTTATGATTACGCCGAGCTAATCTAACTTGGTTCCTTGTGATTTCATTTTTTTTTTTCTAGATTTCATCCCTTCTCTCCTTTCCCAAGCCTGATTGGGAGGAATAGGGTTTTCGGCGGAAGCAGTGGACGAGGTGAAGACCCACCTTCTATAGTCCATCAATTTTTCTAATAATTCAACTCTTGGCAGTGTAAGCGAATCTCCTACAATTTTTAAACTCTGGAATTATTTAAGAAGACAGAAACGCCTCGTTTACTTCATTCACTCGTGCAAGTAATCCAGTTCTACACTCTTATTAGCCATCATACTCTCTTCCTTCTTCCAAAGCTACAAATTCAGCTTTTTTCCCAAGTTTTCAACTACTCTCTCTTGCGCAATCTACAAGTCAGTAGCATGAATTACACTTGGCAAATTTCAATATTTGATCTTGACTGGGAATGCATATATTTACATGCCCGATATATTTACAACATTCCTACAGAAAGTTTTCATCAAAGAACTCATATCCCCAATCACACAGCTCACTTGTTTGCCTCAACCCAGAAAAAGCTAAAAATTATCCTTGTCTACAAAAAGATCTTGCTAAGTCAATTAGGTAATTCAATGGCCTCTTCTTCGACTAGTCTTAATACCAATACTGATAACTCTCTGAGAAACAAAATTTCGTCAAAGAGAAATAACAAGCATGTCAACCTGCAAGGAAGAGGGAGGATTATTGATTCTTATGCTTTATTTGGATATGTTTGTAGAGAAAGAGAAGTCACTAGAAATGTTGTCAGTTTTGCAATCAGGCAAAGAACCCGCTCAGAATGAAGTGGTGATTATTTCTACTGGAAGAAGGAATGTATTCATCTTCAGAATACACTTAAGAGAGTTTGCAAAGAGTCTTAAGAGAAAGACCCCATTCTGTAGGAGGGCACTTGCTAGTTCGCTACCACAGCAGTTCCATATGAATGTGCATAGAGCTATCTTTCAATTTGAAGTCTTCTATATAGAGTTTAGACTCGGAACCCGACTCGTATAGAGATAATATTCCTTTCGCAGTTGCATCTCAAGTTGGTGAACCAATTACTATTCACAATAGAGATCCAACTGGTGTTGTCAAAGCGAAGTTAGGTTGGATGTGAACCCGCTCCGGTTAGGAAAGTGAATATAATCCTGGAGGATGGAGAAAGAATTAAAGTAGCTATATTTTATCTGGGGTTTCCATCTGCAACATGTAGAAGCTATTATGTTTTCAATCACAATGAAAACTATTGTGGGATGATTGCTAATGTAGCATGGATTGTTGTGCCAGTTCTGAACTTGCAAGGTGTTTGTAGCGCCCCCTAAGCTAACAGCTGACTAAACCAAGAATTTAACTAAATAAAGAGGCACTAACGAATCTAAAATCAAATACTTAAGCATTCAAATACGAAAAATCTATTAGAACTTAACCCAAAACTAGCCCCGCTCTGAAATATACATATATATAAAATCTCTTCTCAAATAATACATATACAATAGTGATTTGGTTTACAAAGAATATGCAACATAATAAGCATAGCGAAGTTAATCATCTAGCGAACTCAACACTTGAAGCTTTTCTTCGCGCTACTTACGATCATCATCGAAACCGAAAGTGGGAATAATTAACATTAAACTTCTAAGTAATCATATGCAAGATTTGGAAAACATTACATGTTCCGAAGTATTAAACAATGGCCAAGTCACCGAAATAAATAAACAAGTATATGGACAAACTCCTTCTTCAAACAATGTATAATATTGATGCCCACTTCCACTCCGATTACTAATATTGAAGCCCACTTCCACTCCGATTACTTATAAAAGCACTAGATATAAATGCGAAGGAGCATATTCTATACACCACAAATGGAAATCCTTATTTCCCATAACAATTCATATGACAAGCAAACATTACAAGTACTTTCCAAATTATGGAAAGATTTGCGAGAATCAATGAATTATCGTAATGCAATTTAAACAAAGCATAAAATGCACGAACAGACAATGCATGAGTTTATTAAGCATAAACTTTTATAAAAACAATAATAATGATTACAAAAGAGTCAAATGCATTCCCACCTCTTTTGATGACAAGCCACGCCTACCTCGAGATCCAAGATCCACTGGTTCATCCTTCTAACCGACCGTTGTTAATAGACTTACTGTTAATCATACAAGAACTCTAAGAGTTTAGCCATAAGGCTCACACAAGAATCGTACAATTCTATCTAATGGTTCTAAGCCCATTATAATATCTTATTCTCTATTTTTAGTATAACTAAGAGTTTACTAATCCAATTAGATTGATTATATAGCCTATAGCCAAGTCTTATGAATATCTACAACTTTGTAGAAGGAACCAAATGACGATTCAGACCATAAGAGGTCCAATTCATCAAGATAGGTAAACTAGCCTTATGCCCAAGCCCAACAAACACCCCCTTAAACTAAGGCCTGGTCCATCCGGGTCAACTTACGGTCAAACCTAACGGTCGAAGGGTCAATTAACGGTCAACGTCCAAAGTCCAAGGTCAAACGAGTCGACAGGGCATTTGACTCAGTCTAGTGACTCGGTGAGTCAAACGATTCGACTCGATCGATGGACTAAGTCAGATAAGTCTGACTGGGATGACTAATAGGTTTAATTCTCAAGTACAAAGTTCATACAATTACTATACATTTCATTCATTCAAATAGAATTCAACAATTCAATTACAAACACAACTATAGCCTACCCGCAGTTCAACAGTTCCAAGCTTTCACATCAACCACTATTTACAACTCTACAATCACCATTCTTCTTCATTCCCTTAATTATATCAGATTCAACACAAACACTACTTCATCTGAATCATTACAAACATACATTTAAGTTATGTAACCTTCATAACTAATTTACGACCATAAACTCGGCTTACCTGCAATTGCAGTGGCAAGCCTCAAATGTCAAATCCCATCACCCTACTCATCTCATAGTCCATTCACAGTTCAACCATCTTACACACAACACCAACATCCAGTTCTTCAACTACCAGTTACAAAATCCTAAACATTCATCTAAACCAATTCATAACAACAACTTCAGTTTCATTTACTTACCAGCAACAAGAACCCAAATATAGATCCATAACCTTCAATTATGCCACAATATCAATTTAGCACCAGTACCACCACCTGTAATCTTCATTCTTAAATCATCAACTTAAATACATACACCTGTACATCCATTTCTATAACCCCACAACAGCAACACAGGAAACACCAGCACTTGCAGAACAACTCACGCTTCAACTTGCAATTCTATCAACTCAATCTCAGTATAACACCATCTTTTGAAATTCAGTTCAACACCACACTCACTGATTCATCCATGTACACATTTCTACTAACTATAACTCCATCCACAACTACATCTCAAGACAACACAAATCCCCCGTGAATGTGATTTTGCATAAAACCTAATTACAACTTCAACTTCATTCATCATTCCCATTTCATACCCAACTCAATCCTTTGCTCAATTATCAACTACATATACTCAATCAATAACACAAAATAACTTCATTAAACATAACATAAGAACAATTACCTCATAATAGTCTCACACAGGAAAATGGAATCGGATTCTTCCTTCCTTTGGCTCAATTGAGAAATCATCTCAAGACCACCACCATCTGTCAAAATCCAACTCTACTCTTGTCCACCCTCGGTCTAAGTCTCATAATCATCAACCTCAAAAACCCTGATTCATAAATTGGGAAGAACATGAGGAACCTTAAATGCAATTTCTTAATCAATCTTCAGAACAACTCCACAAGTTCCATCAAACACCAATTAAGAACAACCCATCTTCTACCTTTTCTTTGTTCACCTTTAATCGAATTCTTGATCAATTACAGAAACCCTAATTATTCACTCTTTCATCAAAACCACTTCTAAACTTCAATTAAACAATAACCCTTTGTTCTTCAATCAACCATAATTCTAAATCTCATCTTTAAATCTTCAGAACTTAAATCAAATCTATAAACCCTAGTTTTGTTTCCTCACAGATTCGAACCCAAACTGTTATGCTCCATAATGAACAACCATACCATCTTCTCCATCACCTAATCAGCTTCATCAAGAGATTCTCTTAATTCAATCTCACTCAAAACTCACAAATCCCTCACAGGTGAAGAACGGGAGAAGAAAAAAAAAAGAAGAAGAAATAAGAAAGAAGAAGAATAAGAGAAAGAAAAGAAATGAGATAGAGTTTATCTTCTCGTTTTGGTCTTGAGATGAGGCCGACCCAAAATACTCAAGGCACCTGATCAAAAGATAAGGGCAACCATGTCGGTTAAGAACTAAACCAATGATATCTTCTTCGTCTGGTATCTGAATGACGCGTGCGAGTATTCCATTCCGCGTAACTTTTCGAGTTCTATCTAACGACACTAGTCTCGTATCTGAATCGTTCTTAGATTAATTTCTATTAATTAACGTTCGTGTTAAACTAGTCGAGTTATTATCGGCTAAGACGTTTCTTGACTGGTCTAATATCGTTGACGAGCTTGAGGGTCTTTACAGTGTTGATCCTTTTGAAGAACAAGTGGAAGAATTAGTACAAGTTATACAGCAGAACATGGATATACAAGATGGTGGTGGAGCTTAAGCTAATCAAGAACCAGTTATTGATGGTCTGGAGGAAGAAAATGCAGCTGCAGCAGAAAACTTAGTTCAAAATGTGGCTGTGAATGATACTGAGGATTCAAATAACCAAAATAATGAAGGGAATGAAGAGGTCAATAAGGAAATTATTGTTGATGTAGGGGTTGATAATTCAACTGGTGGAACTTATGTGTCAGAAATCAACAGAAATGACTTAAGGACCAATAAAAAAAAGAAGGAGGAATGAAGATGTTATCATGGAAGCAATGGAAATGGATGGTTATATTCAAGAAATTGATAGAGCTCTTCATGTTCTTGCTGATGAAGTTGTGAATGATGGGGCTTCTAGAGTCCTGGAATTGGGAGAATACTCATCTAGAGAAGAAATTATGAATGATATTGAAGGTGTGGACAATGTATATGGTCTTGGGGGGTCTGATACTTCTTCTGCTGCAGATGCTGGAAATCAAATCCTCTCAATAAACCATGTTCATTTTTATCTCAATTATAAAATCTATTCTGCTATTGATTTATGTTTTAGTCATATAATTTTACTCATCTTCTCTTTCTTTATTCTTTGCAGCCACATTTTAGTCCTAATTTTGTTTCGATTTTACAACTGTTTGAAGCTTTCCCTTCTAGTATTTTTAAAATAAGATCTTTCCTGAATTTGGACATGAAGTTATTATCATGGAATATGCAGGGGATGGGAAAACCCCTTACTGGAATCCATTTAAAATTTATTCTAAGGAAAGCATAACCCTCATTTCATATTCCTAGCTGAAACTACATAAGACAATATGAACATCTTAGCTGGAAAGCTTAGGTTTCATAGCTGGTTAGCTGTCCCTAGAATAGGCCTATTTGGTGGGATGCTCATAGCTTGGCACAATAATATTTTTATAAGATGCATTGCTGAATTTTTTGATATCTGTTTCTTTGAATTGCATGATTGCCATAATAATTGTTGGAATGTGATCTATATGCATGGGTCCTTGAATGATTTAGGAAAGAAAATGTAATGGGATAAAATTAACCATTTTTGTAGCTTACACATGCATACCGAAGAATAGGAGAGAAAGAGAAAAGACAGGGGATGCGCGGCAAAACGTACCCACCGATCTGACCCCCATCAACCAGGTAATGAGTCGGGTATCGGACTGGTCAGACCGTCTCGGCTCAATTTACAGCCCTTCTAAGAGCGGGAGAAAATTGGAAGAGAAAAATATCACGTGATTTTGGTTTTGATGGGGTAGTCCCAACGGGACCATGCATTATTAATAATACATTGGCAGAGATGATGGCACACATAACAATCAAAAGGGACAGCTCATTGGCTCCAGTGGTTGGTTCTTGTGGTTCCACACCTTGACCAAAATGGACCACATCCTTTACCAAATACCACCAACTAGTATGGTTAGCTCGCATTCTGCATCATATGGCTCATAGGAGCGCATATATGGTTAGTTGCCAATTGCATTAGTACGTTTCAACCCTAATACAACATTCTTTTCTTCACCCTGTTTTACTGCCAATTTTTCCAACACTGACTGTTCGTTTCAACCGTCTCAACGGACAATGGCCAAAGAAAATGAGTATTACTCACCACTGTTGTTGTTTGATTATTTCTTACCATAATCACATGACCAAAATTTCATCGACAGAGAAGTAAATTTCTCCACGTCGAAATTACTTGGAAATTGAATAGAGGAGTCGGACAAGCATTTATATATTGTTTTAGAACCGTTGGAAAGTTGTGTGATGTGATGATAGTTCCAAAGATAGCTAGTCTTGGTTCATTAGTTATGATCGTCGACGTACTCAAGGTGGTCTTAATCAGTTGTATGTGAGACACCATTAGTGAATTGTCATTTGGTATAACATGCATATAGTAAAACAGAGGAGAAAGCATAAAGAGAAAACGACAAGGTATTTTGAGCAAATCCACCAGATACCACCATTAGCTAATTGTCATTTGGTATAACATGCATACAGCAAAACAGAAGAGGAAAGATAAAGAGGAAACGATTTTCAGTTTATCCAAGATTCAACTCTCTGGTAAGAATAAGATAAGATCGAGCTCAGCCATTGCAGCTTTGCAATACAAACAAAATAGCTTCTGGTAGTGTAACGTGAGTGAGCTAAGCTAGGTACCACGAAATAATGAGCAATGTGCAGCCAAACAACAACTTGCCAGTAACTTTAATGAACCGAAATGCTCTGTTAATTTGCATTACTAGTTTTTGGTAGCTCATCCACATTACATTACTTGTACATGTTAATTTGCAAAACTAGTTAAAAATCCGTAGGTACATGAAAAAAATGTGAATACATGAATCACGAGATAGCCATTTGTACAATTTTCTAACTTGAATCGTTACTTTATTTTTCAGACTTGGAAACCAAAAATAAGAATGCATGCATGTGTAGAAATGATGTCGATGTAAACGTAATATTGCTTGTTCATTCCATTCAGAGATGGACTACACTCGAATTAGTGTTTTAATTATGTAATATAAGAATGCATGCATGTGTAGAAATGGTTTAAGTGTATTGGTAAAGTTTATGTTAGCATTACCATTTTGATTTAATTTCTGCAAATCACCCGACTAATTAAAAAGCCCTAACCTCTGCTCCCTTTCTCATCCAAGTAAGTTTAAGTCATGGCCGTTGTTGTATTTTTTTTCCTAGTTTTGACGGAAATTGACTGTTCCAACCGTTTTTTCTGCAAGTTTTAATGGCACGACCCTGCATCAACTTTCAGAGATAAATTTTTAAAGAGACCATTACATTGGCTGTAGGAGACAGGGCCAACAAAGGCACGCATTACAAATCTTTTTATTTATTTATTGAAGAATCAATCAAGAAGGAGCATGAGACCCCATTTGTTCTTTTACGAGCAAAGGCCTATCATGATAAACAAAGGGGCGGGATAACAGAGAGCATCTTATTGCTTTGTCTAGTCCTTTTCTTTGATTTTAAAAATTATTCAAAGTTATCATGCCTGGTCTTCTGGGATTTTGGTTAAACAAGTTACCACTAATTATGGGTTTAGATATAAAGTAATCGCAAGTGGAAATGTACGTGTCGACATTGTGTTGGCTGTGAAAGCGGTTTACAGAAAAAGGAGGATCATGATAGTGCAAAACCGTGTTCTTCACGATCTCAAAGAAAGATATGAAATGTAAATCTTTTGAAAATAGAATAAGTTTTTTATATACATTTACAGAATTCATAAACACACGCCTGGCCAAGTGGTTCCTGTTTTTGCTAAGTGGGCAAGAGGTCCTCACTTCGAACCTCTATAACTTTTTTCTTCCCCAAGGACAAATGGTTTTTTTTTTTTTGTTTTTTTTTTCTTCTTCCAAGTTTTAATGGCAAGACTCGTACACTTATCTATACAGTTTTCATCGTATAATACTCGTACACTTATGTTATCAAATACAGTTGGTCGTATAATATTCTTTCTATATAAAAAATCAAAAAAAAAAAAAGACAGGCAAAGATGGTGACGCTTGGGCATCATGAAAGGTCGATGTCCTGTGGAAGGCTGATACTTTGCGTTTAGTCCTTTTCTCTATGAACCCACAAAAATCATTTTACAATATTTCCTTGAAAGAACAAAAGATTTCATACCTCTTCTAACGGGATTTTGATTAATATTAATTATCGCATTAAATATTTTGGTGTACCTGTCTTATTTAAGGCATTGCATGGCATTTAATCCCTCAATTGATTTCCAAAATAAATGTTTAACCTAGCAAAATAAATGTATTTGTATTTCCTGTATCTTGTGTATTGTCTTTGAGTCACAAGATCGAGCTCAGCTGTTGCAAAATGCAACTTATTCATTCTGGCAAAGCGGTTAATGGCTTCTTAGCTAGTAGTTGGGCTCTCTGTTTTTATTTCTCCGCACCGCCTGTCTTCCAAAGAAGGACCCACATTATAGCTCCGAACAAGAAAATATGGACCCACTTCCTCGTTTTAAAAGGAATTTGATTGGTAGGTCAAACATCTTCTTTCTTTCTCCAAGCGTTTTAACGGGGCACGACTCCTAGCACCAATGGCTATCAGTGGCGTGGCAATAGAGAAAATCTTTTGCATTTATTTAGTCCTTCTCTATGAACAAGGAGCCAACTGTAAGAATTATTCAAAATCTTAATATCATTCCTTGTTTCGAGGGATTTTGATTACCACTAATTATGGTCAAGAGAAACAAATACTACCTAAATTTTGTTTATCGATATTTGGTAAGAAGTTTTCAAATTTTGGTATACTTTGGGTTGGTATGGAAAGACCAATGAAACACGGTAATTTCGGAGTTTTGAGGGAGGAAAATAAAGAGAGAATATTTATTAGGAATTGTGCGGTATCTACTGCCTATATACGTATACTAGGTTATTTTCTTTTGAAGTTATAGGTCTGACAGGCTATAAATAATAGACGAAGTGCTAAAAAGTTTTCTCTCCTTCAACAACTTCCTCATAGCCATTCAACTCTGTTTAATTGAATTATATCCCTTCTCTCCTCCTTCCTACAGCTCATTCTAAATCTGAAGATCTGTGTTTTCCCTGATTGTGCTAGTCTTTTTATCTTCTTTTCCTGCTCAAACAAAACAATTCTATTAGACAAATCATGTATGATTCCATGGAGGTTATGTTCTTTGAAGCCAAAGGAAAAAAATCCAGGCATGTCTCTGGGAGTTTTTATGAAGAAAACAGATGGAGAGAACAGGGTTTGATCATAGAAGATGAAGTCATGAAGTATACAAAGAAGAGAGACCAGCAGATTGGATATTTCTTTAGTTTGGGGACAACAGAAAGGTGAAAATACTAGATATGTTTTTGAAGATTTGGAGATGAGCAGAGTGCTAGACTTATGTTTGGGACTCTAACTGAAGAAAATAGAAATCTTGAATGATGTTTTAGAAGATTTTGTGATGTAAATATCCATGACAGATTTAGAGTTGAAAACAGTAGAGGAGAAGAAAATCATTAGAAACAAAAATTCTTCAAACACAAGAATTTCAGGTTTGTTCAAGTGGGTGGTTAACACCATCGTTAAAATTGGGTGAATGCCGTCCCTTATTTTTCAAGGAGGTTACTATTACCCAGTTGCGCTGAATTAAAAAGGCTGATTTTATAATTTTAGCCCACTATAAGGCTGATTTTATAATTTTAGCCCACGAAAATTAGGGTACGATCTTTTCTTCATCAAACGGTTCAGATTAATTGAAAATTAGGTACGATCTTTTCTTCATCAAACGGTTCAGATTAAAGTTTTTAACATATTCTATCAGTATATATTGAAAATTAACCTAATATTTTTATTCTTGTCTTTCTCATTATTCAGAAGAAATAAGGAGGAGAAGAAGAAGAAGAAGCAGGAAGCGGCGTGATCTAATATCTTTAGCGGTAATCTCTTCTACTCTTTGATTCGATTTATTCATATTGATAAATAATCGTGATGTTTTGCTCTTATTTGTCGATCTTTTTGATCTCTTGTTCTTCTTTACTGATTGTTTCTTTCTTCATCTAATGTGTTGATTGTTACTTGTTGCCAGAATCGGTATTATCTTTCTTCATCTAATGTGTTGATTGTTACTTGAGTTCTAATTTGGTTTAATATTTTGTAAAATCTAGTATTTGTTTTTAATTTGGGTTACATGTTTTGAAAATATAGGGTTTATTTTGTAAAATCTAGGGTTTATTTTTTTGCCGTTTTTTCTGGTATGTTGTATCTCCTTTTTCTGGTATGTTGTATCTCCTTATTTGATTCATAATTTATTTTTTTGCCGTTTTTTCAGATGTTGTGGTTTCTTTCTGATAATCTTGTCTATAGTTATTTTAGATCTGTGAAAAATCATGTTTAGGAATTCTCTGATGGTTCTGTCAATATAATTGAATTCAAATTCGTGTTATTTTGTAAGACTAGATCTGTTGATTGTCAGGCGATCTACAGGATGGTTTGTTTGATGTTGCATGTAAGATTTAGGCTTGTTTGATGTTGCATGTAAGATTTAGTGTGTTGTGTGTAAGTTCCATTATATGTTTTCAGATGTTATTTTATTTATCTGTACCAGATTTGAAACTATGGTGTTTTTTGGATTTGTGTTCTTTGGATTAATAGCTCTTGAGCTTTAGTCTACATTTCCTATCTTGTGATGTTGGAATCTTGTGCCAGGAAATTTAGTTGAACTGCTTTTTTATCCGTATAGTCCTATTCAAATTGTTAGTTTAATTTGTTTGGTTTTTTTATATGTTGTGCAGTTAATTTTTAAGAATTCAATATGGGTAAAGAGAAGGTTCACATCAACATTGTCGTCATTGGACATGTCGACTCTGGGAAATCGACCACCACTGGTCACTTGATCTACAAGCTTGGAGGTATTGACAAGCGTGTTATTGAAAGATTCGAGAAGGAGGCTGCTGAGATGAACAAGAGGTCATTCAAGTACGCATGGGTTCTCGATAAGCTTAAGGCTGAACGTGAGCGTGGTTTAACTATTGATATCGCCTTGTGGAAGTTTGAGACCACCAAGTACTACTGCACAGTTATTGATGCTCCTGGACATCGTGACTTTATCAAAAACATGATTACCGGTACTTCTCAGGCTGATTGTGCCGTGCTCATTATCGATTCTACCTCTGGAGGTTTTGAGGCTGGTATCTCAAAGGATGGTCAGACTCGTGAGCACGCTCTTCTTGCTTTCACCCTTGGTGTCAAGCAGATGATCTGTTGTTGTAACAAGGTATATACCTTTCTCACAATTCTTTTCCGGTCTATGAAATTTAAACTTGCTAATTCTGTATAGTGTTCCTGTGGCTAAGTATTGTTTTGTGTTTCGTGTCTATGTTTGTAGATGGATGCCACCACCCCCAAGTACTCAAAGGCTAGGTACGATGAAATTGTCAAGGAGGTCTCATCTTACTTGAAGAAGGTTGGGTACAACCCAGACAAAATTGCCTTTGTTCCTATCTCTGGATTCGAGGGAGACAACATGATTGAGAGGTCCACCAACCTCGACTGGTACACGGGACCATCTCTCCTCGAGTCTCTTGACAACATCTCTGAGCCAAAGAGACCCTCAGACAAGCCCCTTCGTCTTCCACTTCAGGATGTTTACAAGATTGGAGGTATTGGAACTGTGCCAGTGGGACGTGTTGTTAGTGGATACATCAAGCCCGGTATGGTTGTTACCTTTGGACCCACTGGGTTGACCACTGAAGTTAAGTCTGTGGAGATGCACCACGAAGCCCTTCAAGAAGCTCTTCCAGGAGACAATGTTGGGTTCAATGTCAATAATGTTGCAGTGAAGGATCTCAAGCGTGGTTTCGTCGCCTCCAACTCCAAGGATGACCCCGCCAGGGAAGCTGTCAACTTCACCTCCCAGGTCATCATCATGAACCATCCTGGTCAGATCGGTAATGGTTATTCTCCTGTTCTTGACTGTCACACATCTCACATTGCTGTGAAGTTCGCTGAGATCCTCACCAAGATTGATAGGCGATCTGGGAAGGAGCTTGAGAAGGAGCCCAAGTTCTTGAAGAACGGTGATGCTGGTATCATTAAGATGATTCCAACAAAGCCCATGGTTGTGGAGACCTTCTCTCAGTACCCACCTCTTGGACGTTTCGCTGTTAGGGACATGAGGCAGACCGTTGCTGTTGGTGTTATCAAGGGTGTTGAGAAGAAGGACCCAACAGGAGCCAAGGTTACCGCTGATGTGGAGCAGACTCTGGAGCAGGCTTTGGTGCAGGCTGAGCTGCATGTCCAGGTTGAGCAGGCTGAGCTCCTCAACCATCAGCCAGCTGTTAGGCCGAGGAAGAAGAAAGTTCGATATTCGGAAAGCAGTTTAATGGAAGTTATGGTGGGGGAGCCCTATGTTTCACGTCACAGCAATCTTGTGGATGGTATTAATGCTTGCTTGCAGAAAAGAGAGAGGTTCATGATTATGTGCAGAAGAATAGTGATCGTGCAAAGACACAGCATAGAGACTTAATGTTTGCGTACTTGAACCAATGTGAAACTGTTTCCCGGGATTTCAACGTGCCTGTAGTTGGGATTACAGTTGCTACTGCAGAGTTCCGTAGGCGTGTTAACGTAGCAGTAGACGATAAACCACGAGGAAGGTTCAACCTTCCCCCTCAGTTACGGGACGGGATTGATGCTATAGGATCTCGGTACCATGAGGAGTTCCATAGGGAGAGGGTGAGGCTCAGAAGTTTAGCGATGATTGCTGGTGTTACCGTTTGAAAGTCGTGTGTTTTTAGTGTATTTAAGGTGCTTTTTTAGACTATAAAATTCAAGTTTGGTCTTTTGGGTTGAGAATTTGTGATTAACTGGTTGGGCTGCTTGCACTACTTGTTTGTCATATTAAGTTTCGTTTATCTCGCTTTGTTTTCTATTTCAAGCTTTATTAGGTGTATACATTATAGCATCAGTGTGCATTAATGGATTTAGTCACACCCTTCTTTTCCTTTCCAGTAAGAGTTATTTTTTGGGTGTACGTAAATTATCTTACTTTGTTTGTAGTTTAAAGTTTAAAAGTTCTTTATTTTGTTTATACCAAGGGATTTTATTAATACTCCCTTGGTATTTCTGGCTTACTGCTCTCTCCAAGTATGAGAGTACTTGTGTACTCCATGGCTTCCTTCTCCTGTTAGTGGGAGAGAATAGTGACACGTGAAGCTAGCTATTTTGCAATTCAGTTTTCCAAACAAATGGTTAGCTGTTGAGTTGTGTTTATAAAAAAATAAAGAAGATTTATCAGACCAAACCTAGCATGTACACGGAATGACCAAGAACCATTATCCTCGCACACGTTAGGAAAGGTTTGAGCGTTCTTACCATTTTGAGCTTACAAGTCCGTTAGGGGACTTGTATACCGTACAAACATTACTAGTTTTTTATCATTCTGAATAAATAACTGTATTCCCAAACATTACTAGTTATGTATACCGTACAAACATTACTAGTTATGTATACCGTACGAGTTATGAGTTACAAACTGTTTAAGACTAAGAGTTACTTTCTGGTCATGTAAGCCCATGAATTTCATATAAGCCCATAAAATCGAGATGAGTTCCAAACTGTTTAAGACTAGAACCGTTTTTAGGGGACTAATCAAAAATGGTGGGGACTACTTTGTGATAGAAATATCTACCCTATACTTATAAGAGGTGAACAAGTGTTTTAACTCTCTCCTGACTTCCCCCTTCAACCATTTTCCTTGGAGCCATATTTACTTCACTGAGGATATTGGATGATGGAATTTAAAAGACAGATCCAAGGAGGGTCTTTGATTAGATGAGCAAAGGTCTTCTGTTACAGACTTATCGTCATCCAGTCTCTGATTGTCGAATACTATTTGTGCTCAACTTGGAATTCTACTAGTTCACTACAACGTAAATTAGGGAGAGAAAAAACAGCATATCAAACGATTGTTGATGATTTATTGTTTATGTTTATCTTAAATCTCTTTTTCTTTTTCTTTCTCTCTAAGATCTTTCTTATTTACTAATTCTCTTTTGTTTCTTCTTTGTCTTATGGATCACTAATCCTTTGGTGTCAGCATCCATGTTTATTAATCAGTCGTAAGATAAGCAGTTGTGCTCATTCCAGTGGTGGTGTCTTTGCAATACGCATTTCTGAATCGATGCTAGCAGTTGTGTATCCTCCGGCAGTTGTGCATTTTTCAGCAGTTGTGCTCACTATCTCCTCCAAGATGGTTCCATACAGGTTGCTTAAAGTTGTCTCTCATCAATTTGGTTTTAATCTTGCTGAAAATTTCTCATCGGTATTCAAGTTCAATCAACAACATCCAGCTGATTTCTCAAAGTATCAGAATATGGAAAGTCTCATATCTCGAAAGCAATCAAGCTGTTACTGCCGTTTACGCAAATCTAGGCATCATTCTTGCGTGAGTAATTGTTGGCGTTATTCTAGCGAGCTTAATCATCAACATCCAGCTGTTCCCTCAAAGTTTCAGAATAGGGAAAGTCTCATATCCAGACAGCAAACAAAGGATTACAGCCGTTTCAGCAGTTCTAGGCGTCATTTTTGCGTGAGTAATTACTGTCATAATGTTGATTACTGGAACTTTCCATATTTGAAAATTGTCGTTCATCAAAAAAATCATCCCTACAGTCATTACTCTCATAACTCTCTTTCCCATTTTTGGTTGGAAGATACCTCCACGTATGATAAATTAAGCACTTATGATAAGTTTATCTCCGTTATAAATAACCTCTTCATCTCGACTCTTTCACATCACAAAAAATCCAAAGCAATTCTCATTCTCAAAACTTCTCGCCTCCATCTGTGTAATTTTGGGTGTTCTATTATGGCCGCTAATCCTCAACTTCAAGTATCTGGTATCACTACACAAATGCAGCATACAAATATTGGGGTTGTTAGACCACAAAGAAGAACCTTAGGATCTGAGCAAGTTATCAATAATGCTGCCGATGAGTGGTCCAACAGTGTGCTTGGTAAGATCGTCTGTCCTGGAGGTTTTGGAAGTCAGAGAAGTCCTAGATGAGATCAATGCGATTTGGAAGAAATTCAAAAATAGAGAAACAAAAGTAATGGGTCCTAATCTCTTCGTATTCAAATTCAGCAACACCAGAGAGCAAGAGGAAGTTATCAAAAAGTCCCCATGGACTGTAAAAGGTTATTTGCTGGCTGTGGAGATATACAATCCGAGAATTCCTTTGGCAGAAACTAAATTTCTTCATCAAATTTGGACTGTTAAGTTCAGAAATTTACAGTTAGAACATCTAAATGTGTCTATGGTGGATGAGATTATTCAAGATTTGGGTGGGGAAAGAATTGAAATTGACCCCCCTAATGCACATCCTAGAATTGGCAGAATGGTGAAGGCCAGAATCAGATTGCAGTTAACTTCTCCACTTAAGAGAGGTGCTTGGTTGAGAACAGCATCTGGAGGCGAAGCTTGGATTAAGTATCACTGGGAAAAGCAACCCTATAAGATTTGTGACCAATGCTTTGTTATTGATCATTCTGATGACAATTGTGAACAAGTTGCACTTCAGCTACAACTCGATTCAATGTCCGCTGAAGAATATGAAGTATGGAGTCTGGAGCAAGAAGAAGAATTTGTAGTCGTGGCTGCCCCTGAAGGAAATGCGGGTGTTGTTAACATGAATGGATATAATGGCTTGAGTACCCCTATCCCAAACAGGTGCTATTAATGGGTAAATGGGTCCTTAACTACTCGATATTATCGACGAAGACTTGGACAATTTTGAGGAGAGAAATAGCAAACGATCCCGTAGTGGGTCGTTGTTTCTTCCTGCATAACATAAACCCTAGTCAATCGATCTCAACCCTTCTCAATTCACCATCTTCCCGTTCTAATCAACCAAATCTGGAAATCGCTGATGCTATGATGACCCACAACCAATCTGAGACAACTTCTGGCAACCTAATTGAAACCATGGAAGGCATAGAAATGGAGGAAGTTGATAAGGAAACTGCAGTTGACGATAACCTTACGCTGATTAGTATCATGGGGGCTGCTAAAAAGGTACTTCTTATCCCTGATTACATTTCCCCTAAATTTAAAAACCCTAATTTCTCTTATCTTAACACATACAATCTGTCATCGTGTTATCGTTTGAAATCCCTAATTTTTCCTCAATACTGCCATCTAATTCAAACAATAATCTCAAACAATTTCTCTTGTGCGTCTCATTTGTCCATTACTATTAAGAAGTTGATTATCTGTGATTGTGTTTTTACTGCTCTTGCTTTATTATTGGTTGATATCCTGACTAGAGTTATTGACTTGGGTAATTTGGCTTTGTATGAGTTTAATCAATTAAATTGCACTGTTGAGTCCCATTTAATTGATTTTGGTGACAGCTTAGATTTGTTTGTGACTTCTTCTGAACAATACTTCACTGGTCTTACTGTTTGCAACGAGACATCGAGGAATTTGTGTTGTCCTGTTAGGTTCTTGCTTTTTGGCTTGCCCCTGTCGTCTCTCCACTATTCTTTGCTTGTGTGCACTATCAAAGTGTCTTTGGTTTTACTTAATTTCAGTTCTAGTTATTTTTGTACCACTCTCATTATGAGAATCTTGTCGTGGAATTGCCAGGGCTTCGGCAACCCAACCACTAGAACTTCCTTATGGAATACGATCGAGGTCTCAAAACCCCGAAATGATATTCCTATGTGAAACTAAAAACAAAAACGAAAAAATGCTTGGCTATTTAAAAAGATTTAATTTTCCAAACTGTTGGGTTTTTCCTTCTATTGGTCTTGCTGGGGGCATTGCTCTCCTTTGGAAATCTGGATTTGATTGTGAGATTGTCCAAAACACTGATAAAATGATCAATGTGATTATCAGAGATGACCCAAACAAGCTCCAATTCCTTGCTACTTTCTTTTATGGTTCCGTATACCATGACGAGAGAGTACAACAATGGAATTACATTGGGGAAATTGGAACTAGAGCTAATCTTCCTTGGGTTATAATAGGTGACCTTAACATCACTATGCATGCCCATGAAAGATCCTCTTTCTCTACCCCCCACCACTATTGAGTTTCCTATTGTCCAACAAGTTATTGATTGTGCTGACCTCTCCGATTTAGGTTACATTGGCACTCAATATACTTGGAATAATAGGCAAAGTGGAGATAATCTTATATGCGCTAGAATTGATAGGGCTCTAGGAAATGGTCTTTGGCTACAACACTATGGGCCTTCTAAAGTCGTCCATGTTGATACCATAGGCAGTGACCATATTCCTATTATTCTGGAGACCTCTTCTATGTCTACTCAGGGTAGTAAGCCATACGGATACTTCAAATGTCGGGGTAAGGATCCTCTATTAGAGATGTCATAAAAACGCATACTCTAAATTTATTAGAGGTTCTCCTCCTTTTCAGCTTACTAATAGATTGAGACTCGTAAAACATGAGCTCAAGAAATGGAATATCCATCACTTTGGTAATATAGACCAAAAAGTTAAAACTCTAAATGGTGAGCTTCATAATCTGAATAGTCTTCCCCTATACTAATCGTAACTTGGAGCACATCGACAAGTTGAACTTGATTTAGATCATTGGCAAAAAGTTCAAGAAGAATTTTATGCTCAAAAATCAAGACAAGAGTTTTACACATCTTTTGACAGAATACTAGCTATTATCATAATTCATCAATAGAAGGAAGCACTATAACCACATTAGTTCTCTCAAGATGGATAATGGCCAATGGATCAATGATAGAGCTAATCTTGAGAATCTATTGGTCAATCACTTTGGTTCTGTAGGGACTACTAATAATCCTTTTAGAAATAATGTGATTCTTAATCAGATCGGTCCTTGTATCTCCGACGCCGATAACAATGTCTTACTAAGACCAATTACCCAAAGAAGAGATCGGAGAGACGATCAACCAAATGACTCCCCTGGATCGCTCCAGGGCCCGATGGTTTTCCTCCTGGATTTTACAAAGAAAACATTGATCTTCTCATCATGGATGTTTGGAAGACAGTTCAGTGTTTTTTCGATTCCAAACATCTATTAAAAGAAATGAATCACACTTTTCTTACTTTAATCCCTAAGACCAATAATCCCTCCACCCCAATCGATTTCAGACCGATTTCCTTATGCAACTCTAACTACAAAATAATCTCTAAGATTATAGTAAATAGAATGAAACCGCTTTTGAGTAAAATAATTAGTCCTTTCCAGGCTGCATATGTCCCTCAAAGGCATATTCGTGACAATGTTATCATTGCTCATGAGATGGTGCATACCATGAAAAGGAAAAGGATAATTGGGGAGTCATGGGCCTTAAACTTCACATGTCTAAGGCCTTTGACAGGATGGAATGGTCTTTTTTAATTGATGTTCTTAAGTCATATGGCTTTTCTGAGGATTGGTGTAGTTTAATCTTCCAATGTATTAGTACTACTAGTATATCTATTTTGCTTAATGGTTCTCCATGTAAAGCATATAGTCCTACTAGGGGTTTGAGACAAGGTGACCCCTTGTCTCCTTACCTTTTTATTTTATGTATGGAAGCTTTCTCTAGGTACCTGATCCATGCAGAAAATTCTCAACTTATTCATGGTTTAAAAGTTACCAAAGAGGCTCCTAGCATCAGTCATCCTTTTTGCAGATGATCGCCTCATCTTTGTCAAAGCCTCTCATAGCGAAGCTGACATCCTTATGAGCCTCATTCGAGATTTTAGTCTTTGTTCCGGTCAGGTCATAAATTTGCAAAAGTCTGGTTGTTTCTTTAGCAAAAATGTTCATCCTGATTTGGCTGTTTCCTTAATTAGATCCCTTAATGTTAAGAAAATTGGCCTAAATGAGAGATACTTAGGTATTCCTCTTTTCATTACTAAATCTCATAAGGATTAATTCAACCACTTGAATGACCAATTTGACAAAAGGGTGGCCAAGTGGAAAGGTAAGCACTTTAACCAATCTGGTAGATCAGTGTTGGTCCAACATGTGTTAAAAGCTTCGCCAATCTATCACATGAATACTTTTAGAATCCCTGACAGTATCCTCCAACAAATGGAGCGATCCCAAAGGGATTTTTGGTGGGGTAAAACACAACCTGGTGGTCGTTATCCTACCAATTGGAACAAGGTTTGCTCTCATAAATTGCAAGGTGGTCTCGGTTTTAAAAATCTTAAGCATGTGAATTTGTCTCTTTTGAGTAAAACTGCCTGGAAACTTCTCCATTCCCCTGGAGATTTATGCACTGTTATTCTTAGATGCAAATATTTTAAACATGGTCGTGCTTTTCTTTATAATAAAAAACAAGACTCTTCTTGGGTCTGGAAGAGCATATGCTCTGGGTCTTGATTTTATTGCTAAAAACTGCTTTTGGGAAGTGAGAAATGGTCATGATATTCTTGCTTTCGGGGACGATTGGATCCCAAACCCAGTTGAACTCTATGTGTCTGCTCCTAATCCTAATTACTGTGTGTCGGAATTCATTGATCAAGATACTAAGAGTTGGAAACCCGAGCTAGTTAATGCATATTTTACACCACCTAATGCTCGATCCTATCCTAAATACTAGGAATTCCTCTTATAGGACATGATGCACTTTCTCGGCCTTTTACTAAGAATGGTCAGTTCTCGGTGAAATCACTTACAAGGTCATTGCGGGTCAATTTCAGTATATTCAAAACCCTAGTTTAGTTAATCCCACATATAAATCCCTTTGGAAACTAAAAATTCTCCCAAAGGTTCAACTATTCATTTGGAAGTGTCATGAGGGTATTTTACCCTAAGTCCAATGTTTTTAAGTTCAGTTATGGTCATGATAAAAACTGTAGTATGTGTAATTCTGACACTCTTGAGACTCCTGAACACATTATCTTACACTGCCCATTTGCTAGGGAAGTGTGGTATCTTACTCCTTATAAGGACCAGATTGTTCACGATGCTAACTTGGATATATCTATGACTGAATGGGTTTCCAAGTGGCTTTCTCGATTCATCTCTCGAAAAAATACGGTGGTGGATGTATTTACCATTGCATGGTGCATTTGGAGAGATAGATGTTCTTTCATTTTTCGGGATAAATCTCTTAATCATCATACTCTTTTGCTAGAACAGGCTAAAATTAGTGAATGACACTCGCACAATACCTCAATAGTGTTGTTACTCTAATTGATTCTACACTGCAACTTGATGGTATGGACTACTGATCTTTGTTACTAGTAACTTACCCGAGGATGGTACAATTGTATATTGTGATGCTTCTTTTGATAAACATACTATTTTTTCTCGGTATTGGTTTGATAATGAATGATGTTGCGCAGGAACTTCCGGGTGCAAGATCATCTCGGGCTTAGCGAGAAACGCAAGAAGAGGTCGAAAGTCTCATTGTCTTAGAAGCCATACACTGGGCAAAGGCGCAAGGAAAGATCGATGTCCGCCTTATTAGTGATGCGAAAGTAGTCTTAGATTGCTTAAAATTGAATAATAACCAATTAAGTTGGTTTAACAACTCTATTCTAGATGATTGTAAGTCCCTTATGGATTCTTTTTAGTTCTATTAGACTTGAATTCTTGAATAGAAGTTTTACGCACTTGGCCGAATCTTTGCCAAGCATTGTAGAATTTCAAGGATCAATGGGGAATGGTTTGGTATCAAGTGAATTTCCTCTCTTGAAACATTTGTAATTCATTTCTACTTTAATGAATTTTCTTTCTTAGCAAAAAAAAATACTTATAAGAGGTGTCCTAAAGTGTGGAAATGACTAACCTACCTTTCACCTATATATATAATCACCTCCTCCTATCACCACCACCTATATATAACCACCTCCTCCCATCACCACCGCCGCTCACCACCACCTACAACCACCGACCACCTCAAATCACCACCACCGCCACCTCTATATATATAGCTTAATTTAAATCATTAACAAAACAAAATCAAAATTATAACAAACCCATTACTTTTCATTTGTTTTCCGTTGAAAAAATGAAAAGTAATCATCAAAATGAGTTGAAAATGGAAGTTACGGAGAGAAGTTCGGCTAGGAATTATGTGAAAATTTTTGTCGAACTAGCCGAATTCAACTTTAATGGAGGTTTTTGTTTTCAGAGAAAAATTCGGTTACGTAAAAAAAAAAATGTCCAAGCTGAACTCATAGTTCGGTTACGTCGCAAAAAGTTCGGTTGCATCGAAAAAAGTTCGGTTACATTGCAATTTTTTTCTCCTAACCGAACTTTTCTCTGAAAAACCAGCATATTGAGTTCGGTTACGTCGCAATTTTTTTTCCTAGACGAACTCTTAGTTCGGTTACGTCGTAGTTTTCTTCTCCCAACCGAACATTTCTCTGAAAGAAAAAACTCCATTAAAGCTGAGTTCGGCTACCTGTGTTTTCAGAAATATTAGCCGAACTACACTTGCATATGAGTTTGGCTACCTGTTCTTCAGATTTCGTAGCAGAAATTTTTTAACCAAACCAAAATTAATTTGTAAATTGTTCATTTTTAGGAATGTTTTGGCTAATTCAAGCATCGTTAACTAAATTTGAAATTTTCATGAGTACCCAAAACATCATACTCTTGTTGTGGCTCTTAAAGAACAAGATCTTAACTTTTTTTCTTCCAAAACCCTCATTTTCATTATCACCTTCATCTTCATCTACTCCCTCTCAATAATTCTTCTTTGAGGTGGTCGGTGGTGGTGGTGGTCGGTGGTGATGGGAGTAGATGAGAGGGAGTTATATATAGAGGTAGCGGTTAAACAAAATCACCACCACCACCACCACCACCGACCACCTCAAATCACCACCACCGCCATCTACTCCCTCTCACTAATCCCTCAATAAGCCAATTTAATCCCACTAATCATTAATTAACTCACTAATTATTACACTAATTTAATTACCAAGGGCAAGTTTGGTATTAAAAAAAAATTTAGATAAGGGGTGACTCATTATTACTTCTAATATCCACCCAAAAAAATGGAGAGTAGTCCCCCACCATTTTTGAGTAGTCCCCAAAAAAACGGTTCTAAGACTAAGAGTTACTTTCTGGTCATGTAAGCCCATGAATTTCATATAAGCCCATAAAATCGAGATGACTTCCGATCTAATCATAAGAGTCATTTTTTTTTGGACCTGCTTTTTCTTTCCTGGCATATTTACGGGCGACCCCAAAAGAATTAGGGGCGACACAAAAGATAAAAAAAAGTCACCCAAACGTAAAATGTAGCCATCCCTTATCTCCCATTTTTTCTAATGGCCAAACTACCCTTTACAATCGGAAAGTTAATCCACAATCAGGAGTCAATATAACTTCCGAATATAAAGTATTCCAAAAATAAAATCCTCTATCTTTTGAATTTTGATTATCCTATAATCGGTAGTAAATAAAGTTATTTTGACTCCCGATTATAGTAGACCTTTGGCTAAAATGCTACCATAATTGATAGTGAATTTTGGTTGTTTAAAAAAAATGAGATTTTGCAAAATCCTCAATTTTTTGAATTTTGGTTGAGCCTATAATCGGTAGTAAATGAAGGTATCACGACTTCCGATTATAAAGTAGACCTCTTTGCCGAAATCTTATCATAATCGGTAGTCAAGATAGTTCATATAACTACCGAATATAGAGTAGCCCTAAATACGCATTTAGCACAAATTTATATCAATCGGTAGTATCTTTGCTTTACTTAACTACCGATTTAATATTAACAATCGGATACAAAATAATTTCCGATTACTGAAGGGCATTAACGTATTCTACTATCCTTTTGGACATCCCTTAACCTTGTCTATGGGTTGGGAATACAAGTCGCCCCTAATTCTAATGGGTCATCCCTAAAAATGCCAGGTTTTTTTTTGGGTGGGGGCCGCTGTTTTATTTTGAGTAAGACATTCAGAAATAAATCTGGTCATCCCTTATCCAAATATTTTTTTAATACAAAAATTACCCTCTAATTAATTTTAGTCTAATGATTAAGTTAAGTTGGTTAATTAGAGAGGTTAAATTAATAAATGGATTTTCATGATAAGAATAGAATTGTTGAGAGAGTAAAGTTAGAGAAGAAGAAGATGGAGAAAGAACATTGTTTCGATTTTGGTGAACATGAATTGAGTGATTTAAGTGACGATAGCTCATTTGAATCTTCCTCTCCTTCCTCTCCTAGACTATCCGTTAATAATCTTCACAACGATCCGGATGTGAATTATTTGTTAGATGGCGAATGTATTCTTCCCCAAACTCAATCTCAAGAATTTTACCCCTCTCCTAGACTATCGGTTAATAATCTTCACAACGATCCGGATGTGAGTTATTTGTTAGATTAAATGGTGAATGCATTCTTCCCCAAACTCATTCTCAAAATTTTACCAACTACAAACGGGGGAAGAGTATTTGGGTACCTCGGTATGCCCGAAACTTGATAATGTTGGTTGAATTAGTCCAAACTTTCATAAAAAAGTAAAATAATAAATTAGATTCCGGCTAGGTCAAGATAGTTCGGTCTCGGTTACCTTATGCGAAGAACATGTACCTGAACGCACCTGGAAGTGTAGTTTCGGCTACTTTTTAAGTGCAAGTACTTTTACTGCTTATAATCTCAGTGTTACTTCGTTTTGGTGATGATTTTACTGTGCTTTTCTTATGAATGGTTTTTCATCGGCTAGTCCTGCTGTGTAAAGATGCCAAGCAGTAGGTAGACTGATCAATGTGTCCTTTGGCTTGTAATGTCCAACGGATTGGAGACTGATTACCATATGTTAATATAGTCTACCATCTAGAGCTGGGTTGCACCGATGCTGACAAGCAGTGGCGGAGCCAGAAAGTTATGGTTGGGGGGACAAATCTACATAGTAGAGGCATCGCGCATAATTGCGGCCGACGGTTGCAAAAAAATATCACAAAATTGGTTAAAAAGACCAAAATCAATAATTCCTGGGTGAAAAAGACATTTAGATTTTGATATTGTTTAAATGAACAAAAATATAAAAATAACGAGGATGTAACCAGTTTCATCATACCCATTTTCAAATTATTTTTCTTATTTTTAATTTACATCAGGATGCGTCCAGTTTCATCCTCGCTATTTTTTAAGTTTAAGCCAGGATGAATCCAGTTTCATCCTTGCTATTTTTTTTGTGTCCATTTCACCCATAATAATTTTTACTCGTCCATTTGGACCATGTTTTAAAAAATTTTGGACAGATGACCCATTTTCCGAAAAAATATTTGGACATTTTCTCCAACAGCAGGGAAAATTTGTTATACTCTTAAGAAAAAAACTCTTAATTTGGTAAACTCTTAAACTTACCAAGTCAATATACAATCAATTAATGTATTTAAGCATACAATTAAGTTACCAATTGTAATTGCATAAGAAATAAGTAAATGAATGTTTTCCGTTGGAACCAATCAAGTAAATAATCATAATTATAGCAGCTAAACTAGTTAATTTTTCATTTTTGTCCATAAATAGTTGTCAATCTTACTATATAAACGAAATTTTATTTTATCTGCCGAAATTTGGGGGGAGGAATTATCAATTTTACCAAATTATCTCTACTAATTTCATGTTTACCAAAAACTAGGGAGGACAACTGTCCTCCCTAGTCCTGGCGTGGCTCCGCCCCTGCTGACAAGAAAGACCAAATTCTGGAAAATGTAGGACGCCATGTGTAATAATTTTTTCATTATGCAAAAGACTTTCCCGGTGAAATCAGTGGTCAAGCAATTAACTTGGTGTTGTAAAATATCAGCACAAAAATGATGTTGGAAGTGTACAATATCAATTGCCAGATTGTGTACATAAGTTGGAGTCATTTTCAACTATAATCTCCTTGATTCCAAGAGATGCTGCCAGTTTCATGCCTTCCCAAGCCCAAATCTTAGCTAGTATTTTTTCAATCTGGGCGAAAAAATTCCGCAATTAATGTCGAGAGTTGAAAATAGCAACATAGCAATAATTGGGATATATCATATCCCACGTATTTGCATCTACGAATCATCTTGAAATAACAAGTCGGTTACATACAAGCAAAGCAACCAATTATACAACTCAACATCAGTTAACAGATTCCCACACCACTGTAGCATTTGTAACTCAAATCAGAAAAGACTAGGTCTGTTTACAAAGCCTATAAATAGGCAAGAAGAATTCATTCGTAACTTAAAGCATATCCATATTTCCATGGTCAGCTATTTGAAGATAAAATAATCTAATGAAGAATCTTGAAACACTATATTTCTTGCTCTGCAACATCTGAACTTCTTTAAACCAAATTTGTTCATCAATTTTATACTTTTAAATTAGTTGAAAACCTGTCAATTCTTTCTTTTCTTCTATGTGAATTAACAAGTTAATGATTTCTACGTATTCATCAACGAAGATTTCCAACTTTTAACTTTTCAGACTATTCAACCTTCATAGCCATTGGCAATCGTTAAGTTTAATATTTTTCTTCTTATTTCAAATATGTCTCTTTCTAAACAATCTAATCCTCAACAATAAAGTCTAAATATAGAGATGATTCGTCAATTTGCAAGTCTCCTCAGTCAAGAAACTCCATCCAAAAATATCTGTATTAATTCACCACTACCCAACCTCTCAAAGAATTATCAAAACTGTGTAGTTCTTTTGATTCTTTCTCCTAGAACTTTTCAAATTTCAATTGTCAGAGAATTACTTGCCAAGTTGTGGAGATCCTTTAACCAGAAATTTTATGTATTTGAATTTACATCAGAACCATATCTGGTTAATTTTGAGTCGCATTCTGATTCAGAATTCATCATGGAATCATCTCCGTGTGTATCAAGAGACGATCTACTGGCTTTGGAAAGAAGTGTTCCTAACAAACTGCCGCATGAATATACTTTTGATAAAGTGGAATTTTGGGCTCAGTTACATGGATTACCAGTTAATTATTTGGACATGAAGTTCATACAAAGTTTAGTTGCTTACGCTGGCAGTCACATAACTATTTCTATTCAAGAATCTCGTAACTGGGGCAAATTTGCTAGATTCTGTCTTCCTATTAATATAATTAGTGGTAATAATTTTTTGAAATATCTGAAGGACAACACCCCTGCATTTCTTGGTCAATTTTTTTCTATATCTGTTGTTCCTTTAGAACCAGTTCCTTCTAGCATTGCTACAATTGTAGAATCATTCTAAGATGTTTTCTCTGCCCCTACATCATTACCACCACCAAGAGCATTAGATCAAAAATACCATTAAAGCCCAACTCTGCCCCTGTATATCAAAGACCCTATCGATGTCCTCACTTACAAAAGACATTGGTGGAGCAGTTGGTACAAGAGCTGTTGGAGGCAGGTTTTTATACAAGAAAGTCACAGCCCTTCTGCATCGCCTATTTTATTGATCAAGAAGAAGGATGGTTCATGGAGATTCTGCATGGATTACAGGAAGATCAATGACATGACAATCAAAGATAAGTTTCCTATTCCTTGATAGATGATCTTTTGGATGAGCTCAATGGTGCAATCATTTTTTCTAAGATTGACTTGAAATCGGGTTATTATCAAATCTTGATGGACTTAGGCGACATTCATAAAGCGCCTTGGAACCCATCAAGGGCATTATGAATTCGTGGTTATGCCATTTGGTTTAGCCAATGCCCCTGTCACTTTTCAGTATTTGATGAACACTATTTTCAAACCATTTTTAAGAAAGTTCATCCTTGTCTTTTTTGATGATATTTTGGTCTATAGTAAGTCCATTGAAGAGCATGTTGTCCATCTTTCACAGACCTTGTCATTATTGAGACACCATTCCTTATTTGCTAAAAAGAACAAGTGTTGCTTTGCTCAACCAAGACTCTCTTATTTGGGGCACTTAATCACTTTCGAGGGTGTTCTTGACCTCGACAAGATTGCAGCTATGCAACAATGGCCCCAACCAACTACACTTAAACAACTTAGGGGTTTTTTGGGCTTAACGGGCTACTATAGGAGGTTTATTAAAGGCTATGGTAATATCAGCAAACCATTAACTGATATGCTTAAGAAAGATTCTTTTTCATGGTCACCATCAGCTCTGCAAGCATTCTTGGCTCTCAAATCAGCACTGACTACTGCTCCAGCGTTGGCCTTGCCAGACTTTTCTCAAACTTTTGTTCTAGAGACTGATGCCTATTCTACAGGAGTGGGTGCAGTTTTAATGCAAGCAGACAAGCCAGTAGCATTCTAAAGTAAGCCATTAGGTCCTCAAGCTCTGGCCTTATCTACTTATGAAAAAGAATTGTTGGCCATTGTCATGGCTGTTCAAAAACGGAAGCATTATTTGTCTCATCACCAGTTTATCATCCATACTGACCATCAGAGTCTTAAATACTTCATGGAACAAAGAATTACTACTATTTTGCAGCAGAAGTGGCTTATGAGATTGTTGGATTTGAACTATGTGATTAAATATAAGAAAGGTTTGGAGAATAAAGCAGCTGATGCCTTGTCCAGAATCCCTCACTCTGACTCAGCTTGTCATGCATTATCAGTGGCTCAACCTCAATGGGCTCAAGACATCATCTCTAGCTATTCTGAAGATGCTCGTGCTCAGCAGCTCTTGTCCTACTTACTTACATCTCCATTTGAGTCCCCATACTTATTGAAGCAAGGCGTTCTGCGGTACAAGACAAGATTATGTGGGTTCTGGCAACCTTATTAGAAACCAAATCATGCACTCAGTTCACTCCTCAGCTGTTGGAGGACATTCTGGCATGATGGGTACCTACAACATAGCTAAATATCACTTTTACTGGCCCAAGATGAAAGAAGACATTTTCAAGTTTGTAGCTGAATGTGATATATGCCAATGAAACAAGCATGAACTTTCTTCCCCTGCTGGACTACTTCAACCTCTCCCTATGCCAGACACAGCTTGGCAGCATATATCTATGGACTTCATTGAAGGCCTGCCCATGTCATTTAGGAAGAATGTTATCTTGGTTGTGGTTGACCAAGTACAACCACTTCATTGCATTAAGTCATCCATTCACTGCCATTTCAGTGGATAAGAAATTTACGCACCACATATTCAAACTTCATGGAATGTCATCTTCTATAGTCTCAGACACAGATAAAGTATTTCTCAGTACTTTTTGGCAGCATTTGTTTAAATCTTTGGGAACTCAGTTGAACCTTAGTACATCTTACCATCCTCAAACTGATGGTCAGACTAAGAGAACAAATGCATGTTTGGAGCAGTATTTGAGATGCATGACCAGTTCTTCCCCTAAACTTTGGTTCAATTGGTTGGCATTGTCTGAGTGGTGGTTTAACACCAACTTTCATACTAGCCTCAAGATGACTCCATATCAAGCTCTTTATGGTTACACTCCACCACATCTGACATTTCCTGTGCAAGCCACTACTTCAGTCGCTGGTGTGAAAGACTACTTGCAAGCAAGAGATCACATGATCAAACTTTTAAAAGAAGACCTGACAAAGGCTCAACAAGAATGAAACACTTTGCAGATGCTCATAGAACTGACAGGTCCTTCTCAGTTGGGGATTGGGTATTCTTGAAACTCCAACCCTACAGGCAATCCTCTGTGGCTTTAAGGAGCAATTTTAAGCTGTCTGCAAGATATTTTGGTCCTTTGGAAATTTTGCAGAAAATTGGTGATGTGGCTTATAAACTTCAACTGCCAGTGGGTTCTAGGATACACCCTGTTTTCCATGTCTCCCAATTGAAGCATAAGATTGGACATCATCACACTCCAGCTCCAAACTTACCATTGGTGGACTCTTCTGGAACCTTCATTGTTCTACCAATAGCTGTTCTGGACTCCAGACACATTGTCAGAGGGGACACCATTGTGTCAAGGGTGCTTGTTCAATGGTTGGCTCTCCACCGGAAGATGCAACTTGGGAGGAGGCAAGTGACATTCGGTCTCACTTATCCGAGTTCATCCTCGAGGACAAGGATGTGGGGGGGGGTATTTTCATGTAATTAAATGGGTTAGGAGTAGTGAATTCTGTTATGGGCTTTTGACCCTGTGTAACCTATTAACATTAGTAATACCATTTAGCCTATTCCTTCTTAGGGCATATGATTTCTCTATTGCCACCCAATGTAGGAGTTAGTAATCTTGTTACCACCCACTGGGTGTGTTTTGTAGTTTTGAGGATACTTATTGGCCAGATATTTCTGTGTAAGAACTTATGTTGAATTTAATCAAGAAATTGATAGGATCTTCCTTAAGTTAGGAGAGTAGGTTATTATTAGTAATTCAATCTCTAAGTCTGCTCATAACACCTTGTTTTTCCAATTATAGAGCATCTGGCTCCTGAAATTGACAAGGTCTGCCTCATGTCTGCAGTATCACACCAAATATTATTTGTCACTTACTGATCAATTACGTATTGGTGTAAATAAATGAAGAATGATGGTTAAGCAAGGGGAAGGCTAATGATAGTATATATATCACGTACAACACAAGCAGGACTAGTCCTAACCTCAGTTTCACTTTTCTTTATTAACTATTCGAAAACATAACTAGAACTAGGTGCGACAAATTTTAATTTTCCCCATTTTGAATTCCTGGCTCCGCCACTGAACTAAGGCATTCCAAATGTGTATTTCCCCCCTGGTTTGTTTAGTTTTGCTTACTTGTTCATATTGTTTCCTTTTCAGGTTATGTACTCTATATGACACAGAATAAGATGTGAGTTTGAACTTTCAACACTTAATGAAATTTAACCTTGCTTAAACACAAGAAGGGATAATTTATAGAGACTGGTCATGTTTGTTCTTCCTTTATTGGTAATATTTCAATGCAGGACAACTATTGGGCCCCTTGTCAGGATTAACTGGAAGGTAAGTTTCATATCACTGTGTAATTCCACTATGTGTTGCCTTATAAGTGGTATCGAATTCAATGAACCTCTAACTGCTCATTGTGTTTTCTACTTGAATGGATGGAATTGATGAATCTGCATTAGATTGTCTCTCCATGGATTTGCAACGCTGTTCACAAGCATATGGAACTTGTCATTAACCAATAGTTGTGAGTATTGGGTCAGTATATTACCCTAACTTGTCTCTTTACATAATTATTTTCGTGAAAAAGTTATGGGTAGATTTACTTATCTGCTTAATCAGTTATCAAATTTTATCGTACATCTGAGTCCGGGTTAGCTGATCTTATTACTGTGTGTAAAAATTCTGTAAGATGTACAAGGATAATTAGGAAGGCATCTACGTGCCAGTGAGCATTGTGGTAGTTCGAAACTCTCTAACTTTTGTTTTATTCTTCTTAGGTGTATGAATGGATAACGAGAGCAAGGCGTTGTTGGCATGAATTGTATCTCTGTTATTGAACTTCAATGATAATAATAAAAGATATATTTACCTTATTTTCCGTTGATATTATTTGCTGTAATAACTTCTTAATATTTTGTGAAATAAGATATATTGGGGATCCTGTGAGGGAACTCTCCAAGGAGATTATTCATCATCCGACATGGTATCATCCTAAAACTTCGATCCTCTCTTCATCTTCAATGGAAGGCGATAAGAAAACCCTGCATCCGGCGTTTGCTGTCACTAACATCAAAACCCTAATCCCCATTCTCCTAGATATTAAACAGGATGAATATTCTTCCTGGGTTTTTCTTTTTGAGCTCCATCTCCAGGCTCACCGTCTCCTCTTCCTTATTGACGGATCAGCAAGGCCGACAGACATCGATGACGATACCACGAAACAACTTGACGCTCTCTGTCGTCAATGGATGTTTTATACCATGGCTAAGGACTTAATGCTCATTTGTTCTCAATCTGGCAAACTCGCTAAAGAGATTTGGGATCATCTTAAGAAGCTCTTTCAAGATAACAAAGGTAACGCATTTGCGACTCTTGAAAGTAAGTTTGTCAATCTTAAGTTTGTTCGGTGTACTAGTGTTGATGATTACTGTGATAAGCTAAAATCATTATCCGACCGATTACGTGATCTTGAGTTTCCTATGAATGATAAGCGATTGGTTATCCAACTTGTGAATGGCCTTCCGGAGGAATACAACACTGTTGCATCTTTCATACAATAGTCCATGCCCAGTTTTGATGCTGCTCGCTCTCAATTGCGTACCGAAGAGATCCGTCGTGCTCAGCAATCCAGCGTGTCTTCACCAACAGCCCTTGCTGCTACAACATCTTGATAGACCGTGGTACACCACGCAATCATCGCTCCAACAATGGTAAAAGTGGAAATCGATCCATGACTTCGATAATACTGGCAACAACTTCATCACCGGATCCGCCTCTTACGCCAACACCACCACATTTCCGCCAGGCATACCGTGCTCAGTATCCAGCGTACCCTCCTCACTGGTCACTGTACTGGGCTACTCCACCGTGCCCTTACCCCACAGTTCCCCTATGGCAGCCATCACCGTCAACACGCGGATCATCCCAGAGTCGCTCTCGCAATGGTCAGTCTCGTCCTCGGCCATGTGGCATTGGTCATGCAAGCTTATCTTGCTCCCTCAAGGCGAGGTACCGCAACCCAATGATATTCTCAAGCATATAGCTCCATGAGCCTACAACAACCTCGATGATGCCTTTTATATGGACACCGGTGCTACATCGCACCTCACTGCGGACTCAGGTACTTTACATACTGTTTTTAATACTAGTAATGTATGATCCATCTTAGTCGGCAATGGCAATAGTATTCCAGTTACTGCTAGTGGTACCAAGTTCCTAAATCTCCCTTCCCGAACTCTCCAACTCAAAGATACTCTAGTTGTTCGACATAATCAAAAACCTAGTTTTAGTTCAGTAAATTCACCAAAGTGATAATCATGTGTCTGTTGAATTTGATCCATATGGTTTTTCTGTGAAGGATTTGACTTCGAGGACGATTCTTCTTCGATGTAATAGTTCTGGGGAAATTTACCCTATCACCACTTCTGCCGTGCCGCCTTCAATTCCGTCCATGTCTCCTCCTATGTCTCTTGCTGTGTTCTCGACTGATATTTGGCACAGCCGCCTTGGTCACCCCGGCAAGGCTATCTTAGATATTTTACGTTCAAAATCTGCTATTCAATGTAATAAAAATCAGTCTACCAAACTTTGTCATTCTTGTCAAGTTAGTAAACATGTCCGTCTTCCATTTTATGAATCAAATTCCATTACTTATGCTCCTTTTGATCTCATTCATAGTGACTTATGGACCTCTCCATTACATGTTGAGACTGGTTTTCGTTATTACCTTATCTTGTTGGATGACTTCACAAATTATCTTTGGGTTTATCCTCTAAAGTTCAAATCTCAAGTCTATACCAAATTTTTGGAATTTCGTACTTTCGTTAAAACTCAATTTGAACGTGAAATAAAATGTTTTCAATGTGACATGGGTCGTGAATTTGATAATTCCTCTTTTCATAACTTTGCCCAAACTAATGGGCTTGTTTTTCGTTTTCATGCCCTCAAACTTCCTCTCAAAATGGCAAGGCTGAGAGAATGATTCGTCGTGTTAATGACATCACACGTACAATTATGTCTCATGCTTCCATACCTTCAAAATTTTGGGCTGATTCTTCTTCTCATGGTTTGTCTATCTCCATAATATCCTTCCCACCAAAATTCTCAATTTCAATTCTCTCCCGTGTCCATTCTTTATCAACGTCAACCAACATATGACCATCTTCGTACGTTTGGTTGCCTTTGCTACCCTAATCTATCCGCTACCACACCCCATAAACTTGCCCCTCGTTCCACTAGGTGTGTTTTTCTTGGTTTTCCTATCCACCATCGTGGCTACCGTTGTTTTGACTTAGCCACTAACAAAATCATCTTGTCTCGCCATGTAACGTTTGATGAAAACGTTTTTCCATTCCGTGAAACCTCCCCCACTAGTTCTCCCAGTCTAGATCACCAATCTACGTCTGTTTCCACTCTTTTCCCGGTAACTCTGGCCTATCCCTCCTCAAATCCTTCTCAACCACCTTCCCCCAATGTACAGCAAACGTACACTCCACCTCATCGTCGTCAGACTAATCAGTCTTCCGCTGCTTCCCCTCCTCCTCTGTCTAACATTCCCACTACACCTCAAGACCCTACTTCCCACCAGTACATAACTTACCATCGTCGTCATACTCATCAGAGTCGTACAGTCACAAATTCGCCTGCACCAATCTCTTCTACTCTTCCTATCTGTACTTCCACCTCCAACAGGTCTATAGCTTCCACCTCCATCTGTCCCCCTACTGCACCTACAGCTCCCACTTCCACCTGTCCCCCTACTGTACCTACCAACATTCCAACAACCTCTACATGTCCCCCTACTGCACATACCACTTCCACTTCCACCTGTCCCCCTACTGCACCGACCATTCCAACAATCTCAGCTGCATCCTCATCTCGTCCTGTTACTCGTGCCTCCAAGAGAATTTTCTGACCAACTAATAGATCTGAACCTTCATGTTCGGACTCAAAAAAAATCTCCGTCTGCCTAAGTCTCACCTTTATGCTCTTAGGGATCCTAACGGAATAAAGCCATGAAAGATGAGTACATTGTAATGTTGAAAACCAATACTTGGGAACTAGTACCACGACCTCTTGGTGTTCATATTATTCGTTCCATGTGGCTTTTCCGCCACAAATTTCATGCTGATGGTTCCTTGCAGCGTCACAAGGCGCGTCTTGTCGCCAATGGTAAATCTCAGCAGGTTGGAGTTGATTGTTTTGAGACGTTTAGTCCAGTTGTTAAGCCTTCCACTATTCGTACTGTGCTCACCATTGCTACTTCGAGGTCTTGGCCCATACACCAGTTGGATGTCAAGAATGCTTTTCTTCATGGGGATTTGACCGAGACAATTTATATGCATCAGCCTCCGGGATTCGTTGACCCTGCTCGCCCCTGATTATGTTTGCCGCCTTCGTAGATCTCTTTATGGTCTCAAACAGGCCCCTCGGGCGTGGTTCCAGAGATTCGCGACCTTCATCTCCAGCTGTGGTTTTCGTGGTAGTGTATGTGATCCCTCTCTCTCAGGATCGGATACCGCGTACTTACTGTTGTACATTGATGATATAGTACTCACTGCCTCTACTGATGCTCTTTTATACCGGTTCATTGACCTGATGAAACGAGAATTCTCTATGTCTGATCTTGGTCCGTTACATCATTTTTCGGGTATCACTTTGCTACTCGTTCATCCTCGGGGTTGTATTTGTCTCGGTCATTATATACGAAGGACATCATCGCTCGTGCATCCATGACTGGATCGTAACCCAAGTGGCCACTCCGGTCGACACTCACTCCAAGCTCAGCGCTACTTCTGGCCCAGCAATCGCGGATCCTACTTTATACAGAAGCTTAGCCGGGGCATTACAGTACCTTACATTCACTCGACCGGATATATCTTATGCGGTTCAGCAGGTATGTTTATTCATGCATGACCCAAGAGAGCCTCACATGCAAGCTCTTAAGCGCATACTTCGCTATCTTCAGGGTACCATTAATCATGGCCTTTTTCTATCGGTTTCCACTATTTCTGGTTTAACTGCATACTCTGATGCTGATTGGGCAGGCTGTCCCGATTCGCGACGGTCAAGCTCGGTTATTGTATTTTTCTTGAGACAACCTCGTCTCTTGGTCTTCTAAGCGTCGTGCAAGCTGTTTCCCGCTCTAGTGCTGAAGCTGAATATCGAGGAGTTGCCAATGCTGTTGCTGAAACAACCTGGCTTCGGAATCTTCTTCTTGAGTTACATATACCATTACGACGTGCTACCATGGTTTATTGTGATAATGTGAGTGCTTTGTCTACATGTCCGCGATCTGTTCAACATCAATGCACAAAACATGTGGAGATCGACATCCATTTTGTTCGTGAGCGCGTTCGTATTGGGGACATTCGTGTCTTGCACATCCCTTCTGAAAATCAGTATGCTGATATTTTCACCAAGGGTCTTCCAAGACAATTATTTCTTCGTTTTCGTTCTAGTCTAAGCGTATGCTCCTCTCCCGTTAAGACTAAGGGGGTGTAATAGAAGATATATTTACCTTATTTTCCGTTGATATTATTTGCTGTAATAACTTCTTAATATTTTGTGAAATAAGATATATTGGGGGTCCTGTGAGGGAACTCTCCAAGGAGATTATTCATCATCCGACAGACAACACTCCCTCTTCATAGGTATAATTCTCTTTCAGGAGGTTATGTACTTCGTGCTGATGAAGATGTGGGTCGAGAAGGCCTACTTGGTGCAGTTGGATTCCTCAAAGTCTACAGTGTATACCATCTCCATCGCTTCTACCTGATTTGAAATGAAGATCGTGTTACTTTGTTATTATTAAAGTTCTTAGATTTTTTTATTATGTATTCATGTTTCTCTTATATCATTTGCATACTGAAATCACTTTAAGTTCATCACTTCACTAGATTAAAAAGGTTGACATATCATTATTGAAACATAACAATGAGTCCAAGTTATCAGGAATATCTATTACCGCGGCAAATTTAGTTAGAGCAGATGTTTTACAATGTCCAGATTCAAATGACATTACTTTCTATTTAACCCTTGATGTATCCAATATTGTTTGTGTCACCAAGGTTTCCTCCAGTTTGCATAAATCTATACTGCTCAGTAATATGTATCCAATAGCTTAGATTCTTAGAACGATAAGGTGATAGTGACAACTATCTTTCCTCGTGAATTTACTTGTTGTGCTATTATTCAAATTCATCATGGTATATTCAATTTTCAAAGACTTTTTCATACTTGTTTTATAATTCAGTGATGTGGACACCTTTTTGTTTGTTGCAGGTGTGTTGTTCTGGAATCTACGACACTTTCAGCGGCAATTACGAAGTGCCGTATATCTCTCTAATACGACACTTTCTGACTATCTCAAAACAGCTTTTTTCCACTAGTGTAACCAATTTGGTTTCTCTTTATTATATTGAAATTTCTCACAAAAATCACTCATTTTAGTTGAGTGATTCAAAATCTAGAGTTTTTTTAAAAAAAAAATCATTTTTTTTTTCTTCTCTCCAAAAACCTAGAACACTAACTCTAATTTTCAATCTCTAACTATCAATTAATATCATTAATCTAATCTAATAACTAATACTAAATTATCTAATTAATCAAATGATCAACACTAATTGAATAAGGATTGTTTAGTCATTATGATAATATTTTATATAAGGGTTTTTTGAAATTACTAACCAGTGACCTGTTTTTGTCTTATTAGTGAAGCCCCTCTATTGGAACGTAAAGCCCCAAATTTGTTGGGGAAAACAAAAAGGGAAAACAAATATATATGATCTTAGTCATGGAATTCCAAACCCTTCAAGTTCTGACATTATTTTCCAAATTTTGTTGGTTTATGACATTGAACCTGGCGAGATTGGGCATACCCAGATTAATTGGGGTATACCTAATAAGACAACTTGATCATTTTGAAGTAACACAGGACATCCCTTAACCATGTATTTTCTAAATGGTTAAATTGTCCCTGCTTAATTAACACCAATAATGTGTTTAGGTTAATTAATTTAGTTAGTTGATTAGTTGAATTAAATTTCTCAAATTAGGTATTGTTTGGACTAAATTCATGGATTATGTGTTATGATTTTGAGGATTTTTTTTTTTTGAAACGGAAATGAAATTACACTAGCCAAACACTTCTACAAAGGGGATTGCAAAGCTTTTGAATGATTTCATACTCAAAATTACAGAAGGAATCAACACTTTCAATTCTGAAAGTAGGAAATGTCGTCAAGGTCGACAAAAAAATACCCTGCCGGCTATAGAATTTTTGACATACAGAGAAAGGTGTTACAAATGCATGATTAGTCGGCAAGGTATTGATTTCTTAACCTACCGATTAAACTATAGTCGCCAAGGTATAAGGATAAATACGGTGACGACCACCGTAAATGCTAATTTCATAGAAAGATAACGCCTAATACTAGTCGGCAAGGTCGACAATAAAATACTGCCGACTGTTGATAAAAATGTGGAATCTTTGTTGTTTCAAATTTTCAGTTTCTTCTCGATTTTTTTTTTTGTTTTGAATCTTCGTTGTTTTTTTTTTTTTTTTTTTTAATTTCATAGTTGGAGTTTTGAAAAAAAAGATTGATAATTCTTTTGGATGGATTTTAATCTGCATGGTTGTTTTTTTTTGGGGCAATTTGATCTTTTAACACCTTTTAGATACCCCTTAGCACACTATGTTGGATGAGTTTATATTTGGTGTACCCAATTAATCTGGGTTTAAATTTGGTATAACCCAATCTTGCCTGGTTGAATAAACAAGTCTTTAAAGCCAAAAGAAAAGAAAAATCAATAAAACCATCCAGAACCTTTAACTAAAGTGAAGAACACTCAATTGTCTAGAGTTCCAATTACACCACTAAAATAAAACCATCCTTGTATCACAAATTAAATTAGGAAGATCATGAGAGGAGAGATGATAGTGCAGATCACCCGAGTCTGAAACGTGCTGTATCAATTCCATCCCCTAGAGCAACTCGGTCCATCTCTTCAATAACATCATCCCATGTAGTACGAAGATCACCCGAGTCTGAAACGCCTCGTATCAATTTCCTCACCAAGAGCAACTAGGTCCAACTCATCAATAACATCATCCCATGGAGTACGAACCCAATTAATCTGCGTATACCCCAATCTCGCCAGGGAAAATAAATCCATATCCGACTTTGTGATCCTCTTGAATATTTTCCTTTTTTCTTCTCATAAAGAAATGACTAAATTAAGGAACACACGATTATCCGAAATCTGATTCGGGGGAGTTTAAGCAAGGACGCGGCTCACTCCGTGGATGGTTGGAACAGAGGGCACAGGCAACTCTTGGCACAAAGGATACCCAAGGACAAAAAAAAAAAAAAAAAAATCCAAAAACCTTAAATCAAAGTCAAGGAGAACACTCATACTGTCTAGAGTTCCAATTACACCACTAAAATAAAACCATCCTTGTATCACAAATTAAATTACGTCTAGGTCATGGAGGATTAGTCATTATGATCACCTGAGTCTGAAGCGCGTCGTATCAATTTCCTCACCAACAGCAACTCGGTCCAACTCATCAGTAACATCATCCCATGGAGTACGTACCCTGCGTGGACGAGCCGTGTACCTCTTTGAATTTTCTCCCATTGCTTTCAATGATACAAAGGTATTTATGTGAGCAATCACTTCAACATGTTCAAAATAATCCGTTGATGCTTCGTTGGAAACCATCTTCAAAATTGTTGTTTTCGGGTCATAACAATAAAGCACGGATTCATCGTATAAAAATATGATTTCTCCCTTCTTTGTAAGCAAAATTGGCTTAAAGTTCCATTCACGAGAACCCACTACAGATTCGTAATCAATATCAAACTCCATACGCCAGGTCTCCTTCGAGTCCCTACTTTCCATAAACGACCAGATTTCCATGCGCAACTTGTCCATATAAAGACACAAATGCCTTCCCAGCGCTACAAGTTCATATCTATCTTCATACTCAAGGTTTTGCATACAAGGAGGGAGAGATAGCAACCGAAACTCCTCATGATCCAAGTCAAAGGCCACAAATTTGTTGTGCGTAATCCAATAAATAGCACCATTTACATAGGTACCCCTACCCCCGCTAGACCCTGCCAGTCGATAGGGAACTCTACCTATCGCTCTCCACCTGCCACTTCCAAGTGTGTATACTTCGACAATTCCATCAAAGTCGAGGTAATGGATTCTAACAACCTTGTACTCATTGGTTGACCTAACATACCCAAACCCGCATGCTGTATGGCCACGCATATCAACCACTCCTCGCACAATACGGTCAGGATAATCATAATCAGGATCAATGTCTTCTTTGTTTACAGCTAGTTGGGGAAGATAAACATATTCTCTGGTAAGAGGATTACAAACATAGGTGGGATCCACCACTAAATGGTGGCTTTGAAGTGCACAAACCAAACCGTTGCAGGAGCCAACTAAGTGTCTGCATAAAAGTTGCTTGTGCATAGGAGGATGATAAATCCTTTTCAGATTTTGACTGTAAATGTATTTCTCATCAATGCTAATCCTATCACTTAGTTGGCCTCCATGGAAAAGTAACGTTATTAACTCATTGGGATCGTCAGTGCGACAAGCAAAAAAGAGACATGGCTCCACCTTGGCAGCTAGATTATCATTGCCATCGTCTTCTCCATCATGGAGATGGTTAAGCTGGCGAGTGAGGTGCATATTAGTAAAGTTACTTCCGCTGGTAAGAGTTTCCCATCTTTTACAAACTAATTTGCACTCCAAAACGGATTCAGCTGGAACCCGAAAAAGGATATCTTGCACGATATCGGACGGAAGAGACTCCATAGATGATCCTTGAACTAATAACAAAAATCAAAAAATCAGAAAGTTTCAGAAAAAAAAAAAAAAAAAAAGACTTTGCTGGACGTGATTTTCTACAATGCTAGACCTTGTTATTATTTATAGGCTTCAATGATTCCTGAAACAACACCGAGACTGAAAAACAGAAATCATCCAAACTAGGAAAACAAAGCTGAACTGGAAAAGGAAATCACCTAGTTTAGCAATCAAACTGATAACTAATACTATGTCACCTTGACGTGTCATTATAAAGTTAAGACGTGGCAAACACTAACACGTGCCATTACAAACTAATGCTTGAGGTGTCGCATTGTAAAATGCTTAACACATGGCGAACTAGAAGTGAATTTGGCGTGACAGTGGCGTGACAGTGGCTTTATTTCTTTATACAATATTTACCGCTAAAATAATGTTGGAACCAAAATTAACAAGGGAGAAATATTTTCTAGAAAATAATAAAAACCTTTCAGTGATTCTTTTTTTTTTTAATAAAGTCGAGAAAATCAATTAATTCTTGTTCCACTTAATTATTTAATCAAACTGTGATCTTATAATTTTGGAAGTTAATGATTATGGTGTCCCAAACAAAGCTGATCCTAACCAAATCTCAAACCGAACACGGCGACCATAAGAAGTTGCCCTGGCCATGAAGAATGAGGGGAGCACGGATAATAGTGTGGGGAACCTAAAATAGTGGGATGGACATGCATTCACCTAAGCCTCTTGGTTGTGCCGGACCTATACAAGACTGACTAGTGATCGCTGAGAAAGCATTGGACAAACTGCAAAAGATAAAACAACAATACCTTCGCCAGACATTGGTTTTACTGCTTGGGAGACAATATCAGTACAAAGTGAAATTGCTTCTTTGGTAGCTAAACCATCATAACAACAAGTACCCCTTTCAGTATCAAGAAACACAGTTATTGGATATGGTTCATCTGCAGTTTGCACAAATGTTTAGAAATAACACAAACAAATAATTTTAATGACAAGAAAGCCCGGTGCAGAGCCCACACTGTATATCAGAAAAACAGAGTTTCTGTAAAAAAGATATGGTATTGGTACCGTTACATGTTCTACAACAAAGATAAAACAACAACGCTACCTTTGCCAGCTTCTGGTATTACTACTTGGGAACCAAGGTAGTCTGGTACACTAATTCTTGTTCCTGTGTGGTTGAACCATCATCACGATAAGTATGGCTTTCAGAATCCAGAAGACCCATAACTGTACCCGTACGAGTATTGGTACGGGTACTGCTACATGCTCTAAAACAAAGAAAAAACAACACTACCTTTTCCATTGTTTGATATTACTACTTTGGAGCGAAGGTGCTTTGGTACGCTAATTATTATTCCTGTGTAGTTGAACATCATCACGATAAGTATGACTTTCAGAATCCATAAAACCGATAACAGTACTTGTACGAGTATTGGTACGGGTACTGCTACATGTTCTAAAACAAAGACAAAACAACAACGCTACCTTCGCCATCGTTTGATATTACTACTTCGGAGTGAAGGTAGTCTGGTACTCTAATTATTATTCCTGTGTAGTTGAACATCATCACGATAAGTATGGCTTTCAGAATCCAGAAACCCATAACAGTACTTGTACGAGTACTGCTACATGTTCTAAAACAAAGACAACAACAACGCTACCTTTGCCATCGTTTGATATTACTACTTTGGAGCGAAGGTGCTTTGGTACGCTAATTATTATTCCTGTGTAGTTGAACATCATCACGATAAGTATGGCTTTCAGAATCCATAAAACCGATAACAGTACTACTTGTACGAGTATTGGTATGGGTACTGTTACATGTTCTAAAACAAAGACAAAACAACAACGGTACCTTTGCCTTCGTTTGATATTACTACTTTGGAGAGAAGGTAGTCTGGTACACTAATTATTATTCCTGTTTAGTTGAACATCATCATGATAAGTATGGCTTTCAGAATCCAGAAAACCCATAATAGTACCTGTACAAGTATCGGTACAGCCGTACAGGTACTGCTACATGTTCTACAACAAAAATAAAACAACAACGCTACCTTTGTCAGCCTTTGATTTTACTGCTGGGTAGCCACGGGAGTCGGTACAAAGTGAAATTGCTTCTTTGGTATTTAAACCATCATGACGATAAGTATTGGTTTCATAACCCAGCAAACCCATAACAGTTCTTTGATGTGTTTCACCTGCAGTGTGCACAAATGTTTAGAAATAACGCAAACACATAAGTTTGATGCCGAAAAAAAGCCTGGTGCAGAACCCACACCGTATATGAGCAAAAAAGAGCAATTTTGTACCAATAACAAAGAAAGAGCAAAAAAATGCCTGGTGCAAACTAGTACTCACTGAAAAAGCATTGGACAAACTGCAAATATAAAACAACAATGCTACCTTTGCCAGTTTCTGGTAGTAGTATTGCTTTGGAGCCAAGGTCATTAACAAACAAATGAATACCAGCTAAAACTGTTGCTGAGGCAGGTGAATCATCATCTTCAGAATCCAGAAAATTCATATCAGTTCTTTGATATGTTTAGAAACAGTGGAAACAAATAATTTTAATGACAAGAAAGACTGGCGCAGGACCCACACTGTATATGAGCAAAACGAAGCAATTTTGTAACAATAGCAATGATGATAAAACAACAACACTACCTTTGGCAGCCTTTGATATTACTGCTTGGGAGCCACAGTCGTTTGCTACAACCACATGACCATCATCGACATAAGTATTGCTTTCAGAATCCATATCAGTACTTTTATATATTTCACCTGCAGTTTGCATAAATGTTTATAAACAAATAAGTTTAACGACAAGAAAGCCTGGTGGCAGGACCCGCACTAATATTGGTACGGGTACTGTAACATGTGACACGCCATCCACTCAAATTTACTTTACTAATATCATTATTTTTGGGGGCCAACATGTGATTGGCTGATCAGAAAGCATATCGGTCATCACATTATCCATCAGTTGCAGCATTACAATAGAAAAACCAACACATAGAAGTAAACCACTGAGGCCCAACACCACAAATTGCCTCCATCACCAACAGAACCACACACACAACAATCATGGCATGGCAGCAAGATGTTGTCGTGAATCAGAAAAAGGAACGAAAAGAAAAGTGAGAGCATTCGACCTAAGAAGAAATTAAAACGATACTCAGTTCCTCACACAGACATATTTGCTAAACAACAGAAATAGAAAACGAAACAGAAGGAGCAGACCTGAGGAGAAACAGCCAGTGCCATTGACACAGAAGTTATGAAATTGGATTTTTGTTTTTGTTTTTGTAGAATTCGGATTTGAGATTTAAGGTAAAGAAGGCTGAGGTTGAAATTAAAGATGCGTAATACACAGAATGATTAATCATCAATGAAAAAGATCTGGTAAAGATCGGGTAACAACGCTAGTGATGTTTGCATCAGTCTCACATGATTAAAATGAATTTGAACGAAGTTGGTGATCTTGTACAGTCTTATATGTAAAACGATCTCCAAAAGATCCGAAATTAAAAAATATGCAAAAAAAACAAGACCAAAACCAGTTCCACATGAAACAATTAAAACCCATTCATCCTTGTAAAGCAGGACTATTATTTGCAAGCTTGCACAAGCACCGTGTATATGCACCAACGGAGTAGTCACCAGGAGCGGGAGCGAGGTCGGGAACAGGTGCGAGATCGGAATCGAAATTCGTAAAATTTCCAAAAATGAAATTCGAGGACCGTGTCGGAAGTGTAAATAGATATATTAGTTATACTGCTAATTTTCCTAAAAGAACATAGTAAAACATTTAGAAAAATCTTAATAAAGTGCCTACTTTCTAGTTTCACACAACATATCTCAATCATTCACTTATTCTTTCGAGTTTTCTGAAATTTGGGGTTGGTAATGGAGGTGTAGACAATGTAAGGGGGGATGAAATATGTCCTTACATCCATTTATATAGGAGTCTGAGATATACACTCCCTGATTACTTCTTGATAAGAGAAATACTAAAACTTAGCTAGATGAGTAATATACAGATGTTACATGGTTATATGAGACCTAACCTAGAAAATAAAGGGGCTACATACATAAAATACTAGAAAAAGATAGGAAGATATGAAAATATATGGTTAGTATATGAAGCCAGATATGGATAAACTGAAACGTTTCTCACCCAATAGGAGCGCGTTTCTCCCTTGTTAGGAGCGCACTCCCATCACGAATTTCACTGAGGAGCGCAAATTCGCGAATCTCAGGGAAACTCGTGAGTTTCGTGAGGACTTTCACGAATCTGGTGACTAAGAGTGGCATTATAGATGCAATCAGAAAATATGGAATATCAGCAATACTTTGAACCGAAGTCAGCAAGCAAGGCAATCAAATCATATCAGAATGCATAACAACATCATCAGACCCTGCCTGAACATGGCAGGAGCTTGTTGTAGCGTTCAACATATTGCGACTCACATGCAGCAATGAGTGGCAACAAACTAGCAAGCGCCTAATATTCCTTGCATAACTTATATATGCAAATCAGTTTCGACATCTAATACAGATTTGGTTCATTCAATGCATCTCTAGCGTTTGTTCCAATCACTGGGACGCCAGTATGTCAAACAGCACATAATAAGCTACAATGTTCCATCACATGGACACCATTGTGTTAAGCATCACTTGCACACCAGTGTCTTAAACATCACTTGGTCACCAGCGTCTTAAACAACTCATAGTAAGCTACAAAGTTCCATCACTTGGACATCAATGTCCCGATCCTTTCACTTTTTTGTGTAATATTACATTCTCTTTACAACCAACTCTTTTGGATACTCTCTGATGTTGAATATGACAGCTGTCTCTTTTCTGACTGCATTTCTCCCAATGCTGGTTAGATCAGCAGTGGGTTCTATATCTTCAAGGGCCAGTCCACTATATCTTTAAGGCTTGCTAAATAGTAATTGAGTTAAGACTTCCCTCAATTCCTTTAATCAATATCCCATTGAAATATCGTCTTTGACAATCAATGAGGAAAATCTAAACAATTATTCTAGAAAAAAAGCGATGAAAAGATAGTCCGCGACTTATAGGCCCAAGTGGTGCCAGACTACACTAACAAAAAATTCCATAATTTGTGTATTAAAACTATAAAAATTGTAAATATATCATCTAATACAACCACAAATACATCCGACACACATTGAACTACAAATTTCACATTTTGTACATGTACCTCTCTATATCAATGACCTCCGTGTATTAATAATTTTGTGAATATCCACAAGTATTAGTACAGGTAAATTCTACTACGTCTTGGAAAGAGTAATTATACTAGACTAAGATTACAAAGTTCACCCAAACATGTGCACAAATATGACATGTATGAATTGAAATCTGTCATTCAGCAAGAAACCTCGGTTAGCTAGATACTTGATATTTCAGTTTGTACAATCATTGTCATACTAGATTTTTTTTCCCCAGTATTGATAAGTCTAACCTAGTACTGGCAAGTTCCTTAGCTCCCCGCTCCAAGCTGAGTAGGATATGAGAAACAAACTCGATTGTGGTAGATATTCACATAATCAAAAACAATTTTCCATCAAATGTCACTCAATGTACAAAATAACTCAAAAGCCTAACGTATTTAGGTTATTTTATTGCATTTCTATTTTCCTTTCAACTTAATATCTTGAAGAAAAAAAAGATTTCAATTTGTGGAAAGAAATTTTATTTAAAAAAAAAAAAAAAAAAAACTAACAAAAGAAGAAGAAGAGATTCAAATCTGATTCAAATTACTGACAACATTACGTCTCTGATGGTTCAAAAAATTAGTAGTTGGGAACCTTGCTCCGAAATTGGAAGTATTCCAGATCTAAATAAAAAGTGAAAATGCAACTTTAATCAACAAAAAGAAGATTCAGATACTTAAACTAATTTTGCCCGGACAAATTATTTAGAATGACCTCCTTGTGAACAAAATTAATGACAGATTATGCCTCAAGATCTAAATAAAAAGTGACCTAATCACAAATTCGGCTTAACTATCCCAAACCAAGGGGTAATTTAAACCCCGATGATACTCAGTGGTCGCGGACATTACTAACACAACAAAACACCAAATTAGTGACTGATGTATGCATCTAATTCCCTTGTCTTACACAAACATAGCAAAGTTTCCAGATCCAACCCAAAAAGAAAAACACTCAAAAAATCGGGCTTTAATTATCCCAAAGCCGATGAGAATAGAGAGTGATCAGAGATCGTTGAATTAGAAAAACACATCACACCAAAAAGTAAAACAAAGTACACTCTGCAAAACATAACAACACAAGCGTCTCAAATCAGAACATTAAATTTCATGAACGGAGTTTGCAGGTCTACCTGACAGGAACGTGAAACCCCCATCGATTCCTCTTTTCTGATGAAAACTCAAAATGGCAAACCAGCCGTCATGGAGTCTGAAAAACTGTCGTCTTTGTTGTTGAAGATAATACATAGTAAAGGAAAAGGGAATAAGTAAAGAAAAATAATTTAATAGGGTGGGCGGGTGGGTGCTCTAGTTAGCATCTCACTCGCACGTGTCCATCTAGGTTTTCCAGTAAAAATCAACAAATTAAATGCAGTTGGTACTAGGCAAAAGAGAACAAAATGGCACACCCACTACGTTCTTTCTGAAGTCTTATCCAAGGACTCCCAACAATCTAACATGATTTGAAATGAAACTGAACAAAGCTGGTGATCTTGCACCAGTCTTACATGTAAAATGATCTCTAATAGGTCCACAATTGAATATATGCAAAAAAAAAAAAAACTAAGACCAAAAACAGTTCCACATGAAACAATTAAACACAGACCCATTCATCCTTGAAATTATTTGCAAGCTTGCACAAGCACCATGTATATGCGCCAGTAAACAGTCGTATCAGCAATAGATGTTAGTTACATGTAGTCAGAAAATATGGAACATCACCAATACTACGAAACCCAAAGTCAGCAAGCAAGGCAATCAAATCATATCAGAATGCATAACAACATCATCAGATCCTGCCTGAGCAGATGAGAAGCCAAATTATTCACCAGAAGAGAATAGAGCAGGAGCTTATTGCAGCGTTCAACTCATTTTGACTCACAAGCACCAATGAGTAGAAGAAAACTAGCAAGTGCCTAATCTGCTTTGCATTTATTTATAAACTCACAAAGAACCATTCAACAAACTGATTGGGTTGAACACCCACTCAACGACCATTTGTTTATATACACGGACTTACTTTCTGCTGAAATCAGTGTCAACATCTAATACGTTCATTCAAATGTATCTCTAGCGCTTGTTCCATCTCTTGGCACCAGTGTCTTAAGCATCACTTGGACACCAGTGTCTTAAACAACACATAATAAGCTACAAAGTTCCATCACTTGGATACCAGTGTCCTGATCCTTCCACTATTTTGTATAATATTACACTCTCTTAAAAACAATCTCTTTTGGATTCTATCTGATGTTGATGACAGCCATTTCTTTGATGACTGCGTTTTCTCCCAATGCTGTTTAATCTGGAGCTCAGAAAAAGCTCAGCAGTGGGTTCTCTCTCTTCAAACTCAAGTCCACTACATCCTGGTCCGCTTCAGCTACTACATTTTAACGCTTGCTAATTAAGTAATTGTGTTACAATTTCCCTCAATTCCTTTACCCAGAATCTCATTAAAATAACTTTGACAATCAATAAGAAAAATCTAACCCTGAAACAATTATTCTAAAAAAGAAACCAAACCCTATAAATTCTCGACTAAAATTACTTAATTTGTTGACACTAATAACAACAATCAAAACTAGTAGTTAAACTCTACCGAGCACAACCTAATTGTTTACACTACCGTTCGGGAAAAACGAAGTTCTTAGAGTTAAACATTAACTCCAGCATAATGAACAGGTGTATAAATTCCAGACAGCTGTTTAATTTGATAATGAAGATAGGTTAGATAGCAGTCATACCTCTTTCTTTATTTAGTGTTTCAAAAGTAATGTGTCTCCGCTACTTGCTACTGGCCGTACGATGAAGAGCTGCAAATATTCACGTCCCTTAGTGTAGTTTCTTATTCTGCAAAACGATAAAGTAAGCTTTTAAGCCTAAAGAAAGTCCATGTTACAAAATAATGAAACACTGAGCATTTGGTTACGAGTTCACCATCACAACCATACTCATCTCTAAGCAAAAAACCAATAGAATGAGTATGTAGACACCGGACAAGAATAAGAAATTATGAAAGCTCTAAAAACTAACCATCATGACCATATCATCCCTTAGTGGATCCAGACAATACTAACAGAAAATATCTTTAAAAAGTGAAGAATCTATAAAAACACTTGAGAATCTATTATGTGTGCCGGGGGGTTCTAGCCTCATTCTAAATTTTGGGAATCCGACTTTCTAGATGCAATTATCTACAAGCATGCAGTATCCTTTGTGGAGACTAAAGAAACGAGTTTCCTAACTTAGCTCAATAGAAGGGATTGGGGGCATAAGACCCGACCTCCAAGAAAACAAGAAGAAGACATAACAAAATATAAATTTCTTTCTAAAAACGGGTCGTGGGTTATAACCCCAAAGATGTCACTATCCACCCACAAAAAACCCATCAAAACAAAAATAACACAAAAACCCAAAACAAAAGTATCGCAAAAACTCCAAAGGTGTCACTAACTAGGCCTGTCAATGGAAGAATATCCGTCGGATGTTTAGAAATCCGATATCCATCAGGTTAAGCACTAACGGATGTTCGATATCCGATAATATCCTATAGGATATCAAAATCAGATATCGATTCTGATAGGCTAAGTTGTCGGATATCCGATAATATCCGGTTATAACAAAAAAGCTTAAAAACCCTTGTAAAACATTTTCATAATTGACACTTATCAGATAAATATTCGATAATATCCGATACTAGACTCGAAATTAGGATAAATTACAAATAAGTTCCTATACTATCGGATATCGGATATTAACATTTTGGATGGGGTCTAATCCGTTTCCGATATGTTAAGGAAGAAATATCCGATAAAATATCCGATCCGATATCCGATGTCCGATAAAACGGACAAAATCCTACAGGATTTCGAATATTCGGAAACGGATTCCGGATATCGGACAAATATTGACAGGCCTATCACTAACCACCACCAACCAATAACACCATTACTAATTAACGGTAACATGACAAATAGCGTCACCGCCACCATCTTACCACACCAACCAGTAACACCACTACTAATTAACGGTAACATGACAAACAGCGTCACCGCCACCATCCTACCACACCAACCAGCAACACCATCATCGCCGCCACCACTACCATCCCCAACCACCACCACCATATCCACCATCAATATATACCATTACCACCATCTCCACCAACCAGCACCATCAGCTTCATAACCACCATTGCCACCACCAACCACCATTATTAGACTAAGTCCTATGGGCTAAATTGAGTTGGTAGATTAGCAGTTAAGTGTTGCAATCCAAAAAACAAAATGTGGCCTAAAAGTTAACACTAGTTCTCTCCTAGCATGTGCTCGCAGACCAACTAGCACCGAGATTGAAACGCTGAATGGTTCAGTGCCCAAAAAGTGACCTTTACGCTGAATGGTTCAACGCTAACACAAATCACAAAAATCACACGAATCACAAAAATCACAAAATTTGATCTGACGGCTGAAATTGGTGCGCTGAACGGTTCAGCGCTCAAAAAGTGACATTTACGCTGAATGGTTCAGCGCTCACACATCACAAAAATCACACGCATCACAAAAATCACAAAATTTTATCTGACGGTTGAATAGCGCTGGATAGTGGTCCTAGATGACTTGGATTGCTAATCTAGCTGCAATATTAGCAGTCCCATAGGACTTAGAAGGTTGCCTTAGCTAACGTGGATTGCTAATCTAGCAGCTAGATTAGCACTCCCATAGGACTTAGAAGGTTGCCCTAGCTGACGTGGATTGCTAATCTAGCTGCTAGATTAGCACCCATAAGACTTAGAAGGTTGCCCTAGCTGACGTGGATTGCTAATCTAGCTGCTAGATTAGCACCCATAAGACTTGGCCTTAACAACCAACACCACAACCACCAACAAATACTAACACTACCATTACCATAAAAAGCACCACCACCAACCAATATCACCACTAACCTGAAACAATACCACCAAAATTTGGCTTCATCATAAACTTACTGTTTCATCATTTAAGTCTTTTGGGTTTTTGTATCAATTTTTAAAAATTTGGGGTGTATCAATTTTGTTTAATACGGAGTTCAAATAGATCCCAACATTTGTACGGAGTTTTTGTACGTTGGTCACCTTGGTGTTTTACTACTAGTTTTGTTCTGAAAATTACAGTGATTAAAGGTAAAATCTTTCCTGGAACTAAAAATTAACTAGACTAAAGATTACAACATGTGAACAAATATGACATGTATGAGTTGAAATCAATCATACAATTTTTGTCATATTTGATTATAATCTTATAATCATATAAGTGCTATTCATACGAGTAATATTTATATCCGAGTATTGGTCGGTTCATCAACTCCCCGGACTATTCCCATAAGCAAGAACGATGCACACAAAGTAACTCTAAAAAACTAATGTATTTTAGGTTTTTGGGCAAACTAATTGCTACTCTACTTTCCATTAAATACAGATAATTTCAGATTTCAATTTCATGAACATAAATCAAAAAATTAAAGATTTCAATTTCACAACAAAAAAAAAAAAACAAGATTCAAAACTAGTCATGATTCAATTCCCAATGTTACTCAGCGGTGCCGGATATTATAAACAAGATTCGCATGTCTAGCACAAATATGGAAAGATTTCAGATCTAAACCAAAAAAGTGAATCTATAACACAAATTGGGCTATAACTGTCCCCAAACCAATCAGAACATAGAGGGATCAGAGAGCGCTGAAAAAGCAGAACAAAGTACATAGAGACAGCATCTGAACAAAACAACAGACATGGCGTCTTCACAATCAGAACATTCAATTTCTAAGTACGGAGTTGGCAGGGTCTTACCTTCCTGCCAGACAGAGGAACGTGAACCTGTCACTATCCTCCGCCGATTCCTCTTTTTCCTTTTTGATGAAAACTCAATACGGCAAGCGGCCTGCCGCCATGGGACTTCTGAAAATCTATCGTCTTTGTGTTGTGTTGAAGATAACAGGTTCACAGTAAAGTGTAAAAAAGAATATTTTAATAGGGTGAGTGGGTCCGGCAGCATCTGACCGGCACGTGACAATCTAGGTGAAAACAACCAAAGTACTACACGGCACCTATCTACTACACATAACAAAACCAAAGTACTAATGGCACACTACTTTCTTTCCCCCGTCATCAATTCAAAGTACGGAGTTTTGCAGTAGTTCTTCTCAGAACAGATTTAACAGGAAACCAAAGTAAAATTTTGGTGGTTGTTTTTTTAAGCTTGATGATCTTTCCCAGTTTTGCTTTTGTGAATCAAAGTTTTGGTTTTTTTTTTTTTTTTTTTTTTTTTCTCTGGTAATGATTGATTGAAGAGGAACCATAAATTTACTGTCTTGACTATAAACTAAGCAAAACCTAAGTCTGATAAGCACGATGACTGGATCAGATGATATGGATCAGGAGTGGTATTCTGGAAGATTTTCTTTACACCCCTTCTTTGATTCTCAAGTCTATTGACATTGACAAAATACTTTCACAGAATTGCTTCGGACAACATCAAAGATCAATGACCTCTAACAAGAAATAAAGACATCAAAGTTTCTCAACATAACAATTCCACTGGAGTTATGTCATTTAACTTTCTGGTTTTTATTTGGTTTAGTATAGTAGTACAAGGATTATCTATGGAGTCTCTTCTCTCGGATATATCTCAAGTTCCAGCCAAATCTGTTATCAGAATATCAAACATCTCATCTTTAATCTTCCCACAGTCACCACACAAACAATCCACTTGACCAAAATATGTTGCCTTAATTTGCTGTAATCCTATCACTTTTCTCAACAGCCTTCATCATCTCAATCATTCTACTCATTTACAAACGCAAACCTTCAATTCAGACACGAAAACATCTAGATCAGATAATCATCCTACATATAACCCATCCTCAAAGGTTGCAGAGCAACTCTCCCCTGCAAGAACTAGAACAGTATCTAGTACTAGTACTGAGTTTCGTTATCATGGTACGTTTGTTAATGAGTAGATTGATCATAACAACAGCAGTAAAGGAACTTTGAATTAAATGAAATTTCATTCTATCAAGTTGGTACTAATTTAACCCATTTATTTGTAGTAGTATTTCATCAGATAGAGAAGTTAGTAGTACTAAAGGTTTTAGAAGAGCTCAACCTGATGGGATTTAAAAGGACTCAGCAGCTGCTGCATCTTCTGGTGGTGATATTCATAAGTTTAATTAGTCGTTTATCTATCGGAAAAATATTGTCCGTCTTTTAAATCTGCAAAGAGAAATTCAATAATGTTGCGGTCAATTCCTTCTCTTTGTGATTTTCATTCTCAAGGAGAGTCTGAAGAAGATAATTATGAACAAAGTCAAGTTAGAAAATGATGGGTTTTTACAGAGGTGTCTATGGGAAGTGGCCTATTCACTCTCGATGGTAAAATAAAATGGGTCTCATGCTCTCATTGAAGAAGACAGGAAGTTTAGTGAATTTCAGTATTTGGGTCAAGATAATGATGTGAGCCCATGCTTGTTTTTTGCAAGAGGACTTGGAATTGATGTTAATGGAGGTGGTTTGGAGATGAAAGTACGGAGTTTGCAGTGTTTACCTGACAGAGAAACTCTTTTCAGATCAGATTTAAGGGAAAACTCAAACTTTGCTTGTTTCAGAATTTGTCCATATATTAATCTACATGTACCATATGTTAATCTTCAGTCGGACGATTCTGTTTACACATCAGCTTTGCTTTCCTAGTTCAAATACAGAAGAAAAAAAAAAGCACATCTACTTTGAAACTAGATTTCTTGGTCACTCACCCAAGCACTGGGGACTGTCTCAAGATAGCAATTCAATGGATTTGGTTTTTGATTTGTTTTACTAGTACATGGATAGTCTTTTCCCTCGGACAACACCACCATTTAGTTATAGATCCCATCTATCTATACCTGTAATCCCCTTACCTGAGAATATGCTTATCTTCCTAGGGGACGAACTAGTTGTGAAGAAAGATGATGTTGATCCATATCTGTATAGCACGTGGATTCGGGTATGTTAATTAGATCAACCAATGAGTACAAGGTTGTTACCCCCAAAGATATGTCGAAGTATACATACTTAGTAGTGGTTGTGGATGGAGAGCGATCGATAGAGTTTCCTACGCAAATGATGCTATTTACTGGACTTCGAGCAAAAAAGTTGTGGACTTTGTAGAATTTGGAAGGCATTTGTGTCTTTATATTTTTAACTTACGTGTGGAAATCTGGTCCTTGCAAAGATTGGAGAAATCACCAACACAAACAATTACTAATTCCCATGTTTTGCACAAATATGGCAAAGTTTTCACATGTAACCCAAAAAGATAGCAAAAGGAAAGAGTAAAGGTAAAGACTAAAGAGTAATGATGAAAAATAAGTAAAGGTGGATTGGTGGCATCTGACTTGCACGTGGCAATCAAGGGTTTTCACTAAAAACCAACAGAGTACCACAAATCCATTCAATGCAGTCGGTACTATCACTACATCATATAACTAAAAAGCAACTGAATAATCAACCAACAGAGTACTGCAAATGCAGTCACTGATCATTTCAATAAGAGATTATAAAGAAACAACATGTAGATGAACAACCATATATACTACTATTATGAGAATAATACAACTGCTGTTACAGTCCAGATAGTGATCCAATTTAGGTTCGATCCAACTGCAATGTAATTTCTCCTTCCAATCACGAAAATCTTTAGCAGAATGACAACTCCCAACAGACCGATACGAACCGGTATCAAGAGAATAATACAAAATTCCCTCGTTATGCAACCTCGGAAAGTAGATTTTGTTCTCCATAAGTGCTGAGATGCAAGATGTACTGCTGAGAAACAGCATATGCCGCGCCCCAAATGTTTAACTTCAATCCAGACCATTTCAGTTTCATTTAATCTATAAATACAAGAAACCCAATCTCCTAGACGTCCTAATAACACAGAAAGAAGTTCTCCTTCACACTCCACCAAATAACTATTATAGATAAATCCACAATTAGGCAGCGATATCATAGGTAGAATTTCCCAACTCCTATTTGGATGTTCGTATGATATACTCCCAGTGTTCCATTCTGGTCTAAACAATATAGAATCTTCCACGGTAGAAAACTGGATTGTTGAGAGTTAGTTCGAAATACTTGTTTAATTATGTCACATAAAAGTTCAACCTTTATGGAATCACCTAGGTCATTCACTCGATCAGTCTCAGGTGCTATGAAGCACACACGCTGGTACTTACCGAATTTTTAAGAGTATAACTTCAACTAGTACTAAACCTCTAGCCTCTAGAAATCATTTATCAATCTAATCAATGTGGTCATATACCTAACAGTAGTGTCTATTAAGTTGGCCACAGATTTACCAGCCAATCTAAAATATCCACCACATTTTCATCACAAGTGTATCACACACAAGTGTCACAATCAAGGTTTTCAGAAAGAACCAATGAATTGAATAATCAATACAGCATATCACTAGACTAGGTGTACCTGAATAATCAATCAAAAACTCATCTTTTGACAAGTCTTATCCAAACAATCCCAACATAAAAATATTTCCTTTATTATGATTCATCGAAAACTTTTTGCTCTTTTTACTAGTACTCCTCTCTCAATCGGGTTGCAGCTGAATCTGTTTTAGATTAGTTTGTAAGAGATGGGTATCGACTACAAAGATTTACTTTTCCATTGAGTTAGGACCATTCTTAACAATACAGTTGTCAAAAATATGAGTAGTTGAAGTTCTCTGGTTAGGACCATGAGTCATAACACAAGTATATTCTTCAGATGACTCCATTTCAAAAGCAGATAAACAACCAGTAAATACCCTAGGAGAATTCTCAGATGGAGAAAACAATTGAGAAGAAAAACCAATTTTATTTTGAATTGGTGTATAGATAAAAGGTGGGGGGATTTGAATTTTCAATTGAGAACCAAACAAAGCCATTCTACTAGAAGAAGTCAAAATTTTTTGATTTGGTTGTTTTTCATCATCCAGTAATGCATCAAGAATTCCTAGACCATCAGCTGGGTTTCATCTACTGATCCATTTCTAAGAGGAAGCTTTACTAGTGGTTCTGTTGAAAGTTGATTGTGATGATGATGATGATGATTTAAGAGGAGTTGGGTTTAGAAAATCATCACAATCATCTGATGAATTACCTGAATTTAAACTTGGGTGATTTGGGAATGCAATTCCAGCTAGTATTAATTCATTAATAAATCTCTTGTGGCCTGCTAATAACAAGAAACAAGACACAAGAAAAACGGCAACGATAATCAATCTGCTAAGGTGAACTCCTTTCTCGGATTCCAGGTGAATCCGTTTTAGGTGCAAATTAGTTTGTAAAAGATAAAGAACTCACCCCAGTATCCATGGTGTGGACTACGTCTACGATAATCAATCTGCTAAGGTGGAGAGTCGGGTCTCTTTATTTTCTTCTCATTGACGACCCCCCGAGGAGTACACAACTTGACGACCCCCGAAGAAGACCCTCAAAAACAGACTACACTAAGGAGTTCTGAAAAATACAGTCCTCCAGTTTAAAAAAATCTTCACTGAGTTAACTCAGTAGTCCCCCGATTTGCAGAGCTCCATTGTTAAAAACCATTCTATCGGTAATACATCTTATCACTTTACTGCGACTCTATTCACTTCTTCCAGCTTACTCGCACCATGAAACCCTTCCTTATCCAAGCATGCATCCATCAAGAAAGAGCCTTGTGTTGTTATATCCATATAGATATTGGCTGACCGGTGGTTATCCAATAAGTAACCTTACTTCGCCTATCTGATTTCGTGATTGTTATCTTGTCGGACACTCCCATTGTTCCTTCGCATTTTTAGATTCTTCTAGTGAGTTACTTCATCTTAAGATGCTTATTTCGCGCACGAACTTTCTTACTCCATTTCGTCGGTCAGTTGATAATGACGACCCTGACTTGATTTGACAAGTCACTGATGAGGATTCTCGGGGAAGGATACAAGATCTTTCGGCGGGATTTCCCAGACATTCCTCGTGTTTTCCCCTACGACCACGTGGCGAACGTTTTAGGTATCTACAATTTGCCTTTTTTTATTCTACTTGAACAAGGTGAGAGTAGAATAAGAACCGTCTGAGGTTGTCTAACCGCACTGTCTCCCCTTTCATGCCCTCCACGTGGTCTCTTCCCTCGTGCAACCTTCGATTTCCGGTCCATATTCCTCAACCGTGTGTATAACCTGGTTTGACCAGTCATCCCTTTATAAATATACTCTTATCCCTATAGGTTTTTGCCTTTTAACCTTTTCTTCTTCTTTCTCTTTTTACTGTCTTTTGTAAGTTTCGAGCTTTCTTCGTTTTTCTTCAATGGCTCCCAAGAAGATCCCTAATCCTACCGTATCTAAGACTTATGAGGAATTCAAAGTCGACTTCGAGAAGATGGGTTTCTCTCTGTCCCCATAGATTGATTCTACTGTTTCCCCTCCAGTTACAACAACCAAATTCATGGAATTGAACTATCGATGGATTCAAGCTGAGACCTCTACGAAGATGCTAATCACCGTCGGTCAGTTGAGGGCTGGTCTTTCTTTTCCCTTGTACGATCCAAATAATCATTTCTTCTATGAGATTCTGGCCAAACTGCGACGAGGCGTTTACCAGCTGATTAGGAATGCGATTCTTCTTTCTAATGAATTCGTTAGAAGATTTAATAGTAGTCCTTCTCAGATTCCACTCTTGGTGCAAGACTTTAATCCTGCGGATTCTAACATTAACCCTTTCTCCGCGAATTACATCGATAAAGCTATGACCACGAGGACCTATCAGGAATGGGGTGTCAAGCTTTCTCACAAGCGTGTAGATGACTCGACCAAGGTCCTTCTTATGGATGTTGATCCTACTGGTAAGACGCGAAACAAATATCTTCGTTTTTCTAATGACAAGGACTGGATGATGTTTCCTTTACTAGCTGAAGGCCCTCTGGTGTGGGGTTTTGATGAGAATGGTAACGCCCGGACCGGTCCTCTCCCGGAGCATGACCATCTCGCGGAATATGAACCGGGTAGGCTTCGCTGGCCTGAAATGCCAGACGAGGTTAGTTTACTTCTCCTTCGGCTTCCTTGTCCCCTATTTACATTATTTCCTAACGTCCTTGTCTTTGTCCCAGTATCCTCTTCCTCCTCCAGTTTTGGTGAAGGATAGCACTGGGAAATCAAACCAAGCACAGGTTTGTATTTCGTGACTTCTCATTCGATTGTTATCGTGTTAATTTCTAAACTTTTCACTTCGCAGGAGAATAAGCCTCAAGCCATGGCGGGCCCTGCTAGAAACCTGAGGAAACGCAACTGTTTGGTGGTCCCTTCTGCCACCGCCCATGTACCTCTTTGTTTCATGGTTTTGCTTCCTTCTCCTCGCATCATTTTCTAACTTCGTGGGCTTTAGGGTGGTCCTTCCTCATCTTCTCCTGTTCATGATTCCCAACAACGTCGTCGTCGTGCCCTTAATGTGGATATTTTTACTCAAGTCAATCCCTCTAAATCGGCTCTTTCCCATCCTGATCCTCACTACCACCAGCAACCTAACTCATCTCACGATGTTATTCCCCCTCGAACTGCTCCTGGCGCCCCTTCGACCGAGCCTCCCTTAGATAAAGGTAAACAGAGGGCTCACGAAGTGGAAGATCCTACATACGTTCCTGACATGGAATTCCTGAGAAATATTTTCATTTTAACTCGCGAAAATCTCTACCTAATGTCTTCTGCTGCTGAGTCCTTGGCTTCTTTCAGCTCTGAAACTTTCTTCATTGAAGATCAATCTTTCATTCTTAACGGTTCTTTGAACCTCTCCCTGCAGCAGCATTCCGTTATAATATAATGGGCCTGGTGAGCTAAACATGTCGAACCCAAGTCTGCCCTCTCCGTTGTACTTTGTAGGATTTTTGATAGGTGTTGTAAAACACCGTGATATCTATGTATTGTTTATGCTTTCTTTGTGAGTTTTGTTGTAAATTATGTATCTTATGTTTGCTTTTGAGTATTTAGGTGCAATGGAGTCATTCGGAGAAAAGGAAGAAGAAATCATCCAATTTGAGCAAAACAGGCTAAATTGTCATTTCAAAGAAATAGCGGACACTATCTGGAACTGAGCCACGGTTAAGGGGCACCTCTATGTGGAAGAACACTAAAGACAGGCCAGCTGAGGATTAAAGGGATGCCAATTTGGGTAGCCCTTAGCCAGAAAATGTGTGTGCTGTTAGCATCCAAATTGGGGTGGTTCCTATCCCTGGGGTGTAGTCGTCCAACCCTAATGCCGATACCCTAAATCGATAGAGTCGCACTCTCATTCACTGAAACTAAAAAAAAACAACCGCCTTCGCCGTTGAGACCAAAAGAATAAAAGAAAATCGATCTTTGCTATGATCGAGAAAATCTTTGTGAAATCTGAGATGAGTTCGAGATTGGAAGAAACTGGTGAGTAATTTGAGAGAATTTGGGATCTCAAGAGCTAGGGTTTTGGTATAAATGATGCTTCCATCGAATCAGAGAAGATTGAATTACACAGGGAAGATAAGATGGTTGCTGCCGTGAACTAAATGGGTTTTTGGGTTGCTCTCAGATTTGGAAATGGTCTTGATGTCACAGAGATGAGAAAAATCGAATTTGTGGTTGGTATCGTATATGGGAGATGAAATGATTCTGTGATGGGGTTTGTAATGGAACTGTTGAGATGAGGAAGTAGAGAAGAAATTGGGGGTTGTTTTTTGGTTACAGAGATTGAATTAATGGGATTGATTCATGGGGAAGGATTAAGAGTTAGAGCTGCTATTTGTGAATTGGTGAGATTCAAACAAGAAATTGGAGAGATGTGTTAGTTATAGAATTGCCGAGATGATTGTGAAGAGGGTTTCTGCTGTTGTTGGATCGAGATGAAGAAAGTGGGTTTTCATTCAAGGAAAGTAGAATTGCAAGGAAATGTGAAATGAATTGCAGTGTCGGGCCGGCAGTTGTTGGACGTGTCAACGGTGCATTGCATCCCAGTAACACTAAGAGCATCTCCAATGCAAGGGGTAGAGGTCTTAAATTAGTATGACACATAGGATTTAATATTTTTTTCACCAAAGTTTCATCTCCAGTGCAAAGGTGAGGGTCATAGGTAAGATGACATGGCTAAAGTTGGGGTAAAGGAGAAAGTCTAAATAAGACATTTTTCATGACCTTGGGTCATAAGTCCACATCATCTTTTGTGTCTAGATTTAGACAAAAAGTGTAAGATAAGACCTTGGGGATTGGAGATGGATTTTAGGTAGAGAGCATTTCTCTTTATTAGTTTTTGTCCTATAGTAAATGACCCACAACCAAAAAGTATAAATAAGACATCCACATAGGATGACCTTGACCTCTAGCATTGGAGATGCTCTAAGGTTGTTCCTTGGAACTGCTTCGAGGAATTACCCACGGCTGCTACCAGGGTTGTCATTTGTTGGAAAAAAAAAAAACTGGGTTGCAATAGAAGATGAAATAACACAGGAAGAGATTGTTGTACTCCAAACTTTCAAGGCTCATAAGATTTCTTTTAGACAATTATTTCTAGGGATATTTTGACTTTGGGTCACAACAAAGTGACCAAAGTTGTGTTTGGGTCACCAAAATATTTTAATTAGAGTTTGGGTCATAGGACCGTTGTTGGCCGTCTTATTTGTTCGAGAATTTGGTTAACCTTGCAAAATGACTGAAATAATATGTGTTTTAAATTAAATTACTAGATTTGCCATTTATTATTCATAAACAAAATGATTAAATTCACTCGTATTTCAGTATTAAAGGTTCTTATCTGGTAAGGGGATTTAGGTTTGGGGATGGTAAATGAGTTTAATTGATCTTACAATTGAGTTACATGGATTGTTCCTAAGTGATTTTGGTGTGTATTTCAAGTTTTAAGAAAAATCTCGAGCTGAATATGAACAAGGAGTTTAAGTATCAGAAGGAATGGCTATTGTTAGTTTGAAGAAAGATCAAGTGATTAAAGACTTGTGCAATTAGATATATATGGATAAACTAAACACAAAGAGATGACTTAGTAAGAAATAGTTTGTAAATTCTTCCATTGTCACATATAGCTCCTTGAAGATAATTAAGAAACAAGGGTTAACAAAATTGGTTGACGTCCAATTTCTTATACGATTAGTTGGGTCTTTGTAATGATTTGATTCTTTAAGTTTTGATTAACATGCAATTTTCCTTTCGAGCTTTCATTTTCTGCTGTTTTGCGGGTTCTTGATTTTGGTGAATGAAGAAGTAGCTAGGATGATGATAAGATGATGGTAACGAGGTTTTTAGTTTGTATGATCGTATGGAGATAGCTGGGTGGGTTGCGACCTGATGATGTTATTTTGATTGATATTTTAACTGCTTGTGTTGAAGGTTCTATTGTGAAGAATGTACTTTACTCGTTTGTGAAAATGCATCCGAGAAATGTAAACTGAACCGTCGGATTCCACCAATTCTCGCTCGTTAGATGTTGTTTTTAACTAATTATCAACTAATTAAATTAAAATTATTTTGTAACGGTCAAGACGGTCAACGACAGTCTTGTGACCCAAACTCTAATTAAAAAAATTTGGTGACCCAAACGCAACTTTGGTCACTTTGTTGTGACCCAAAGTCAAAATATCCCTTATTTCTACCCTCCCAATAAATTGGCGATTATAACAGGTATGTGAAATAATGCCTTCAGGATACAATGAAAGCCCTACAACGAAATTGAATTCAAGGTTTGTACCCCTTGATCCAATCAAGAACACATGTAAACAAAATTTCTGATGATGCTTTAGAAAGAGAGAAAACAAAAAAGGTTTTTTCGATATGTTTTAAACGAGTTTTGGGAGATACTATTTATAGAGGTTTTCGCATCTGTTGGGAATAGACATCTTTTCACCAACAGGTTTCTCTTCACGAAACGATGAGTCTCTTCATCATCAGACATCAATGACGTCTGTTGGATTCGAAGATTCTGGATATGTTTGTAACTGTCGAAACAGTTATGTACCAATCTCTTACCAAAATATTCCAACATCATTTTGTATAGCGCAGTTGAAAATAGGGATATTTTGACTTTGGGTCATAAAAAAGTGACCAGAGTTGCGTTTGGGTCATGAAAATATTTTAATTGGAGTTTGGGTCACAAGACCGTGATTAACCATTTTGACCGTTAATTTTTTTTTTCTTGGAAATTACCTTGAAAATGACAAACTAAATAAGAAATGTAAAGGATTGAAGAAAACTGGGAGCAGAGGCGATAAAATCGACAATTTGAGCCGGAGATTCATCTTAGGTCCGCTATTTCGATGATAGATGGTTACACTAGCCCCTATCTTCAAAGCTTCCAAAGCTGGAGATTCATCGTTTCTAGACAGGAAACGTTTCATCTTCTTCAATTGTGCTCCACGTATATTGAAGCTGCATCAAACTTTTCCATGGAAAAGTCCTTGTTTTACAGAGATAAATTGATAGTGCCCAAGAGATTCTACCACTCGTCAACTTCTCCTCGGACAGAACAAGATGTTATCAAGATTAATGAGAATCAGGTTGCTTTTCCCATTTAACCCATCCAAATCCAAACATCTTAATATAGATTTTATGTCGCTTTATTCAATCGTGATTCCCTAATTTGAAATGAAGAATGAAAAGCCACCTGATTTCATAAGTAGTTCATCGTGAATCCCTAATTTGACGATCCTAATTTCATGATTCCACAACTTGTCCAGGGAGACAGGTGGTGTTGTGGTAAGTAAATCAAATAAGTTAGAGAAAAAAAGAGGAACGGTAGTGGTCGGTGATGAAATATATGAAGTTGAAGCAAATGGCAAATTTAGTAAATAGATTAAAACCTAAATTTTAGTTTGTCATTTTCATATTTAACCAATCTTTATAACAGTTAAGACGGTCAACGACAGTCCCATGACCCAAACTCTAATTAAAATATTTTCGTGACCCAAACGCAACTCTGGTCACTTTTCCGAGACCCAAAGTCAAAATATCCCTTGAAAATATTCCAACACCATTTTGTTTAGGGTGTGTCAATCTCTTACCAAAATATGTTTTGTCTTGTATACAATTTAGTACACCCCTATTAAAATGATACTCCCCATTAAGAGTGCACAGGTCTTTCAAAGACCATTACAAAGATAATCACACACTCATAAGCCCTTCCAATTGCTCCATATAGAACTTGGAGTTAAGTTACAAACTTAAACGAACCAGTGCCATGAGAACATATTCCAACTAGTTGTTTCACAAGGTCCACGTCGAAAACTCTCCCATCACATCATATTTTTCTTGGTAGTGGCGCTTTTAAACATATTTACTCACCACGCATTTACTCACCATGCATTTTGAGTATGACTTGTGAGAGCGGAAGAAATTGCAATTTTGAATCAATGGTGCTCTGTCACATTGGCAGGCAGGATGGGGCACGCATTACTATTTTCATTGGACCACTCACTATACTTTTCTTCTTTACCTTGACCATACTTACTCACCAGATGCCGTGCCCATGTAAAAATCAGAAGGGGCAGAATAGTTGTTGCGGAGGCGGTTCCCCATCTTGACCAAATACCAAAAGGCAATCACGCCATGGCTCAATGCTGCTCTGTTGGGAGGACAATGCATCGGAATGCCCAAACTAACCCTTGTTCATTTAAAGGGAGCTGTCGGAACTACGGTAGAAACTACCTCAAAATACGGGCCGTATCTATGAACGGCTTTGCATGGAATGCAAATCATTAGCAGATGGCGACACTTCTATAGACCCTAGACCCGGAGAGAGTTATGTATCGGCTCGGCTCGGCTGGCTTGATGGAAATATTTCTCAGCTACTGAATGGTCCATCACGCTGTAATAAATTGGATACCGACTCAGCTCCAGTTAGTAAAGGGACTAGACATGATACAAAAGACAGCATGGGTGGGGCAATTGTTGTTTGTTTGTAGGGCAGAAGAGAAAGAGATAGGTGGATGGGATGGGGAGTACACCTACCACTGACTGATTATCAACGAGTCAGCTCTCTCCCATAAAATCGATCTCAGCTATCCACCGACACTTGGAACTTACAAGTTGCAGTCAGCTCATTTTTACAGTCCCAAACCAGCAATAATTTGGTAGCCAAACGTCAAATGCGAGTTCTATCATTGGTCTTGCTAATGGTAAAAAGGGGCTTTGAATGTAGGGTTTGTTCTTATTTTGTCCGAGGGATTCGAATTAGCCCCCTCAGATCGTATTTCAAGATGGGCAATCTTTCTTTTCAGAGTTATCGTCCCACAAAACAATATATTTTTGTGATAGGTCCTGTTCCGGGTCAGAAATCACCTTTCCTATTCTTTCCCCAGACCCCGCCATTAAAATAGACATTCATTTCTTAAAAGATCATATATATGTAGGCGGGAACAGAGGTAGGGGTCAGATTTATCCCGATAGGAGTAAGAGTAACAATACGGTCTATAATGCTACATCAGCAGGTATAGTAAGTAAAATTGTACGTAAAGAAAAAGGAGGATATGAAATAAGCATAGTAATACGTCAGACGGTCACCAAGTGGTCGATATTATACCCCAAGACCGGAACTTCTTGGGTCCGAAGGCGAATCTATCATAGATATCACATTTTCGTTGTGCCACATCCTTAATTACTTACTAATGAGGCATTTACGGCGGGTTAGCTAGCAAGTACAGTAGTATGTTTGCATGAGAGGTGACTCATGACTAATAGTAATGGGAATCTATGCTAGCCAAGGCTATAAAGTGGAACACCATAAGAAAAGAAAAAAGCTTATTTGAGTCAGACTTGCCTATTTCTCTCTAATCATTTTTAATGTCGTTGTCGTGTCAAAATACCAAGTTGCAAAGAGAATAATCTCTGCTGTTTGTTTTTTGTTTGAACGAATATAAATGTAGCTCCCACAAATAATGGAGCAATGTGATATTTCTTGAGTGATGGCAAACACTTTGTGTTACCACTTGATGCTTAATCATATTGACCATCCGAAATAACAAACCTGGCGAAATTGGGTATACCCAATAAGTCAAAATTTGGTCATTATGAAGTAAAACCAAGCCACCCCTTAACCTTGTATTTTCTAAATGGCTAAAATGCCCCCATAATGATTGGCACTAATTAGGCCGACCGAGAAGCGGCGTGAGGACTTTATATATGGTGACTTTGTGTCAATGTGAAGCGTGACATTTTTCCATTAGACACAAAAGATTGGATTTGGTTCAACGATGAAAGGACGACACTTGCCCCTCTAAATCAAAATTTTCTTTTTTCATTTAGATATTTTTAAGTAAATAAACTCAAGAGGAAGAAGCACTAAGGTATTAGGCACATTTTCAGTAAATAAACCAAAGAGGAATGGCGTTAAGATATTAAACATTTTCGTAAATAAACCAAAAAAGAAGGGCAACTAGATATAAGAGCCAAATTTTATTATAATTCCTTATGTATCCTATTTTTTTAGGGGTATAATTGACAACCAAACTTTAATATAACATATCTAAAAATCCGAGCCTTGAAATTTTACAAATTTTATCTCGTTGGAAAGGTTTTAAAAAAATCTACGCAATGAGTATAAACAACAATATTAAATTTAGAGTTTTTACAAAAATTTGGAAAAATATTTATCATTTTAGGCACAATTTTGAAAATAAAATGGAGATCCATTTTGCAAACTTCCACAAAAGGATACATAATACTTTATGTAACCATATTTTGGTTTTATGCATCAACTAATTTTCTTTTCCCAACTAATAAAACGATGTACTCTCTCCGTTTCAAGAAAAAAGATATTTTCACTTTAGCCATAAATTTTTTTTATCCAATCAATTGCAGGAGTGTTTCCTTTTTCTTGATTTACCTTCCCATAGTGGCAAATGGTCATCTAGTATATGGTGACTTTGTGTCAATGTGAAGCGTGACATTTTTTTCCAATTACACACAAAAGATTGGATTTGGTTAACGATGAAAGGGCGACACTTGCCCTCTAAATCAAAATTTTCTTTTTTTCATTTAGATATTTTTCGTAAATAAACTCAAGAGGAAGGCACTAAGGTATTAGACATTTTTGTAAATAAACCAAAGAGGAAGGGCGGGTAAGATATTAGACATTTTTAAGTAAATAAACCAAAAAGAAATAACTTAGATATAATAGCCAAATTTTATTATAATTAACTTTATGTATCTTATTTCTTTAGGGGTATAATTGACAACCAAACTTTAATATAACATATCTAAAAATCCGTGCCTTGGAATTTTACAAATTTTATCTCGTTGGAAAGGTTTTAAAAAAATCTACGCAATGAGTATAAACAACAATATTAAATTTAGAGTTTTTACGAAAAATTTGGAAAAATATTTATCATTTTAGGCACAATGAAGATCCATTGTGCAAACTACCACAAAAGGATACATAATACTTTATGTAACCATATTTTGGTTTTATGCATCAACTAATTTTCTTTTGCAACTAATAAAACGATGTACTCTTTCCGTTTCAAGAAAAATGATATTTTCACTTTAGTCATAAATTTTCTTTTACAGTCCAATTGCAGGAGTGTTTCCTTTTTTCTTCGGACGGCCTTCCCACCGTGGCAGCGGTCATCTAGTTTAATTAAAATGATTAGATTAGTTTAATTAGTTAGATTAGTTAGTTGATTTATAAGTTGGGTTTTAGAAATAATTTAGAGAGAAAAGTAGAAAGAAGTAGTAGAGGAAGTTTTGGGGGGGAAGTTAGGGTTTTTTGAGAAATTTGTGATACGAGTGATATGAGTGATTCAAATCGTGATTTTGAAGTGGGGGAGTCTTCTAACTTTCCTCCTACAGATGAGTACTTGTATGATGATCTACCAGACCATGATCAAATGGATTACATGCATGACCCTCACTTTTATTTTCCTCAAACTCATGATGGGTATGGAAATGATGAATATGTTGAGCCAAACGTTGAATCCAATGACCAAGAAGAAGAGAATTGAGCTGCAAGTAATCAGGTAGACAACATACGTGGTGAAGATTGTGATTTTTCCATGCAAATGATGGATTTTGGTTTTTTTTCTTCACTTTTGCTTCCCAGGGTCGGCAAGGTCGACGCATGTTGATCATGCCGACCAAACACGCCGGCGTGGTTTGTAATTGAACAACGTGCCGACTTTTCATGAGCAGTATTCGTGTCGGAAGGGTAGAAAATTGACACCATGCCGACTTTCAGTTTTACAACGCAGAGTCGTTACTTGAAAATGATTAAGCCGGCATTTTCAAGTTTTCGAACCTTGTCGACTCTCGTATGGTCGGCAATGTTAAATTTTTCTTACGTGCCAGCTGTTTTGTTGTCGGCAGCATTTTATATGTCGACCTTGCCGACTTTGGTAATACATATCAACTAACTTTTGATGTTTTGTAGATTGTTGCATTGGTACCGATGACGGATCAGCCTCAAGCTCAGAAAATTAGGGGTCCTGATACTTCCGCACATTACGCTAATGATTTGGAATGGGAGGATAAAAATGACGCGATCAATTGGATTGTTGAGAAAGCCAAAGAGAAGATGTGCGTTCTAGTGAAAAACACCCAACAAAAATCTACGCGTTTTGAAATGGTATGCGAGTGTTATGGGTTTCCGGAGGAAAGTCACAAGAGAAAGGGTTATGTGTATGATAAGAAGACGACTAGGGTGTAGAAGACGAAGTCAAAGAAATGTGGATGCGCATTCAAGATTATTTTTCGGAGGAACAAAGAAACCGACAACGTGTGGAGAATGAGTAGAGTTGATGTTGGTTGGAATAACCATAAAGATACGGAAACTCTTGTCGGGCACTGTCAAGTTTCCAAGTTTAAACCGCACGAGTTCGAACAAGTAAGAACAAGTTGGGGAATTAAACCAAGTAAGCTCCTAAGTAAGTTCAAGAGGGATGACCCGCGTAACCTTTCTTCATTGCCTACAATTTATGCGGCCAATGAAACTATTAAAAGAATTTAATGGGATGGAAGAAAGGTGATGGAAAAATCACAATGGTTAATACACAAATACAACTACACAGTGAGACACCATGAGTCATCGGAGGGGAAGGTGGATCGTATTTTTCTTGTGCATCCCGATATGATTCAATTGGCGCGTTGCTTTTACCAAGTTTTGTTCATGGATTGTACTAATAAGACGAATAGGTACAACATGCCTTTGTTGAACATTGTAGGACAAACCTCGGATAAGCAATCGTTCACGGTGGAATGGTGTTTTATGGATCGTGAGAAGGATGATAGCTATATATATTTGGGCATTGGAAACTTTGAAGCTTCTCTACCACGAAGACGAAACTCCAGGGGTTATAGTCACCGATAATGAGCAAGCAATAATGAACGCCGAGAGGATAGTCTTTCCCAATGCACAAAATTTCCTTTGCACTTGGCATATACAATGCAATCTTAGAAAGAATTGTAGAAGTCATATCCAAAAATCGAAGGAAAAGAAAGGAACTAAACGTGAAAAATAGGAAGATGAACGTATTAGCAAACTAACTAAAGAGGAGCGAGAGAAGGAGAAAGAGAAAGAAGACGAAGAATGGAAAGAAGGTGAGATTAAGTTTGGGTTACTCATGAAAGCGTGGGATAAGGTGGTTTGGTCGATGAGTGTGGGAAGATATGAGTTAAACTTGAAGGATTTCGAGGATGATTGGGGGACTAATTACCCCAAAGTAGTGGAATATTGCAAGAAACAATGGTTGAGGCCACACAAAGAGAGGTTTGTATATGCTTATACTTACGACTATAAACATTTCAAACTTGAATCCACAAGTATGGTAGAGCAAGCTCATGGGAGACTAAAAGGTCTACTTTTCACGAGTCAAAATAGGATTGTGACGGTGCAACATGCTATCCATGAGTACACTAATAATGAGATCGTCAATCACTTGAAAACTACAATAAAAGATGGTGTTGAAGAGGTTCACCCATCTTTCAAATCTTGCATGTATTGCTCTGAATTTGTTGGAAGATGATAAAGAATATCATAAATGCCTAGAAGAGTCTTCTGTTATCAAAACAGGACACCAACTGCGAGAATTATTTGGTATTATATTGACAAAGTGCAGTCCAGTGCGTCCAGAAGTCTTATGGAGGAAGTATGGAAAGCATATATGTGATGATATACGGTATCAAATTAGACAACTATATGGATATGAAAATCCAACGAGATGAGGATGCTTTGGATTATGGATTGTATCTCATAGAAAAAATAGTCCAGAGTAAGGGAAAGAAATGAAAGATGCTTAGGAATGCCGAGACACACCGGTAATTGGAGCGAAATTTTGGGAACCACTTAATATGGGAGCAGAGGCAATTGCGGTTTGAAGTTCAAGAATCAACGGTGGATACTCGGAAGGAGAAATTCAATACTGAACAGGAGGTTTGCGTTTGAGACAATATCAAGTTTCGTGGATAATAATCTTGGCAAAACATTCTTTTTAAATGGTACTCGCAGTACAGGGGAAAGACTTTCGTGTACAACACGCTGGCAGCAGCCTTTAGAAGTAAGGGCGAGATTGTTCGACGGTCTCTTCATGCGCGTTTCGCATTGCTTTCCGGTGGAAGGACGACACACTCAAACTTCCACATACCTTTCGAGGCTCGGTTCGATTCCAAGTGTAATGTGAATATCGAATCGGAGGAGGCAGAATTGTTTTGGGATGCCAAATTGATAATATGGGATGAGGTAGCAATGCAACACCGCTTTTGTATCGAAGCTGTAGAACGTACTCTGAGAGATGTGATAAAAAGTGACGAACCATTTGGAGGAGTCACTATTGTGCTTGGAGGAGACTTTAAGCAAATCTTGCCGGTGGTACAAAGGGGTCATAAAAAACAAATCATAGACGCATCGATTAAAAGCTCAGTTTTGTGGAGAAACATGAACGTGCTTAAGCTGACGCAAAATATGAGGCTTGAAAGTCAAGATCCTGAAAACATAGCATTCACTGAATACTTGCTAAAGGTATGACATATATACATGAAATTCTTCTCTTGCCATTATTCATAGGTTGTTGTTCTGAATTTGTGCATATGAAACGTTTAGCATGTATATCACATGTTTCTGAAACCTGTTTCTGTATTCATGTATTTCAATAGTTCGTTGCGTCTTGCATTATGTTATTTATGTTATGTTAGTCATCTCGCACAAAGTGCTCTTGAAAGACATGCCATGAGTGATATTAAAGCCTGGGATTGTACAACATTAGAAGTCATGTTTCCGTATAAGATTGCGTGAATGGCATTGAGAAAACTGGTTTTGACTTTTCCTAATTGATCTGAAATTTGATGAGATTCCAAAGCCTTGAAGAATAGCTTTTATATTGACAAAATACCTGGTGATTGTTTCTCAAAATCGTTTCGAGAGATTCAACTGCCTAAATTTATCATCCTATTTGATATTAGAGAATGTTCTTTTTTCTACTACATATAACTACCTACATTTTATAGTATGTTTCTCAAGCTCTATTAAAGTGTTTCTCTCTCTCTCTCTCATGTCGTTTTGTAGGTGGGGGAGAATACAAACCCAAAAATTGACTTGCCATCTACGATTTCAAAATGTGCTGATCTATATGAACTGATTTCGAAGATATATCCTGGAATTGAAGAAATGAGCATGACCGAGAGAACAATACTGTCTCCAAGAAATGACGAGGTCTCAGAGATGAATAAAATTGTCTTGGAGATGTATAATGGCGAATCTCACACGTTTCTTGCAGCGGACAAACAAGAGCAGGTTAACGGGGAATCATCTACAGGTACAACTTATACCAGTGAAACATTAAACCAGCAAAACCCATCAGGATTACCGCCTTTCAAGTTACATCTTAAAGTCGGTTGCCCATTTATGTTGTTACGTAATCTAGCACCTAGAAGTGGACTATGCAATGGTACCAGGTTGAGGGTAGAGATTTGCGAGCAACATGTTATTATGGAGACAATATTAACAGGAGACAAAGCCGGGAATACCATTTTTATTCCACGTATATCGCTAACACCATCTGCATCAAATGTTGTCATTCGGATGACGAGAAGACAATTTCCAGTCAGGTTGGCTTATGCCATGACCATAAATAAATCTCAGGATCGATTTGAGGAGCCCTGTATTCATACATGGACAACTCTATGTTGCACTCTCCAGATGTACAACCGCCGGGAGGATCCATGTGTTGCTCCCGACGAACAGCTCGAGACACGAAACTGCAAATATGGTGTACCCGGAGATCCTGTTATAGGTTTACAGAGAAACAATGAGTAATTTATGGTTAACTAATTTCGACTTCAGACCATTTGGCCAATTTCAATTTAACGACTAAAATTTTTATGTATATATTTGACTTGATACCTTGCCACTTTATGGATCTTCAGTGAATACTTGCACCTAATAATTTTAGATGTTGATTGTGTATATTTTGGGTTGTGTATACTTGCACATGATTGTGCTTGGCTCTTCTACAAGAAATTACATTAAGCTTCGAATTTGTGTTATTGGTAAAGTCCCCCGTGCCTTTATGGCACGGGCAATCTACTAGTCTTTTAGAGACCGAGGGAGTATGTTTTACCGCGTTTTAAAACATTTAAGTGAAACAAAATATCAGGAAAAAAAATATATGTATACTCCCTCCGTCCTTAATATATAGGCGGAGAAGACAAAATCTCTTAGATTAAGAAATTTTATGGTTTTTATAAATTTTCATGTTTTTTCCTATTTTTACCCTTTGTCTTATTATCAATACAATTTCCCATACAACATAAATAGCCTGGCTTGATTGGGGTATACCCAAACTAATTGGGGTATACCCAATTTCAAGGGAACATGGTGTGTCATTATTAAAAAGTGTGATTTTACTTTAATACCCTTGAACTAATTAAATCTTAAAAATAAACCCATTTCTTAATTTCATTAACCCTAAAATTAAAAAACTAACCAACTCTTAATCTTCTCTTCTTCTTCATCTTCATCTTCATCTTTCATCAACCAAAGCCATATAAAAATCTTCAACTTTGATTTTCCAAAAAAATGTTGACTCTACCAAATAAAAGAAGACTATAAATGATATTTAAACTCAAACCCATCATTGTGTTGTGTGATTTGATTGTTATATTATGTTAGAAATCGAAAATTATGATTTCTGTGTTTTGGCCTGAAGGACGTAACATGCATATCTTGCCGAGCTTTTCATAATGACCATGGCGTGGACTGTAAATTTTTCAGCAAATGGGCAGGTATTTTAAGTACCTTCCTTAGGCCAAAAAGGAAGGAAGGGTATTTTTTGAATGCCTTGAGCCAATAAATTTTTTATGTCATCTCTGTATGTCAAAAAAACAAAAGTCGGCAAGGTCGACGATGAAGATCATGCAGGCCACTTTTGGTCGACATGATCTTCATTAGTCGACCTCGATTTTCATACTTTTCATCTTTGAACTCGAAAGTGTTGATTTATTCTTTGATTTTGAGTATGATTTCATATAATGATTTGCAATCCCCTTTTTAGAAGTATTTGATTTGTGTCTTCATTTTCGTTGCAAGAGATATTCTAAAAAAAAAATCATCAAAAATCATCCCACAAAAGTTCAATCAAAAACAAAATTTCATAACTTAAAATTCATAAGTTTTAATCTATTCAATCAATTTAAACTTAATTAATTAATTTAATCAAAATTTTAGTGTTAATTAAACGAGGGCAATTTTGCCATTTTAGAAATATTTGGTTAAGGGGTGACCTCTTTTACTTCAAAATGACCCTATTTTGTCTCATTGGGTATACCCTAATTAGTTTGGGTATACCCCAATCAAGCCAGGATAAATAGGGGTCATATATGTTAAAGAAAACCTTGAAACTAGAACTCTGCCTATTTAGTGGGACTAAGAAAATCAAATATTCCGCCTATATAATAGGGACGGAGGGAGTATATATATAACGTCGGTTTTGGTTTTGATGGGGAGGGACCATTGGCAGAAATGATGGCAATTTTCATCCATACGATGCCTATCTATTCAAAAGGGACAACTCACAGGCTCTAGTGGTGGGTTCTCGTGGTTCCACAACTTTGACCAAACAGAACCACAAAACCGAACCACCAAAATTTGTTTTAGAGAAAGAGAAGTAAATTTCTCCAGAGTAATGCTACACCCGGCGTGAGCTGGGCACCGGGAATAATCCCACGTGAGACAGTCACGGTGGACCACGTTGAAGCTGAGCAGGGATGATAACTTTATGTCTAAACCCATAATTAGTGGCAACTTGTTTAACCAAAATCCCAGAAGACTAGGCATGATATCTCTGAATGGAATGAACAAGCAATATTACGTTTACATCGACATCATTTCTACACATGCATGCATTCTTATTTTTGTTTTCTAAGTCTGAAAAATAAAGTAACGAATCAAGTTAGAAAAATGTACAAATGGCTATCTCATGACTCATGTATTCACATTTTTTTCATGTACCTGCTACGGAATTTTAACTAGTTTTGCGAATTAACACCTCGTTTGGTTGGAAGAATTAGATTACTAGGAATTCAATTATGGGGTAATCCAATTTTTGGAATTGAATTCCATGGAATTGGATTCAATTCCAAAAAATCAGCATTTGGTTGAGGTAATCCAATTTCTTTTGTTTTTACCTTGGAATCCAATTCCATTGCACTACTAGACCAATGCAATGGAAATCAATCATTTTGGGGGGAATTTGGATTCCTAGGAATCAAAATTCTCAATTACATGGATTTGGTTTGGACCGTTTGGTTCAAAAAATTGGTCACATTTTCCCGGAATTGGATTCAGTAGGCGATGTCATATATAGCCGTTGAAAAGTTGTGTTATTATCTAAGGAAATTAAAGACACCCCACCCATCAATTGCTTGGCATTTGGTGCCTGGAAAACACAGTAGAAGATGCATGCAGCAAAACAGATGAGAAAGAGAAAAACAAAAAAACAAAGTATTGAGTTGGAGAGATTCTCTTGCAACATCGAGCTCATCCATTGCATTGCAGACAAAATTGCTCCAGTGTACTTGCCATGTAATAATGCAGCAATGCATAGTTTGTGTTAGCATTACCATTTTGATTTAATTTCTGCAAATCACCTGACTAAAAAGCCCTAACCTCTGTTTCCTTTCTCATCCAAGCAAGTTTGAGTCATGGCTGTTGTGGTGTTTTTTTTTCCTAGTTTTGACGGAACGACCCCTGCATTAAATTTCAGAGACAGGGCCACCAAAGGCACGCATAACAAATCTTTTATTTGTTTATTGAAGAATCAATCAAGAAGGGGCATGAGACCCATGTGTTTTTGTACTGGCAAAGGCTTATCATGATAACAGAGAGCATCTTATTTCTTTGTCTAGTTCTTTTCTCTGATTTTAATAATTATTCAAAGTTAGTCTTGGGGGATTTTGCTTAAACAAGTTACCACTAATTATGGGTTTAGACATAAACTAATCGCAAGTGGAAACGTACGTGTCGACATTGTGATTACAGCAAAAAAGAAGAGGATCATGATCGTGCAAAACCATGTTCTTCACAATCTCAAAGAAAGATATGAAATGTAAATCTTTGGAAAATGGAATAAGGTTTTGGTATACATTTACAAAAGAATTCACAAACACACTCCCGGCCAAAAAATGGCCTTGCATCACAATTTCCTGAGAGGGATAATCATAGTGCGTTGAGTCTGAAACACGTCGTATCAATTTCCTCATCAACCAGAGCAACTCGGTCTAACTCATGAGTGTACCTCTTTGAATTTTCTCCCAGAGCTTCCAACGATGCCAACGTATTTATGTGAGCAACTACTTCGACATCTTCAAGATTTTCCATCGTACATTTGTTGGAAACCATCTTCAAAAGTGTTGTTTTCGGGTCATAACAATAAAGCACGGATTCAGCATATAAGAATATGATTTCTCCTTTCTTTGTAAGTAAAACCGGCTGAAAGTTCCTTTTGCGAGAACCTACTACAGCTTCGTAAGCTATATCAAACTCCATATGCCAGGTCTCCTTCGAGTCCCTACTTTCCATCAACGACCAGATTTCCATATGTAGTTTATCCATATATAGACATAGATGCCTTCCAAGTGCTACAAGACCACATCTATCGTTGACCTTACGGTTTGGCAGACAAGGAGGGACGGATGATAGCAACCGAAACTCCTCATTAGCCAAGTCAAAGGTCGCAACTGTTCTCTCCGAAATCCAATAGATAGCATCATTTACATAGGCACTCTTCCTCGTTGTATCCAGTCGATAGGGTATTTTACCTATCATTCGCCACCCGCTACCACTGCCAAGTGTGTATACTTCCACATTTCCTTCCTCATGTTTGAGGTAATGGATTCTAACAACCTTATACTCATTGGTTGACCTAACATACCCAAATCCACATGCCATATCATATAACAAGTTAACCTCTCCTCTCCTTAAACGATCAGGATCAACGTCTTCTTTCTTCACAACTAGTTGGGGAAGATAAACATATTCTCTGGTAAGGGGATTACAAATATAGATGGGATCTCTAACTAAATGGTGGATTTGATATGCACAAACCAAACCGTTGCAGGAGCCAACTAAGTGATCAAATAAAGGGTCAGTGTGCATACGAGGATGATAGATCCTCTTCAGGTTTTGGCTGTAAATGTATTTCTCATCTACGTCAATTCTATCACTTAGTTGACCTCCGTTGAAAAGTAAAGCTGTGAACTCGTCGGGATCGTCAATGCGACAAGCAAAAAAGAGACACGGCTCCACCCTGGCAGCTAGTTTGTCGTTGCCCTCGCCGCCATCATGGAGATGGTTAAGCTGGCGAGTGAGGTGCATATTAGCAAAGTTACTTCCGCGGATGGCAGTTACCCATGTCTTACAAACTAATTTGCACTCTAAAACAGATTCGGCTGGAACCCGACAAAGGATATCTGGTACGATATCCGAGGGAAGAGACTCCATAGATGATCCTTGAACTAAAAAAACAAGAACCAAAACGTCAGAAAATCTAGATAGCTTCAGAGAGGAAAAAAAAAAACTTAGGCGGATTGGTTTTCTACGGTGCTAGACCTTTTTATTATTTATAGGCTTCAATGATTCCTAAAACAACACCGAGACTGAAAAAAAGAAATCATCTAAACCAGGAAACAAAGCTGAACTAGAAAACAAATCACCTAGTTTTGCAGAACGGAATCCTAAACCAACACTGAAACAAAGAAAAGGAAATCACCTAAACAAACATAGCTCAACTGAAAAAGGAAATCAACTAGGTTAGGGGACTGGATTCCTAATAATAAGAGACGAATTAAACCAGAAATAAAAAACTTATGCTAGGCGATGATGTTAGGGGACTCGGTTGTGCCCGCACTGGTCTGCCCATGTGGACCTAATGTTATTTCCAATCAACAAAACAAATAAAACAACAACACTATACCTTTGCCAGCTATTTGTATTACTGCTTGCGAGACAATCAGATTACAACCATAAGTATTGGTTTCAGAATCCAGACAACCCGTACCAGTTCTTTGAAGCGTTTCACCTGCACTTTGCACAAATGTTTAGAAATAACGCAAACAAATAAGTTTGATGACAAAAAAAAGCCTGGTGCAGAACCCACTCCGTATACGGTACAGGTACTGTTACATTTTCTACAACAAACATAAAACAACAACACTACCTTTGCCAGTCTTGGAATTTAAACATTCCTTCTGTGGAAGTTGAACCATCATCAAAATAAGTATAGTATTGCTTTCAGAATCCAGAAAACCCACAACAAAGATAAACAACAACGCTACCTTTGCCAGCCTTTGATATTACTGTTTGGGAGCCACGGGAGTCTGTTACAGCAAGTATTTCTTCTGTGGAAGTTGAACCATCTTCACGATAAGTATTGCATTCAGTTTTTTTATATGTTTCACCTGCAGTTTGCACAAACGTTAAGAAATAATGCAAACAAATATTTTTGATCTTTGCACAAACGTTTGGAAATAATGCACACAAATAATTTTCATAACAAGAAAGAAGATATGCTACGAGTATCGGTACCGCGTATGCAAAAAACGTTATTTCCAATCGACAAACTATTCATTAGTATTCACTGAGAAAGCATTGGACAAACTGCAAAGATAAAACAACAGCCCTACCTTTGACAACCTCTGATAATATTATTGCTTGGGAGCCATCGACTTTTGCTAACAAATGAGTACCAGCTAAAACTGTTGCTGAGGCAGTTGAATCATCATCTTCAGAATCAAGAAAATTCACATCAGTTCTTTGATATGTTTAGAAACAATGCAAACAAATAATTTTGATGACAAGAAAGCCTGGTGCAGGTATATGAGCGAAACAGAGCAATTTTGTAACAATGATATGGTAGTATCACGGGTACTGCTACATGTTTTACAACAAAGATAAAACAACAATGCTACCTTTGCCAGCCTTTGATATTACTGCTTGAGGGCGACCGGCGCTTGCTACATACAGATCAGTACCAACTAAAACTGCTTCTGTAGAAGTTGAACCATCCGAAACATAAATATTGCTTTTAGAATCCTGAAAGCCCATATCAGTTCTTTGATATGTTTCACCTGCAGTTTGCACAACTGTTTCGAAATAATCTGTGTCACGTGGACGCGCCAATTTTTTTTTTGAGCCATGTCGACACGTTCGGACACGGCTCAGTTACCAACAATAGAATAAAATACTTAATAAGTTAATAAAGAAACTGAACAAAGCTGGGGATCATGCACCAGTCTTATATGTAAAACGATCTCTAATAGATCCGAAATTGAATATATGCAACAAAAAAAAAACTAAGACCAAAACCAGTTCCACATGAAACAATTAAACACAGACCCATTCATCCTTGTAAAGCAGGACAATTATTTGCACAAGCACCAATGTACAGTCATATCAGCAATAGATGTGAGTTATTCATGTAATCAGAAAATATGGAAGATCACCTATAATATGAAACCCAAGTCAGCAGGAAAGGCAATCAAATCGTATCAGAGTGCATAACAACATCATCAGATCCTGCCTGAACATGGCTGAGCAGATGAGAAGCCAAAAATTATTCACAAGAAGAAGATAGAGCAGGAGCTTATTGTAGCATAGAAGAAAACTAGCAACTGCCCAATCTGCCCTGCATTTATTTATATACACTAACTGATTGGGTTGAACAACCATTCCACAACCACTTGTTTATATACATAAAACTTAGTTCCCCCGAAATCAGTTTCGGAATCTAATACAGATTGGGCGCATTCGAAGGTATCTTTAGCATTTATTCCATCACTTGGACACCAGTGTCCTAGACATCACTGAGACACCAGTGTCCTAAACATCACTCGGACACCAATGTCTTAAACAACACATAATAGAAAGCTACAAAGTTCCACTTCCATCACTGGACACCACTGTCCTGATCCTTTCACTTTTTTGCGTAATATTAAACTCTCTCTACAACCATTTCTTTTGGATCCTCTCTGATGTGGAGTATGACAGCTGCGTCTTCTCTGACTGCATTTCTCCCAATGCTGGTTAGTCAGAAAAACCTCAGCAGCGGATTCTCTCTCTTCAAGTGCAAGTCCACCGAATCCTGGTTAGCGAAATCCAGCGTTTCAGGCTAATGAAGTAATTGTGTTACGGTTTCCCTCAATTCCTTTAACCCGGAATCTCATCAAAATATGTCTTTGACAATCAATAAAGAAATCCGACCCTGAAACAATTATATTCTAGAATAGAAGGCAAACCCAGTAAAATCTCTACTAAAATTAGTTAATTTGTTGACACTTTAACAGCTATCATAACTAGTAGTCAAACTCTACCGAGCACAACCTAATTGTTTACACTACCGTTTGGGAAAAATTAAAACGAAACTCAATTACTCACACAGACGAATTTGCTAAACAAAAGAACTAGAAGACGAAACAGAAGGAGCAGACCTGAGGAAGTGTCGTTGACACACAAATTATGAAATTGAAGAATTTGGAATTGAGATTGAAGGTAAAAAAAATCCAAATTTCAACAATTGAAGATGCGTAATACGCAGAATGATTAATCATCAATTAAAACGATCTGTAAATGATCGGGATACAATGCTAGTGATCTTTGCATCCGTCTCACATGATTGAATGAAATTGAACAAAAGCTGGTGAGTGGTTATCATGCACCAGGCTTATATTTATTCTCATATATATGTAAACAGATCTGTAATAGATACAAAATCGATTTGAAAATTAAATGAAATTGAAAGAATAAAGGAATTGAAAAAGAACGCACTGAGATGCAGAAAACTCACAGATCTGTTTACACCCACTATACACCATTACGTTCCTCGCAATGGTTATTCATGTTGTCACTTAAACAACTACCAAAACAGTAGTTAAACTCTACCGAGCACAGCCTAATTGTTTACAACAGAACAGGTACATGACCTTGATGCTACTAACAGATGATGGAAGCTCAAATGAATTCCACACCTTTTTTACATTGTACAATGAAGATAGCAGTCATACCTCTTTCTCTATTTACTAGCCTCCAAAAGTGATCCTATACCCGCTGCTTGGTACTAGTGGTTGCGCGATCAAGATCTGCAAATATTCACGTCCCTTACTGTTGTTTGTTATGCTGCAAAAAGATTAAGTATTCTTTTAAGCGCAGAGAAAGTAAATGCTACAAAATACTGGGGATTTGGTTAGGAGGCAACCACCATGACCCTACTCATCTCTAAGCAAATCACAGATAGAATGAATATTCAGATGGTTAAGCTGGTGACTGAGGTGCATATAGCTAAGATACTTCCGCCGCAACGGATGATAGTTCCCTCCGTTTGCAAACTAATTTGCATTTTAAAACGGATATCTAGTACGATAGCCCAAGGAAGAGACTCCATGTACTTATAACACAAATCAAGAACCAAAAAGTTAGTTGAATAATATCAATGGAATTGCTAGACAATCTCATGCTTGGATGATCAAGACAATCTAGTTTCAAAAATATCTTCCATACTTATTTGCTTTTCTACAATGTTAGACCTTATTATATATCACTGTGTTCTCCTTCTTACTGGTTGGTTCCTTTGTCACATTCTGCATTTTCATTGCTACGTCTTAGAGACTAGAATAAGCACAAAAAAATATATACATTGATTTAGTCGGAAGTGATCGTGATTTAGTTGCAAATTAACAACCATATAGGAGAGAGAGGGAGAGAGAGAGAGTATAGCTTTGACTGCACGGTAAAGTTGGATAGCATCCTGGTGAGGGGGATGTAAAATTTATCATCAAATCCAAGTTCTCCTTCTTCTTTGACGCTTGTTTTTTCTTCATTTGTTTCTCCTTCTTATCATGGAGGGAGTCTCCCCTGTCATTTGTTAATTTGTATGAATATTGCTCCATGAGTGAGGGTTTGAAGAGTTTCTCATGTTTAACTCTGTTGTTAGATATCGGCACTACTACTCATGCAAATAAGGTCAAAACATAATTATGGAAAAAAGTTACAGATTCTCCTGATCATCAATAACAGTACCTAATGATCAAGATGAAGGATTTATGGAAGACCGAGATTCATGGGTTTTCCCTCTCATGCATACGAGAGAAAATCAAGTGACGGTTTCCAATGAGAGAATCGGACTGTTCAAACTTGTCTTACGAGGAACCAGCCAAGAGAGCCAAAGCAGATAGAGGGCAGATTATGTCGCAAGGGGAAAGCAAACTCTACCTTCCATGTCAAATTCTTCAATATCGCGCCATTGGGAATCCAAATCTGGGACCTCCTGGAACACCTTCGAGGAACGGGGATGACTAACTAAGCTAGCTACCCATTTTTTAAAGTCAAGGCAGATGAGAGTAGTTATCATTATGTTGAATAGTGAGCGGGCATCCTACTGAACACCGGAGTTTGAAACGCGTCGTATCAATTTCCTCATCTGGATCAACTCCGTCCAACTCATCAATAACATCATCCCATGGAGTACGAACTCTGCGTGGACGAACCGTGTACCTCTTGGAATTCTCTCCCATAGCTTTCAATGATACGAAGGTATTGAAGTGAGTTGTTACCTCGACAGCTCTAAAACCATCCACAGATGCTTCATTGGAAATCATCTTCAAAAATGCTGTTTTCGAGTCATAAGAGTATAGCACAGATTCAGCATATAAGCATATGATTTCTCCGTTTTCTGTAAGTAAAATAGGCTGCAACTTCCTTCTACGAGTACCTCCTACGGCTTCGTAATTTATATCAAACTCCATACACCAGGTCTCCTTTGAGTCCCTACTTCTCATCAAGGAACAGATTTCCACACGTAGTCCATCATCCATATAAAGACACAAATGCCTTCCCAAAGCTACAAGTCCACATTCATGTCCATTACAAAGGTTTTCCAAACGAGGGACAGATACCAACCGAAACTCCTCATTAGCCAGATCAAAAGCCACAACTTTCTTGCCCGAGATCCAATAAATAACATCATTTGCATAGGTACCCCTACCCCCGTCCAACATATTAAGTCGATAGGAAAGTGTACCTATGTCTCGCCATCCATAACCGCTGCCAAGTGTGTATACTTCGACGTGACCTTCCTCGTAGTCGAAGTAATGGATTCTAACAACCTTATACTCATTGGTTGACCTGATATACCCAAATCCACATGCTGTAAAATAAAACATGTTAACCTCTTCTTCATCTATACGATCAGAATCATAAGGATCAAAGTCTTCTTTTTTCACAACTAGTTGAGGAAGATAAACATATTCTCTAGTAAGGGGATTACAAATATAGATGGGGTCTAGAATTGTATTGTGTAGTTGAAGTGCGCAAACCAAACCATTGCAGGATCCAACGAAGTGCTCAGATAAAAGTTCGTTGTGCATAGGAGGATGATAGATCCTCTTCAGATTTTGATTGTAAATGTACTTCTCATTGATGCAAATCCTATCGCTTACTCGTCCTCCATGGAAAAGTAAAGTTGGGTAGTCATCGTTATCGTCAATGCGACAAGCGAAAAATAGGCATGGCTCCACCTTAGCAGCTAGATTATCATTGCCGCTGTTGTCATCATCGTGTATATGGTTGAGCTGGCGACTGAGGTGCATATTAGCAAAGTTACTTGCACGAACGACAGATACCCATTTCTTACAAACTAATTTGCAGTCTAAAACAGATTCAGCTGCAACCCGAGAAAGTATTTCTTGTACGACATCCGAGGGAAGAGACTCCATAAATGATCGTTGATCTGATTACAAATTATATAAACGGAAAAGTAAGAAAGTTTAGCTAGTTATAGAAGAAAAACAAAAAAAACTTTGGTGAATGTGCTCTTCTACGGTGCTAGACCTTGTTAGCTAGTTACAGAAAAAAAACAAAAGTCTAACTCCTGACAGACAAATTTGCTAAACGAAACAGAGGGAGCAGACCTGAGGAGAAACAGGAAGTGCCACTGACACAGAAATTATGAAGTTTGATTTTTTTTTATTTTTTTTTTGTTAGTAGAATTAGGAGTTGAGATTGAAGGTAAAGAAACTGAGATTGACATTGAAACAATTGAAGATGCGCAATACACAGAATGATTAATCATTGATGAAAACGATCTGGAAATGATCGGGAAACAAAGCTGGTGATCTTTGCATCAGTCTCACATGATTTAAATGAAACTGAACAAAGCTGGTGATATTGCACCAGTCTTATATGTAAAACAATCTCTAATAGACCTGAAATTGAATAAAAAAAAAAAGACCAAAACCAGTTTCACACAAAACAAATAAACACAAGCCCATTCATCCTTGTACAGCAGGACATTTGCAAGCTTATAAAAGCACCGTGTGTCGTATCAGCAATGGATGTGAGTTATACATGTAATCAGAAAATATGGAACATCACCATCCAAGTCCACAAGCAAGGCAATCAAATCATATCAGAATGCACAACTACATCAGATCCTGCCTGATGCTATTTATTGGACTCACAAGCACCAAAAAGTAGAAGAAAACTAGCAAGCTCCTAATCTACCTTGCACTTATTTATGTATATAGACAAACTTATTTCCCTCTAAAATCAGTTTCGACATCTAATACAGCTTTGGTGCATTCAAATGTATCTCTAACGTTTGTTCCATCACTGGGACACCAGTGTCTTGAACAACACAAAATAAACTACAAAGTTCCATCACTTGGACACCAGTGTCCTGATCCTTTCACTTTTTTGTGTAATATTACACTTTCCTTACAACGATTTCTTTTGGATCCTCTCTGATTTTGAATATGACAGCCATCTCCTCGATGACTGCGATTTCTCCCAATGCTGGTTAGTCAGAAAAAGCTCAGCAGTGGGTTCTTTCTCTTCAAGCGCATATCGACTGAATCCTGGTTCGCGTCAGCAGAGTAACGAAATCCAGCGTTTCAGGCTTGCTAATGAAGTAAGTGTGTTGCGATTTCCCCTCAATTCCTTTAACCCAGAATCTCATTAAAATATGACAGTCAATAAAGAAAATCTAACCCTGAAACAATTATTCTAGAATAGAAGGCAAACCCTATAAAATCTCTACTAAAATTAGTTCATTTGTTGACACTTTAACAACTATCATATTAAACTCTAGAGAGCACAACCTAATTGTTTACACTACTGGTTGGCAAAAACTCTGAGTTTGAAAAAACCTCTCAAAAGCCAAACAGCGCATTAAGCAGTAGTGGTACAGCTGCTGTTACATGTGACACGCCGTTCACTATATTTACTCTATTTAATCAAAACAGCGCACTGAGGCTAATTCTAATGTATTTATTTTGGGGGCCAACAAGTGATTGGCTGTCAGAAAGCATATCCGTCATCACACTTCCCCTCAGTTGCACCGTTACACCATCAATAGAAGAACCAACACATAGGAGTAGACCACCAAGGCCTCAACACCACAAAATTAGATCCAGAGTTTAGCAAGTGATTATTAGAACCAACAAAACCACACACACCACATTCATGGCATGGCAGCAAGATGTTGAAGTGAATCAGAACAAGGGACGAAAAGAAAAGTGAAGTCAGTAACATACTATCTACGAATTTGCTAAAGAGAAGATATAGAAAACGAAGCAGAAGGAGGCAACTCTGAGGAGAAACAGGAAATGCCATTGACACAGAAATAACAAAATTGGATTATTGTTTTCTTTTTGAAGGATTCAGAATTGAGATTGAAATAGAAACATATAGCTCCCTTTGCACAATAATATCAGAATGCATAACAACATCATCAGTACCTGCCTGAACATGGCTGATTCTGCAAGTGCCTAATCTCCCTTGCAGTTTATTTATATATACACGCAAAGAACCACTCAACAAAAAGATTGGGTTGAACAACAGTTTATTTATATACACAAACTTATTATTTTCCTCTGAAATCAGGTAGAAATCTAATATAGATTCCATCACTTGGACACCAGTGTCTTAAACATCAGCTGGACACCAGTGTCTTAAACAACACATAATAAGCCACAAAGTTCCATCACTTGGACACCAGTGTTTTAAACATCACAGCGACACCAGTGTCCACTTTTTTGTGTATATTACTACCATCTTTTTTGGAGACAGGCATCTCTTCGATGACCGTGTTTGCTCCCAATGCTGGTTACTCTGGAACCCAGAAAAAGCTCAGCAGTGGGTTCTTTCTCTTCTACCGCAAGTCCTGAATCCTGGTTTGCGTCTGCAGGGTAACGAAATCCAGCGTTTCAGGCTTGCTAATTAAGTAGTTCTGTTACGATTTCCCTCAATTCCTTTAACCCAGAATCTCATTAAAATACGTCTTTGACAATATTTAACCCTCAAACAATAACTCTAGAATAGAAAGCAAACTCTATAAAATCTCGACTAAATTAGTTAATTTGTTGTCACCTTAACAACTAGCAAACTAGTAGTTACACTCTACCAAGCACAACCTAATTGTTTATAGTAGCATTTGGGACAAACAAAGATTGATCATGAGTAATCATAGAAACAGCTTTGTAAAAAACAGACATAACTCTAACATACAGAACATGTGTATGAATTCCACACAACCATTTTAATTTGTACAATGAAGATAGGCTGGATCATACCTCTTTCAAAAGTAAGGTCTACTGGCCGTGCGATAAATAGCTGCAAATATTCCCGTCCTTTTGTGTTGTTTCTTATGCTGCAACATCATAAAGCATACTTTTAAGCCTATAGAAAGTTCATGTTACAAAATAAAGAAACATTATGAGTCACCAATCATCTCTAAGCAAAACACCAATTACCAATACCTTCAATATTCAGATACGGGCAGCCAAGTATAAAAAAAATTAAGAAAAGACATAACTTTCTTTCAAGATACACACCATCAAGGAAAAAACTGTCCATGGGTTATGCACAAACTTATCTACTAGATGACCGCTGCCACGGTGGGAAGGCCGACCGAAAATATTGACGCAAAGCTAAATTTTGACATAATAATATATTATCACCGGAATCCGGCCGAAAACTTACAAACCTTAGACTCTACAGTTTTTCTACCTTGTTCAATTATTGCTCTCTTCACATTATTTTCACCAACGACGCCATACTTCTGTGCAGGAGCCTCTGATGTTAAACTTGGTGAGAGGGATACTTGCAGAAGCCCTTTCCAAATACAATGGAGCACCTCTAACAGTGCCTTGCTGGCAGAATATGCAATAACCGGCCTTGGAACTTTGAATTGTCTAACTCTTTAAATGCCCTGAAATGACAAGTCCGATTGATAAGAAACTGAAGAAGAAAAATGAAACGCATTCAAAGAGTTTATGATCGGCAAATCCCTAATTATGAGCACTGTATGGTTAGACCTATAATATGATACAGCTGACTCACTTAAGCTAAAAGTTTTTAGTAATCTTGAACACTGGTACAATATGAGTATTTAACATATACTTTCATAGATTATGCATTTTGCATTCCAGAACATACAACTAAAGTATATGGTAACAAAACCTCCACATCTCTGTCGGGAAACGGCTCCGAATTCCCATCTCTATCCCTGACCATTTTCATTTGATCAGGACTCCTATTCATTTGATCGGGACTCCATCGCTCAACTGCTGTTTTCAATAACACAGTAGAAACCCAAATCCTATTTAATCTCGGCCTCCTTAAATGTATATTCACAGTCAGTAATTCCTATTTCTTGTCCATTATTAAAGTGCTGAGCCGATTCAGTGATGTTTTACCTAATTATTTTCTAAATCTGATACATAGCAATCAAAGTGACCACAGCATATTTTTTTGAGTATCTGAAATCTGATCTTCTCCATATTACCTATCCACAGGTTAATGAAAAGAAAGATAAAATGTAATCCTAAGCCTTACCGCCTTATAATACTGGAAAGAAAATCTCTTTGTCATATCTTTCCTGGTGACAGCCTCCTGCCATTGTGTGATTAGCATCTACAGAGCAAAATTAGCTTGAGCTGTAAGATATGGTACAACTCTCATAGTAGTTCAGCACAGAAATAATTATACAGTGACAAAGCGCAGTTTGTCACAACTTACAAAAGCAGTACAATGAATGCTCAAGTGTACCTAATGTTATTTATTAGATTAGCTCCTTTCATGGTGCAACTTTGACGAGGGTGAAGTAAGGATAGTAATTCTAACAACTTCACTGCATACAGCCTCAGAAAGTCCGGCTCGCCTGAAAATTAAGAAAAATAACATTTTAGAAACAAAAAACTGGTCTGCATAATTTATTCCGGTTGGGCGGATGATATCCTACAATTTCCATTTTCCATAAATGGGTCCAGGCTTGATGTTTCCTGATATGTAGGTTTATCTAAAGACATTCTCTTCTCGACGGTTTGGGACCAAAACATGCAAGACTGATATGCGATCGAGTAAAGTTTGCAACAACTCTTTTACACATCTACTCTACTTGAATTTAAGAGTACTGATATGCAATCGAGTCAGATGCAAATAACAAAAGGACTAAATGAAGTTTCAAGGTTCCCAGTACCACACTAATTTAGCACTAAATGGTCAACTCTAAACATATTCATTTGAGAACTGTTTGGCAAATAGACTAATGATGACAGAAAGAGAAACCTAAGCATTTTACACATACACAGAACTGAGCAAATGACACACAGATATGTTCTCATTCCACTTAACAATCTCTAGGAATAATTTGGGTTCAGGATTAACAAACCAAAATGGGTTCAGGATTAACAAACAAACTAAGAATTTGGAAGAAGCTTTCAGGTACCTTTCAAGTATACTGTATACTCAACTCTGGCAACAGATGACACAAAAATCCTTCTAGGATTAGCAATTATCCACTTGTATTAAAGGTACAGAAGTAGAAGAAGGAATTAATGGTTCTCTTAATCTGCAAAATAAAAATAAAAAAACATAATAAATTTCGCAAAATTTCAGTTATTTTTTCTCTTGCATTATTGGAATTATTAAGAGAGAAAAAAAGGGGTTATACTTATAGAAGGGGTGTAATCCATAAGAGAAGCAAAATCTGAAAATGCAGCATCATCATCATGTCTTGGTGCAGTTGATTGATTTCTATCTAATTTGGGTATTTAGGGTTCCAATTTGTCACCTCTTTCTTCATCTCAATTCACTCGTTGTTTCTCTCTTTTTTTGCAGTTTCAGGATTTTGTAGTCGAATTATTCCCAAACAAACCTTAGATTTCAATGCGTCTTTCTGCTGCTGTTATGAAATTGTCGATTGAGATTGTTGACGTCGTTTTTGGAAGAAGAAGAAGAAGAAAAGGGAAAAAAAAAAGAGAAAATTAAAATTTGGGAGGTGGGAGGTGGGAGGTGGGACCTTCTAACCTCAACCTTGACTTTTACTAAAACACCCCTCAACAATTAAAACATTTCCAACTTCCGTGTCCTTTTTCAGTCCTCCAAATTTACGTCGTTACCCTTTATTTTTCATCTTATCTACGAAAATGTATAAAAGAAAAGAAAAAATAAATTACATCTACGTCCATTTTGAGGGATATTTTCGGGTTTTCATTAATGGACAGACACCAAATTCAATCTTTTTGTGTCAAATTGGAAAAAAAGTCATGTCCCACATTGACATAAAGTCACCATATATATAAAGTCCTCCCTCGCTTCGCTCGGTCGGCCTAACAAGACCATGGGGTGCCAGACTATACTAACAAAATACAACTCTAAAAAAATGAAAAATGTGCATCCATGTAGCAAGTGATTTTCGTCATCATATTGGAGAAATATAAATTTTGTCACTTTGAAAATCATGGTCAGTTGTTTTTAACACACCAAAGAATCTGCAAAAATTACTGACAGAATTGAGTCTGGGATGGGTTCCATGGTAGTTGGGCAACTTGCTCCAAAAAATGGAGTATTCCGGATGTAAATAAAAAGTGAACAAATTTACGAACAAAATTAATGACAGATTAGGTCTACAATTCCATAGTAGCTGGGAAACTTGCACCGAAATAGAGTGAATAATTATATGTTCCAAAAAAAATTAAATCTTTTTAAAGATTTCAATTCATTAGGTAATTTTTGCAGTTACCATGATTCAAACCCCAATGTTACTTGGTGATGCCAGCCAAACATTACATCACATACAAAAAGAAGATTACTGACCGGTTTATGCATCAGTTTCCCAGTTTTAGCACAAATGAGGAAATATTTCAGATCTAAACCAAAAAGAAAATCAAACACAAAATTGGTCTTAACTACCCCTAAACCAATATGAATACAGCAGAAGAAAGTACAACCCCTCAGAAAATACAGACGGTATCTTCACAAGAGAACAAAACAGACATAGCGTCTTCATAATCATCAGAACATTCAATTTCAAGTACGGCGTCCGCAGTGTCTTACCTGACCGCCAGACAGTGGAACATGAACCTGTCCCTGTCTTCCGCCGGTTCCTCTTTTTTCGTTCTGATGAAAAACTCAAACTGCCGCCATGGAAATTGTTGAGTTGAAGATAATACACAGGAAAGTGATAAAAGTAAATAAAAAAAAAAAGAATATTTTATTAGGGTGGGTGGGTTCAATAAAAATCCTCATTTGATTGGGGGCCAGACGTTTTAATTGGGGCCAAGCACTAGAGGACCAAAAAGGTCACCCAATCCTAATTTGGGTCACCCCTTATAAAAATATTTTCTAAATGCCTAAAATAGCCTTGAGTGATTAGTATTAAGAGTTTATGAAGTAGATTAGTGTGTTAATTTAGTTTAGTTTAAAATCAGGTTTTGGGATTAAATTTTTGGAAAATTTAAGTTTTGGGTATTTTTGTTTTGAGAAGAACAAGAGGGGTTTTGGGAGGAAAAACTAGGGTTGTTTAGAAATGAGTGATTCAAGTGGAGGGAATGAGGTTGGTGAAGGTTCAAACAATAACCATGATTGTGTTGATGGTAGGATTGTATCAACTAATCCTATGGATTGGACGTTTGATGAAGAGATGTTAATGGAGGAAGCCATGAAAAATGGTGGAAATGAAGATCCTCTTTTGCTCAAAATGAAGGAACCAATCCTCAAAATGAAGAACCGGAGCTCAAAACAATTAGATAAACTCCATATACTCTTCAAATTATGCGAATGGTGCTCCAGTGGTCGATTCATGGTCACTATGGAACTACTCGCAGTGAGGGTCGATATAGTCGGGTGTTGTATACGCCAACGACCTAAAGAGTCGTCATCTTGTTGACACACATGGCGGCGACTCTAACCGCAACTTTTAATGGTGATGAAAAAATCGTCAAGGTGGTGTGTTAAACCATGACGATTGTTTATATTGTTCACCCAAGTCGTTAGTTGATTCGTTTAATACCCAGACGACTCTCGAATCCAAACTCTCTGTATAAAAAAGCAAGTTTTTTGTGTTTGAGTCGTCATAGGGATATTCGATATCGACGACCCTAACCAACCATTTATAATGTTCACCTAGAGTCGTTAACCAATAACAAAGGGTCGTCAAAACAGGGTCGTCATTTTCAACCTAATACGGTGACGACCCTGATACTAGGGCAAAAAATGTTGAAGTAACGAGAATTAGGGTGAAGTCATCTTCATCCTAATACACTAACGATTTTTCATAGAATCGCATGTAAATGAAAAGTCGTTAGGGGTTTTCATTTCGATACTAACGACTCTTACACTGAAATTTCGATACTAACGAATACAAGGTGGGTTGCCATAGCTTTCTTGGGTTTTGATTTTTGGCGACGATTACGCGGTGAATCGGTTGAAGAAAAAAAATTTCTTCAAAATAGTCGTTAATGGTGGTGGTGGAGAAAGAGGAGGAGGAGAGGAAGATGAAGAAGAGAAGCCTAATTAAGGTTTCTAATTAAGGTTAGCGATTTTTAATGTTTAGTTTTAGGTAAGGGTAAAAGCAGTCTTTTTAATATCGGATTAATACGCCCTCAAAAATTGGGGTGCAAATAAAAAGTTATGGCCCCTAATTAAAATGTTTGGCCCCCAATCAAATGAGGATAAAAATGTGTAGTAGTGATAAAAGTGATAAAAGTAAAATAAAAATGTTTCCTTTATAGTACTCCTCTCAGTTGCAGTTAAATCTGTTTTAGAGTCCATGGAGTTAATCACTTCATTTTTCTGCATTTTTTTTTAGCAGTTATTTGGTTTGGCTTGGTATGGTGGGGCCAAGGATTTGGCATGCCGTTGGCACATGATGCGGCTAGCATGGCTAGGGCCAAGGCAAGGTGTGGTTTGGCTTGGCATGTGGGGCCAAGGGTTTGGCGTGAATGGTTTGGCTTGACATGGAAGGGCCAAGGGCTTGGCATGCCATGGGCGCATGGTACGGCTAGCATGGCTAGGGCTAAGGAAAGGTGTGATTTGTCTTGGCATGTGGGGCCAAGGGTTTGGTAGGTGTGGTTGGCATGGTTTGCCATCGACACATGGGTGCGGCTAGCATGGTTGGCATGCCTTGGCGCGGTAGGTGTGGCTAGCATGGTTTGCCATTGGCACAGGGGTGCGGCTAGCATGGCTGGCATGCCTTGGCGCGGTAGGTTTGGATGGCATGATTTGCCATTGGCACAGGGGTGCGGCTAGCATGGTTGGCATGCCTTGGCACGGTAGGATATGGCTGGCATGATGAGCCATTGGCACAGGGGTGTGGCTAGCATGGTTGGCATGACTTGGTGCGGTAAGATGTGGCTGGCATGATGAGCCATTGGCACGTGCGGTGTTAGAATTAGGGTTTTGGCTTGTCGAAACCCTAATTAGCATTTAAAAAAAAAAAGGTACCTGGTAATTTTCATGAGACAAATTAAAGGGTTCAATAAATGTGCTTGGTTTGGACATTATTACTCAAGTTATGTGACTTCACTGTCTGACTAGGGTTCTACGACTTTACCCCTAAGTTAAAAACCACCATCAACATTAAGTCCTCTGCTTAGCTCGGAACAGGTGCCTTGTTGCGAGGGAAGCATATGATGGTGAAAGACGAGGACATAATCAAAATGTAGGACATGCAAGATGGTCAGGAAAGTCCGACTAACCTTATTCGAGAGGTAAGGCGAGTTCATGATCCCGTGTTTGGCGGCCTTGCATAAATTCTGCTCGTGGTACTTGCATGTTAGGCTGGAACGGAGCCACTAGTGCAGATTTGGTGTGAAGGGAAGCTGCTAGCACTGGTCGGCTTGGACTTGGAGCCGTTAGAACTGGATCGGCTTGGAATGGGAGATGCGGGTATCGTGCGGCTTGGAAAGGAGTCGTTAGCACTGGATTGTCTTTGAAATGGGAGCCGCTAGCGTAAATTTGGCGCGGGCATTGATCCGTTGGCTTCGCATTGCGTGAGCGTTGGCTTCGGGAAAACAACAACTTGCTTCAGTTTCGTGGGAAGGTGACGACTTTTTCGAGAGGTAAGGAGAGTTCATGATCCCCGTGTTTGGAAGCCTTGCATAGATTATATTTGTGGTGTAGACCGTGAAGCGGTGAGATGAAGATCGTCGGCTTAGTTTAGTTATGCATCATGCTGGTGAAATTGTATCATCTTCCTCTTTCCAGTTGTTCGTTGGTGAAGGTAGGGTAAAGCTCGTTCCTCCTCCTGGTTTGGTATTATGATGGAATCTCCTAGCAACGACCGTACCTCCTATTTCCGAGAGATAAGTAGAATCCGCGATCCTTGCGCCTTGCAGCTTTGCGTAAATCCTGGTATGGTTGTGCCTCTTCAGGGCTAGGATTTTGGAACGCGAGGCGGAGCTTCTAGCATAGACTTGGCATGAAAGGGACCCATTAGCACTTATTTGGCTTGGAATGGGCGTGGGCTGCTTGACAAAGCGTTGCTCAAGCATGGCATTGGCTAAGCAAAGGTGCGGACAGTCTACACGGTGGTGGCTTGTCTTCACGGGACCGATTGCCTTTTCTCCTTACTTAGCCAAAATAGGGAAATCCTTTCCTTATACAAATTCCGAGAGTGTTATGCTTTCGGATGGAAACTTCTTTTTGAGAGATTCTTTGGGAAAGTGCTTGAAGAAGCTCTAACAGAGGCGTTGGCAACTCGCGCATCCGCTTTCTATGACCAGTTTCCCTTTTTTGTTTTTTTTTCTTTGTTGTATAGACGTCTTGGTGCTTTTGCAGACTTATTGCTATCTTCTTGGTATTCATGGCGAAGTTAGGGTTTCGCCAATTGGCATCCCGCTTGCGGTTTCACATCTTTGAATAAAACTTATTATTTGAAAGACTTCAATCTTCCATTAGAATATTTTGTTCGATATTTCATTCCCTTCAGAGATCTGAGTAATTGAATAAGGCACTTCTGTAAGTTTTGACTTTTGGTCGTGACACGATGGTTGATCGTGTCTTCGAGATTTGTGGGTGAAAGGATTTCGTGTAGATCCCGGTCCCCACGTATGGTTTACATATTTTCATCTTCGTAGTAATTCTTTCTGCGGTGAAGCTGTCTGGTATCAAAAATGAGCGGCAACAGTTCTTGGTAGCAGATGTAATCAGAAGAGACTACATTGTCGTGGGAACAAAGTAGGTTGGCTAGAATCGTATGGGCATCCATGGAAGTAAAAGGGTTGGCTGGATGCGTAAGTGATCAAACTGTCCATGGTCACGAGTTTTGGCGGGATGGATCAAAAGGTGACCATGACTACTAAGATTTGATGTTTGCGATCATGATCCTTGACGTGGGGAGTGTGGTGGCACGACCCTTTGGGGACGCGTTTTACTGATATTTGAAGAAGAAACAACGAACCTCGACAATCGTGATTCGATGGTGCTAAATGATCGGTTCTCCATAATTTCTAAGAATGTTAACAAGTATATTGTTTTGATAAGGGAAGCGGCTCGAAACATGAGAAGTGGTGAAACCATGCAGGAGATTGATCAAAGGTGTCGTGCAGAGTCGCTCCGTGACAACGGAAATGAGTTCTTATATGGAAGTTGTTATGAAATCTTAAAAGTGTTTCCCAAAATAAATATAATTTATATGTTTTAAGTTCTTAATATTAACTTAAATAGAAAACTTTAAAAGAAGATTATTATTTAGCGGACAAAAGTGCAATTACATTAACGATTCAAATTAACGATTAACAAATATCTATCAAGATAACGATTTTCAAATATATATTCCCCTTAAGCTTGTTTGATCCTCCGAAAACTCACTATTTAGAGTCTGAGTTGGTGGTTGAATAACATCAGGCGATTCATAACCTTGATATGGTACCGGAGATGGTTGAATTGGAGGTACTTGAAATCAGTGAAATGCAGAAGTACTTGTTCGGGTTTAAATTACGGATATCCTAAATGCGTCCATATTTACGCCACCACCAGGAATAAGTACGGGACCTTGGGGCATGAAATCAATAGGATACTGGAATTAAATATTCGTCATTTCCACGTCTGTTGTTGTTGTTGCTCCTACTGTTGTTGATAGCTGAGTATCGTCCACCATAGTTGGAGTATAATGACGACTTCTACGACCTCCACGACTTCTTACAGTGCTATCACCAGGCATTTGAGAACTTGACCCTAAATTCATTTCAGAACTTGACCCTAATGGAGTATCAGGAATTTTATAACTCAAATTCTCCCTCTGTATTTGCATATGTCTCAAGTGAAAACTTTGGAGTTCATTGAAAAGAAACGTTAAATTGTTCAACTGGTTCTGATACTCCTCTGGTGATGCCACCACAACATACCATGAATAGTTTTGTTTCAGACCTTCATTACTAAGTGGAACAATAACAATATCTCCACCGGGTGATAAAGTCTGGACTTCCCAAGATGTTTTCATGCATATTTGACGAGCCATTTGACTGGTAGGATACGTATACGCTTCTCCCGCCTGTGGTGGAGGTTTGGATGAAAGATTTGTCAACACTACCTAAGTTTTTTGGATGGACAACAATATTTAGCTTGCATACCTTTTGAAAGCAACTGTAGTAATCAAAGTCATCATCTGGGGTCTGGATCAAATCTTTAGCTTATTCCCAAGGTTGTCCATTATTTATCAACGTGAACCAATCATCCTGTGAAATTATTGAAGTTGGAATCGGGTTGATTGCTTTTACCTTTCTGCTTTCTAGCTGAAACAAATGTCTTTTTTCGGAGTACCAAATACCATGATACGTAATAGGACCGTAAAACACAAGTCGCTTAAGGCTTAACTATAGCATGCCTTGTGCTATTGGTTCATGGTACTCGTCAATATAAGTATACGATATTAACCTAATATTTACACTAGTTCTGCATAATTGTTGCATCATCTGAGCAGCAGCGGCATATTGACCATCATTAATTTGACCAATCCAATTATCAGTTTTGTACTTGTACACAATTGGAAAAATTAATCGTGTTTTGTGAAGATCAGGTTTGTAGACCTTAAAGTGGTATACTATCAATACTGAAAAATAACATCGACGAACATTGTTGTGTTAGTACATTCACCATCAGTTTAACACTCGATAATAAATCAAATAATAGAATGGGATTGTGGTTCTTACCTCCAATACGACCCAAATTCAAGCTATCTTTATCCTTACACGAGCATTCACCGAGACTTATGTATATCTCAGCTAAAATTGCAGAACCCTAATCATAATTTGGCGCTTTAGTTAAATCTTCTAAAGAGTCGAGAAAACCAGTTAATTCCACTAATCTAGCATTTGGGGAAAAAAAACTTGGCCTAACACCCATAACACGAAAGTATGTTTAAGCACGGGATAATCTTCAACTATGTGTTTCCCCTTAGCAGCATAGCGGTTCAAAAAAAACGTTCAACACAGACACTCTTAATCCACATGAGCGTAATTATCTGGATTCTGGCTTTCCTTCAGTATCATTCGAGTACAAGGAAAGTAGTTATTTCCATCTTCAATCTGATATCCACTTTAATTGGTTAAATTATACTATTTGACCCTCACATTTTATTCTCGTCAACATATACAAATCTAACGATGTGAACCCTAAAAACCACATGCTCATAAAATTAAAGTTTGTATGTGGAACTAAAATTCTAAAAAATTGAATCTCTAAAAATTAAAGTTTGTTTTTGAACTGAAATTAAATTATTGAATGGAAAAATAGAACTTACCACACTCGAAATCCTTGAAAAAGAACGTATTTGCCGTGTTTCACTAACGTTCTACTATAACTCGCACAACTTGAGTCATGTGGTTTTTGCCTTTCATGAAATATAAACGCTTCCAAAGGATATATTTGTAATGATTGTTGAACCACTTCGGGGAATAACCCAAACACTTTGGTTATCTCAGACCACCCACCGTTTAGTTTAAGTAAACCAACTCGCTCGGGATGGTTAGACAAATACGTAGGTAATACACCAGGTCCAACTAGTTGCCTGAAATTTGCGAACTCTTTTTCTTTATCCTGGACCCAAACGATATCACTATCTGTAGCATATTTTTCTTTGTCTTACTTGTTTCTTTTTCTTTGTCTTTGTCTTTTTCTTTTTCTTTATCCTGGACCCAAACAAAAAATCGTTCTGGTTTGTTATCTGGAGAAGGTAGAAATTTTTTTGAATGAAAACCGAAGGTAATCGTGGTATTTATACACAGTAGAGCACCTACCGCAGGAAGTCGAATTTAGATCGCCACGCTACAAACTAGACCGGGTGATCGAGTTGATGTCACAAGCTATGTAGTCTGGACCGCTCGGTTGAGACTCGATCACGTAACTCTTTTCCCATAGGCCAGCTGGCATGTTATATAAGCGGATTAGCCCCGCCCACAGGAACCCGCCTTAGGTCATCTCCCCTCCTTTAAAATGCTAAGTCATATAAGCTCTCACGTCGCACAGTGAGTGTGACACCCACCTCAAATTAAATTAGATAAAAGCTTTGACATAGAGCAATTCTGGAGACGACAAGTGGCGGGACTTTATTGGTCGAGATATTAAAACATAAATTACACTCCGTTGACACCCTTTTATTTAACCGGTCGTTAGTAACATCGTTTACGAAAAGGTGGGTAGACAATACTTTTGTCAAAATTTACACCTGATTAATTTGTTACACTATGTTTACATCAAATACTTAACTGGACGTTAAGTAACACCGTCAATGTGGACAATACTCCCGTGAAAACTAACCCAATTCATTACCCAACCTTAAACTCTGATTTTTTTTGTTTCGCCGTCAAAACTTGATGAGATTTCCTCTCATCCTCCCATTCACCTGAGAAGAAAATCAACTAAGCAGCGGTTGTTGCTGCTGATTCAGATCGAGAAATAGGCAGAGATCAAGAGATTAAAGAGAGAAATTAAGAGTGAATCAGAAATTCTGATGATCTCGATGGTGTTCGATTAAAGAGTTAATGGTCTTATGATCGGTGTTTGGTGATCGAGGGTTTAAGAAGAAATTGCGAGATGGCAAAAGGGAATCAGAGCTGAAATTGATATGGGTTTGTCGAGATAATGGTTATTGAGAACCGAGATTGATGATTACGTTAAGATAATTGAAGAGTTTGAAACTAGGGTTTGGTTTTGGGAACAAAGACATGCGAGAGTGTTTCAAATCGGTAAGAAGGAGAATGGGTTAATTGAAGATGGGGTTTGAGAGTTCTTGGATAATTATAAGAGTTGGTTTGAGCTCGAATTGCAACCAGATAAAGAAATCACGTTACATATGATGGTGAATTGGTGATGATTGAATTCGAGTATGATGGATTTTGGGTGAAATTTCGGGAGTAAGTCAGATGAATGAAGGGGTTTTGTCTTTGTTGAAATGAATAGTTGTGGTGTTTGTTGTTCAAATGAGTTACAATATATTTCAGAAGATTACAGCGAGATGGAGCTGTGATGCTAATTCAAGAGAAGATGATAGTGTTGTTGGTTGATAATGGGGGCTGGATGTGAAGATTTATGAATGTTGGATGAATTCTGAACATTGGGTTGTGTTGAATGTGAGTTCTCTGCAAGGAAGATGATATAGAGAGGCTTAGAAAACACTATCGAAGTTGTGTCTTCATTAACAGAGTCAGTGCACATCGGGTGTTCGAGAAATGGCCTGAATGAAATTTTCTTCACCACTCTGAGTTCTGGGATGAATATTGTCCAAGTAATGGGTGGAGAAGTGGTGCTCATTAACTGAGAAAGCGGTTGGATGACATGGCGTTGCGAGTACTGGATAATGGGTATTCTTAATAGAGTAAGAGGATGTTGTCGAAGTGGAGGAGAAACAAGAAATGTAATTTGGGTGATGTTATGGTAGAAAAAATCGAGAAATGTGTCAAAAAAAAGCTGTTGTTGTTGTGGTTCTTTCTGAGATCGATCATGGCTCGATGGTTATTCTCTATCCCAGTATAAGCGACTTATCTCATGCTCATATTTAACTTCTTGTTTATAGAGAATTTGAGCATTTGGGGAACTCCCGGAGAGACAGGGTTACTAATAACTTTACCGCAAAGGGCGAAGTGGGTTAAAGAAGATATTTTCAATTCTGGGGTTGATCAAAAGTTGGTTTCATTTGGATTTGAGTGTCCCTGAAGTTGCTATCATATTTGCAATAGTTTTTGAGCGATGAAACAGGGCTAAAAGAGTATATTTGTGTTGTTTATTCTACGAAGAATGGTGACAGGTTCCTAAGCTGCAACAAGAAGACATCATCGACTGCACATCAAATGCTCGAGCTAATTCCCAAGAGACGAGCTTTGTTCCTCTCCAAAACCCATCAGTGACAGCTGTATTCAGCTCGCACTCACCATATTTTCCACTTGCATACAACCATCACCACTGCATCCACCACCAGACCATAACCAGTTCAACACCATCAGTGCCACAGCAGTCCATTTCCACCTGCATCACTTCAGTCCACCAGTCACAGTTCAGTCCACTTCCACCTGCTCGCTGCTACCATCACCAGCAAGCACCTGAGTATGGCAGGTAACTTCCTTAGGTCCATCTGACTATTTTTGACTATTTGTTTATATTATCGTTAGTACCAGTCTTAACTTCGTGATGTAGAGTACATGGATTGTCACTTGGTATATTTGACTGACCAAAAAAAATAAAATTGGATTCCCTGCGTTAGCCTTTTTGTTAATTTCTTTTCTTGATTCCTTATTTTTGGATTTTTTTAATTTGAGTCCATTTTTTATTTCTCAGTGTTCTAAAAGGAATTCCAAGAGTGGCTAATGAAAGTTACCAATTCGGATTAAAGTGTACAAAAACAAATACAATCGTTCAGTGAACTCGAGGTTTATAGTTTTCCACTCTTATTTTTAGTTGATTACATAAATGTTGTAAAATATCCCATGCTTTTACAGTGCCTTTGTTCGTAAATGAAAATTTTGGTCTATTTTTATACTTGCGTAATGTGAACCCATTTTTTCCATCAAATTTTTTAAATCCCATGTTTTTTAGAGTTGCACAATAAAAACCTCAAGTCTTAGATACTCTTTGCTAATGAATTTAGGGTATTTCAATATTTTGTTGTATAAAGTTACGGAAGAATAAGTGTGTATACGTACTTATTGTTGCTACCGTTCAATGAGGCATATACATGTCCATTTATTTATTTACTCGGAGAACATGTCTCTTGGTAACTAGGCGAATGATACGGTGGGAATATTATCCTTTTTTGGAGCGAACAAATGTAAAAATTAAGTCACATGGCCTTCATACAGGTTCAGGAAGCATGGTTTCCTTATTCTGGAACATTGTTTAACTAAGCTAAATTATGTAGGTTATGGGTACTCACAATGGTTTCCTAATGATATTGGTGGAAAATAAATTGATTACCCTGTGCTTGATATAACATGAGTGCTATCGGGCCAATGCTAGCATATTGTTCATATTGATTTGATACAAAGAGCTTGGCGAGTTTTAATTTTAAGCTTATGCAGGTATTGTGAATCGTGTTTGTGCCACTGACGAGATTACAAGGAGTGACGAAGAGGACATATTTACATTACAAATGAGAACAGAGTAACTTCACAAGTGATTTATGGCCATCCAATTTCGTCTGTATAGAAATTCTAGCAGGAAAGTGTCCACTTCAGACCCCAAGTAAAGGCTAATAACTTTACAAGATCTTATTAATGCATTTTAAATCAGTATTTACTTTGTTTACATTGTTCAAGTCAAGATATCCAAACTTAGATTTCCATACCAAAACCGACGGTTAGGTTCAAGTCAAGATATCCAAACTTTGCTTTCAAAAAGATAGTAATGCATCAAACTGACTAACACTTCATAATCTTATTAAACAGGTATCCTGCGTAGGTTGGAGCATAATATCTGAGCTAAAAGGCTGTGCTTGGGTTCTTGCAATTGGGTTAGTGTAACCCTCATCGATTTAGTTCGTTTGCCTCACCAAGGGCCTTGATTGAATATTGAAGTCGGACTCAAATACGATGGGGCCTTTAAAGGATTACAGGTTCTTTCTGCATATGTTGGTGTGATAATTTACAAAAGTTTCTACTTTGTGCGTTGATAAATGGATTGATTAGTCAGATATCGTGGATCCTTTTTTAGTATGTGAATTACTTACCTTGCACTATCCACAATTCATGTCATCTAGAAGTATTAATTCCAAGGATAACAATTCCTGAATTTCCGGTTAGAGACATGACCTTGAATTCCTGATGGAGTCTATTTGGCTAACCATTTTTTCGGTAGTCTTGCATGTTGAATGTAGGTTAAAGAAGACCTTGATTTATTCATCATTAATGAAGTTGGTAAAATGGAGTTGCTCAATTCTTCATTTTGACACATGTCAATTGCATTATTATATCAACTGTCATTATTGCATATATGTGTATATGTACAAAGCCAAACACTTGTATTGCTCACCTTCTTTTCATTTCTTATTCAATTTTGTATATGTATAAAGCCAAGGTTTAGTGCATCGCCCCGCCACACCAAACTCAAGGTTTATTGCATCAAAATCACATGACACTAAAATCAAAAGTGCACCGCGATGGGATGAGCGAAATCGAACCACACCAAATCAAAAATATATGTGACGGTGCGAGGCTAAACCGAGTCACACTAATCAAAAATGCACGACGGGGAGAGGCGAAATCATATCACACCAAATCAAAAATATGGTTAAAAGAAAAACATGCGCATCGGGCATAATAAAAAATCCTAAACGACGGGACAAGGCGAATCCGGTCAAACCAAATAAAAAATCCTAAGCATACGTCTGGAGAGGGAGACAAAGCTGTTTTCGGGTCCGCCCGGTGCGTAACTCGGACATAAAATCTAGTGTTATATTATTTGTATCCGTTAATTTGGAATATATTTTCCCCACTAAAGTTCATAACAGTTCCATTTACTCGTAAGGACATGAATCATGTATAATTGCAGAGACGGAGCCAAGACATGACAAGAGTGTTGGGCTAACTCCCGATCCTAGTTTGTTTAATTTAATGGGTTTTGAAGCCCATTTTGATATCCTATGCTAAATTTTTGGCATTTTTATCCTGACTGCCTGCGTATGAGTGATGAATCTTTTTAAGAACTCCCTCACGCCCACCAGCATAGTTATACCAGCATACGGAGTACTTTTATACCACCGGAGTTACCGAGCAACACTGACGTTTTGCTGGCAGCCGGTTGAAGAGCACCCACCATGGTACATCAAAAGTCAAAAGTGGAGGCTGTAATGGACGTCCACCACATGCCTAGGGCCGTCTCTACCCTATTAGAGGCTTAGGGCGAACTTTCAAAAATGGGCCTTTTATTTTTAGTGTACATGGACATAAATGATAAATAAAAAATCGAAGACTGAATCCGATATGCATGCATATAAAGTCCAACAAGAGTTCAGAAATAATTAATTTTTTATCCAATGCTGCCGCTCACATTTTTAGCATTTTTATCTCGTTTTTTACCTTTAAAAATAGCACCGAGACATTACAAACACTGCAAAATATTTAGAAAAGGTCGCTGTGATTATTTAGCAAATAATGTAGAGGACAACTTTTGAGGGTAATAAAATAAAAAATACTTTCAATAAGTATAAGCTAAGAGCAACTGCAGTGGTGCGACCATAACCAGAGAGCAAAGAGCAAAAAAAACCAAAATTTGGGTTTAGTCAGGTGTTGTACGCAGTGGAGGGAGACTAAAATTTGGTCGAGCGCAACTTTGAGTTATGCCCCAATCAAAGCAACTCAAAATGCGTCCATTTTTTTTTTTTTTTTTTTTTTTTTTAATTGTTGGGGCGTAACTTTGGAGTTACGCGTCCCATTTTTAATTAGCAACTTTGAGTTACGCCCCCGCACTTTGACCAAAACTAAACCAAAGACCAAATATGGTTTGGTTTTGGTTTTAGTCTAGTTTTTGTTCGATACTCCGTTCCATTGCGTCTGGTTTTTCGACTAAAAATTTGGTTTTAGTCGTCCATTGTGGATGCTCTAAGAGCGTCCACAATGGACGACCATACTAAAACTAAAACCAGGACCAAATACTAAAATTATATGGGTTTGAGGGTGTTTCAACGCAGTGGTCGAGAGTAAAATTATAGTCAAGCGTACGCCTGAAGATGATCCCCATGGGGCGGACGTAGAAGATGATCCCCATGGGCATGGGGCGGTCACCTGAAGATGATCCCCATGGGGCGGACATAGAAGATGATCCCCATGGGGCATGGGGCGGACACCTTTCTTTGATCCCCATGGGGCGGACGTCTTTCTTTGATCCCGTGTGACGCTCCACCAGGCGAAGATTGAAAATACGCCTCACCACCAGGCGAAGATTGAAAATACGCCCCACTATAATCAGTTTTAGTCGAGACTATCGACCAAATTTACTCCGAATCACGCTCTCTCTCCAACTAAAACCAAAAAAAAATGGTTTTACTCCTACCACTGCGATTGAATTTCGACTATAAATATGGTTTACTCCACTTTTTACTCGTCCATTGTGGACGCTCTAAGGAGCTATAAAAATTCGCATAACCAAACTATTAGTTGACCTTATTAATATTAATATTTGTGGAGTTATGACTGGTCACCATTAGTAATATAATTATATATCTAGAAAACTAGGCTGTACGGGACATTCAACATTTTTTGGGCCTCTCCAAAATATGGGCCTAGGGCGGTTGACCATCTTGCCTTAGGCCTAAGACGGTGCTTTCCTGTTTGGACAATCGCCATTTACTTTAAAATTTCAGGGATTTTAATTTAAAAGAAATTACGATCATAAGATGGGAAATTTGCTTCCAGAGGAAGTGTTTTCCGGCCGGCCAACTTTGCTTGAATTTATGCAAGGATTCATGAGCAGCAGAGAGATTTGGAATCCCAAACATTATCATTCAATCTTTGAAGTTTGAACACCAAGGAGGGGAATAATTCATCACGTGAATTTGGCAGGAAACAGGGATGGGACAGCATCATCGATTAGTGACCACCAAAAATCAAAAGAGTGGGTAGGATTCCACATGACTAGTACCTTTTGAGTCAGACTCACCCAACTGAATTTGTTTTCTTTTCTTTTCAATTTTGAAATCAGTATGATTATCGAACTTTGATCATGATGTACTTAAAAGATGAATACCACATGCATACCAAGAGAAAGAGAAAAGACGGGGGATGGGACAAACGTACCCACCGATCTGGCCCCGTCAACCAGGTAGTGAGTCGGGTATCGGACTGGTCAGCCCGTCTTGGAAAAAGATTCATCTCATGCGCCGGAACAGCTTCGGTGTACTGACAGTGAGCTGGGTCCCCAAATAATGGAGGAATGTGCATGCATAAACAACAAAGAAAATAATCCACCGTCTCAATGGCCAAGGAAAAAGAGTATTACCACTGTTGTTCTTACGATAATGAGCAATGTGCAGCTTGAGTGACACCTGAACCGAGTCTTTGGTACCTCATAACAAGGTTTGAAAAACACCTGTTTTTCCTGGAAAAATGGTCATTAAAACGGTCACACCCATATCCGTGGCCGTGAGGGTTAAACCACAAGAATTAGAACCACTGTGCTTTAACAGAAGTTATCTAATATATGATCCGATAAATAGGAAATAACTTGGTGGCTGAATTTTTAGCACTTTTTTTTTTTTTACGAACTTGGTTTTCGCCACTACACGTCAACCCGTTAAGTCTTTGGTAGCTCATACCAAGGTTTGAAAAACACTTGTTTTTAGGGAAAAAATTAACTTGGATGTCTTTTTATTTTATATAGCATTTTAACGTGCGTTTTTTATAATTGTTTTCCCGTTATCACGCACGTTATAATCGTGTAAATAACTTTCGTAGCATTTTTTTTGAGTTTTTTCTTCTTTCTCTGGATTAAAAGCTTAAAACTTAGAATTAAAATTTTATAATAATACAGGGAAAGTAAACTACATGATTAAAAACTTTAAATTTAAAAAATATAAGAATATTAAACTAAGGTTCATCATTTAAAAGGTTTCGTGAATCAACTACGACCACCACCCTTTTTCGATCTATTCACGTATTTTTCATTTTCTCGGCGGTTGCTTTCCCCATTATAGTTATCCTCGTGGGGATACTGACTGTCTTTGTTTGCATAATTATCATCATCATAATAGCCTCCATTATCATATCATAACCTCCTTCATTTTCATCGTCATTGTTACCTACTTCATTATTGTTATCAATATTAGAATTACATCATTCGTTCATATGTCAGACACAATGGTCGGAGCGATCGGTAATGTAACGAGAATGAATCATATTCGCATTCTCATAACCTTATGTATTATCTCCAAATGAAAGATTACCAAAGTCATAAACAAAGCCACTCACCTGTAACCTTTTGGTATGTGATTTCAACTTTGGGATCATGTAAGTTGTATGGTAGAGGGACAAACTCTGGATTATTAACAGCTTCCTCTTCCATCATATTTAACCATTGTTCTTCTTGAGGTAAAACCGGTGTTTCGTCTTCCTCGATGTCCAGTCCAGCATATTGTCATCACTCAGTAGACTATGAACGTTGTGAACATCAATGTTATGTCGCCTTTCTTTACCTTTAGTTCTTTATTGCTCCAACTTCAAATTGTATTGAACATACACCAGATCAATTATTCTCGATGAAAGTAAACGATTGCGTAGTTTGGTGTGGATTCTTTCAAACACACTCAAATTCCTCTCTAATCCAGAAGATGTATTTGTTTGACTTAATATCTTTACTACAAGGGATGAATACTCAGCACCATAAGATAACCACCAACTTACAGGATCACTATGTTGAGCCGCAATACGTGGGACAAAATTAGGTCATCTATTAGTGGGACAAAATTTAAAAATGAATAGGTCATCTATTTAGGGACGGATGGAGTATTAAAAAATAAAATATACTTAGTAACAACGTTTTTTATACACGTTATAACGTTTTCACGTACATTATAACCGTTAGATAGGAATTTCAGATCATAAAATTTTTTAATTTTCTGTTTAACCGTTATAACGCCCGTTATTTTAAAATAACGTCCAGAAAACGCGTTTTTTCCCTAAATAACTCGTTTTTTGCCCAAAACGTGCTCACACCCGTCCAAACGCTTTATAGCGGTCGCGCCTAGTACCCGTGACCTGAGCCATGACCCGTTTTTCAAACCTTGGCTCATACACATTGCATTACTTCTGCATGTTAATTTGCAAACTAGTTAAAATCCGTAGGTACATGAAAAAAAAAAAGTGAATATGTGAATCATGAGATGGCCATTTTACAGGGGTTCTCTTTGATCCATAAATTTAGCAGTTGGTAGGTAAAGGACAGTAAGCCCATACATATTTGGACGGATAAATGAATGCCAGGTATGGAAAGCAATCTCCTATTTCATTGTGGTACTCAATTAAATCTTGCAGAAAAGTGAACAAAAGGTTAGAAATAGCTTTCCAACATACATTGCAGAAAAGAGTCTAAGTATTAGAATCTTCACTAATACAAATGGTATGATGAAACATGATAAATTAAGATGATTTCTCATAAAGAATGTCAATTTTATTGTTAAATCCAAGTATTAGAAGCTCAAAAACCCATCTATCTATAGACATTACTAAAACTGATAATATATCTTTATGGAATCTTTTTGGAAGCTAAACATCTCGCAGAGAATAAAATTATTTTGTGGAAGTGTATACATAATTATTTGCATGTTAAGACCAAAAAATATAGATAGGAAATGTGTTTTCTGTGAACATGAATGTGAATCCTTGAAACATCTTTTCTTTGAACGCCCATATACTATGTCTGTTTCGATGTTACCTCTAGTGGTAGGCCTAAACACTAACAATAATAATGAAGGGCCATTTACAAAATGGTCATACTTTTTATAATTCAGTTACAAAATGATCATACTTTTGTAAATGACTTACAACATGATCATATTTTGGGCGACATAACGGTTTTGGAAAAAAACGGTGTTAATCTTCTCCAAAATACCCTCCATTCTAACTCATCTTATTTGACTGCGGTTAACCCATCTCACCCAACAACTCAGTTTCCGCATCAAACACCACCATTTCTTCCATTTTTCTGGCAATTTAGCACAATAACAGAAAGCAGCAACTCCATTACCACCAACCAGTTCACGGCACAACTAATACTTGCCTGCAAATAAACACAGCACAAATTCTCCCCTGCAATCTTATAAACTCAGTAGCACACATTATTTCAGCCTCCCTACATTCAATCCTAACATTCATCTATCATTTCATTCAACAACAATTTCTCACCTCTTGCTTCCATCTGCAGTTATGCATTCGCAATTCAATAGCAGCATTCATACATAGACGTCAAGCATCCATTCAGTCACAACAACCAAACATTGCATAAATTTCAGGAAAACCACCATCAATTCCTTCAGTGTCTCTAGCAAAATCACAAACTCATTGCTGGAACAGTTTCTTCTTAACCACCAACAGCAACACATGCATCCACTACTCAAAACCATTACAGACTATCATCACTACCATGCACCATCTCACGGAACTACAGCTGCATTGTGTCCACAACCAATGCACCGTTACTGGTAGCATCAGCATCACCCTATAAACACCAGGCACTGTTGACTTCAATCACTGACATCCACATCCAGCTCAACTCATAACCACTGCACCTTCTCTTGGCCTCAGCTTCCAACTCATAGCCACTGCACCTGCTCAACTGCAAACTCATCTCAACAACCATTATTGTTTTCTTTCCCTGATTCCCGTAGCTTCTAAGCCCATCTCCTTTCATCTGAAGTCACTAACAACACCAAATTCTCAATTCTCTATAATACATGAATTCCCCATAAATCAACAACATCTCACGAAGAACCCTAAATTCATCTCAAACTCAAATTACCAACAATCTTTGTAGCTTCTCGGACTCCAACTCCACATAACCCCTTTTAAATCTTCAAATGAGAAAAACCCATCTCTAATTTCTTCTGGGTTTCAAGATTAAACCCATCTTTATCTGCTCAATCTCTGAACTGACAGCAACCCCGAAAATGTTTGCGATTTCTTTGACTCTTAATCTCTCATTCTTCAGTGATAAAATATCCAATTTTCACTAATTAGGGTTTACGAAAAAAAAAAGTATATATACAAATTAGGGTTTCTGAAATCTAAGATGAAATTGACTGAAACAGGTTGTGATTACCAACCTCATGATGCTCGCGTAAATACTGACGATATCTTGTAAATCTTCTTTGCTTGAAAATCTTTTTGTAATTGTGATTAACAACCAGTTACCTTCTTTTCTTGAAAATCTTCAGAAAGTAGCACTATAAATGGATCAAAACCATACACTGGAACTCCTTAATCTATTGTTGATCTGTTTGCGATGAAAACCAATCGAAATCTCTCAATATTTTGTTCATCCCCGGTTTTGCAGAGACTTTAGACAGAGAAACGGCTGAGAAGAAAATGATATCCTGATGAAACCCTAAACTGCTATAGAATCCGATTTACTTGGACTAATCATGCCCGTATAAGTCATCCTCGAGATTAAAACAAATAAGATCTCGTGTCTCCGATCTACTGTGGTTAGGTTAAGGGCAGAAATGTAAAATACCCTCTGACGTTAACTCTGACTCTGTGGGACCCAGCGACTTAACACCCGTTTTAACGGAAGTGTGACTCTTTTGTTAATTGATTGTAACAGTATGATCGATTTGTAAATCGGGTCCTAATTGTAGGACTGTTTTGTACATTTCCCAATAATGAATTCTCTTCTACACATGAATACTCTAACTGGATTGCAGGGGTGTACACAAGTACTGAAATTGAAGTAATGTCCACTACATGTTGGTTGTTTTTGAAGGAAAGATGTCTCAGAATCTTCCAATCCAAATCTACCACAAGTATTCAGTTATCTTTAGTTGTTCAAAGACATTTGCAATTTTGGTCTCCCAAAGGAAAAAAAAAAAAAAGTCTGTAAATCTTAATTATGGAGCAAATATTGCCTCTGATACACATGCAGATTGACATCAATGATCAAGGATAGTCAAAACCGTTAGCTAATAAAATCAAAGTGAATTTTGATGCATCCTTGCTTGTTTCTCTCTCTCCGATTGGTTAATGTAATTAATTCTTCGTTCTGACACAGGAGGGACTGTCCAAGCTAGAGCTGAGACCACTAATGCATCCAATGCAGAGAAAGCAGAGGCTCTGAGCTCACTGGAAGTGGATGTTTGGGCAAAGAGTATGGGCCTAAAGAGTTTCTGGGTGGAAGAGGATTTCCAGAGACAAATTCTATATATATATGCTCAGGAAAAGTCAATTAACATCTTTTGGAGGAACCAGGCAATAGTTTCAGAAGCAGTGAAGATTCTACATTCGTGTGTATATTTTTTGGGAATTTTGTTTAAGAATAGAAGATGCAATGAAGTTATTTGATATTTTGGCTAAAGAAGCACCCAAAGGAGAATACATAAACAATAATGGTTGCAGATGCCTAACTTCATCAACCAACTCTAATCTCGGATTTTCTGTTTTCAATATGTCGGTAGATGGGGTTAACTTTATATTGTTAGGCCTCTTCCTATGCACATGCCAAAACATGGTATTTGGCATATATGCACCTACTATGGGTATGCCAAACTGCCAAACTCATATGCCAATATGTTTTTCCTGGCATATAGGCATACACGACAGAGTCTCCAGCGAGAGATAGAGTCTTGGTCGCTCGATGGTCAGCAGACCGCTCGATGGTCTTCTAACCGCCAGCGACAGTCAAGATATCGCTCGCCAGTATGATAATCGCTGACCAGATCATCATCTAACGGCTACAATTTCCCCCCTATATAAATACCGATTTCAAACTCATATCAACTCACACAAAAAATTCTAAATCTCTCTAGAATTTCTTAATTTCTCAATCTTTTTCAAATCTAAAACTATCACAACTCCTCTACAATTATATTTTATTGTAAAATGGATTCACAAGCACAAAATCAAGGCAAAGGTAAGAAGAACCGAGTCCGTGGTGCAAAATACACCATGATAGAAGATGAATGTATTTGTCGTAATTATGTTTGTTTTACCCAAGATTGTATCGGTGGTGCACACCAACATGGTAACACCATGTGGGATAATATATTTCAAAAATATGAAGAACAAACCATGAACATCAATGGTCGTGATTCAAAAGGATTGTCAGAACACTTCATTGTAATCAACCGGGAAGTAGCGCTTATGTTGCATTGATAATGCAAGCCAAGAGAAAAGGAAAGGACAGTGGTAATTGATGTTGATTTTGAAAGAGAGGTTAAATCTGATTGGCAACGAAAACATGGTAAACAGTTTGCTTTCGAAAGTTGTTATCATATTTTGAAGGGTTTGAACAAATATAATCCCGATTACTTAGCAAATAATCAAATAGTACCGAAAAGTCACCATATAATTCTTCTCTCCCTCAACACCAAATTCTTCACCATTTTCACAAGGTCCATCAAATTCTTCACCAGATACCCCTACAACCTCAAATTCCAACGTAGTTTTCGGTAATTATGTTGATGGTAATAATAAGGGAAAACTTCCAGGAGGAATCGGGAAAAGCTGGCTAGAAAATTAGCTCAAGAAGGAGGGAGTTCCGTAGGATTTAACATGGCGAGTTTATGGATTATCAAAAGACCATCGCGAAGGAAAGATCCATTCAAAGGAAAATTCAAAACCGGAGAGTAAGAAAAGTCGTCTTTCTCAAGAAAAATTCCAGTTTGACTATGACAAGCATAACATTCTTCAAGCTAACACCTTGATTATGAACGCCCAACAAAAACATGTATGGCAAATCGAATTTGACAGATTCAAGCACGAGATAGAAAAGCAAAATTTGGATTTACTAACAACCGTGATGAAGAAGATGATGATGATGGAACCGATGATGAGTTTGATGAAATAATTCCTCTAAATGATTAATGTACTAGTTTAGTACTAGTTTAATGTAGATTTAAGTTTTAATGTTTTAGTTTAAGTTTTAATTTGATATGTTGTTATGGATTCCAATTAATATTAGTTTGAAATGAAATGTTGAAGCTTATTAATTAGAAAAATAACAATACATAACATAACTTAAACTGAAGCTAAAACATTAAGAAAAATACATAAAATCATCTTCCATGCTCTCGCCCAAAGATTCAATCTCAGATCATCTCTTAACTTGTCATACAAATTACGGTTCGAATGTAGTTAGTCATTTGACCATAATTCCTTGCGGGAGGCCTCTTTCGGGTCGAATCTCGGCCTCAAATCTTCATCATCATAGTTAATCCAATCCGAATCACTTTGGTTTCTTGATTACCATGTTATGAAGAATTATGCAAGTGAGCATAGTCTTGTGCATTTCACGAGGACTCAACCCACGATATGGGCCACAAATGATAGCGAACTTCCTCTTGGGAATTCAAAAAGAGCGTTCCACATCCTTCCTCGGTGCCATTTGGGCATCGTTAAAATATCGGTATGAACGGCCCAATGCACCGGCAGGAGGCCGACGGTAGCATTGAACCAAGGTGGATCATTTTGGGTAGATACCATCCGCAAGATAATAGCCATGAGTGTACTGATGGCCGTTTATCATGAAACGGACAGATGGAGAAATTCCATACTTCAAATCTTCAAACAGAGGCGACTTGTGCAAAATATTAATATCATTTTGTGAACCGGAAGACCAAAAAAGCGTGCCATATCCAACAATCGTAGAAGCGCGGCTTCTAGGATAACCGTTGGTTTTGGATAATGACCTTTATATTGACCACCTGATAAACAGGTATCCATGACATACCCAATGCATACAATCGAGACTACCTAGCATTCCTAGGAATCCCCTTTCCTCATTCTCCCTTAATATTTGTCTAACATCTTCGTCGGTTGGTTTTCGTAAATATGTTGGACCAAAATGATTAATCCTTACTTCTGAGAACAATGAAAGGTAAGCGTAAGTTGTTTTACTCATACGAAGGTACTCATCATTCGCATCCGGAGTGCCATAACCTAGAATCCTTAAAGCCGAAGTAACTTTTTGTTGGGACTATGACCTCTAATATTCGGTGCATCAAATTGATAATTGAATTGAGGTTCCACTCGACAAAGCTCTTGATAATCTTTTTCACCAGATGACGAGGCATGCGGAATCGACCTTGAAAATCTCGATCAGAGTACACACAATTGGGAAGAAAATAATCGTGCATGAGATTCTGATGGTAAAATTCCCTCCCTCGATACGTATATCTTCTTGATAATATTTCTTTGGGCTCTGGAACTCTTGATATTTGACCTGTATGTACAAGCATCAAAGTTTCGATTAGTTTCTTATCTTCAGCTTCCTCTTCGTCAATTTCTTGCAAAATCATACGATAACTTTCTTGCTGTAACCTGAACCTATTCATAATAATATCTCTTTCTTTATTGGATCTCGACATTGTAATGAAGCTTAAAATTGAGAATAAAGGAGTAATATCTTTAGAAGCAGGTGTGAGTTTTATGTCGAGGTAAAATGGCGTATATATAGGAACCATAGGGGAAACTAGCCGTTGCAGAATAACTACTTGGCGATAACCATTGTATCGCCGGCGTTATTATTTTTATCGAGCGATATTGACAATATCTCCAGCGATAAAGTCTTTATCGCTGAAGATATTATGATTATCGCTCTCTAGGGATTCGATCGCTTAGCGGTTTCCCCATAGTGGCGCAAATGGTTTGGCATGCCAAACACCATTTTTTGGCATGTGCATAGGAAGAGGCCTTAGAGCATATCCTATGGGTAGTCTCCAAATGGAGACTAACTCGCCCATATGAAGGACCCCTCGCTCATATGAACGAGTGAACCCACTATAGCAAATAAGAAAATGGCACTACACGGGAGACAATATCCCGTAAAGTAAAAAATTTTCGAAGAAGACGGGGGACAGTCCCCCGTCCAAAAAAAAAGTCAAAAAAAAAACAAACTTAGACAGGGACAGTCCCGTCAAAAAAAAAAAAAAAAAAAAAACTACATGGACGGGGGAAAAGTCCCCCGTCCAACAAAAAAATCAAATTAAAAAACTAAAAAAAAAAAGAAAAAAACTACATGGACGGGGGAAAAGTCCCCCGTCCAACAAAAAAAAACTTAAAAAAAAAAACTAAATAGACAGTCCCCCGTCCAAAAAGAAAAATGCAAAAAAAAATTAAAACGGGGGACTGTCCCCCTTTTACTTCTAAAAATAGCAAATTTTTTTGACGGGATAGTCCCCCGTCTAGTGTGACATTCCCAACCACTCGCTCGATCGAACGAGTGCATGATAGTCTTTGGCTGAAAAGGGACCAAAACACTACCCATAAAAAACTTTAATTTGGTCTAATTGGTAGTGCCCTCCTTATTTGGAAGAGTGACACTACCCATAGGATTTGCTCTTAGAAGCCAATATCTTAAATCACTTAAATGAGATAAGAGTAACCAACGCTTTGGATTACTCCCCATAATGTTTTTTTGTCAATTTACGTAGCTTTCACAAAAAAGAAAAGGAAAAAAATGAACTTTTAATTGGGGGATATGAATTACTTCCCTCAACCCATGATTTCGGCTAAGGGGTGACCATTGGTTATGAAAATACTAAATACCCTTCCCACAAAATAAAAATCAAAAACTTAAAATCAAAAAACAAAATCATATCCCCCATTTCCATCTCCACTTCTTATTAATGTTATTTAGGGGTGGAGCTTTGAAACTCAAATATTTCCCATTCCCTTTCAAATTCTAAACTCTCCCCACTCTATATCAAATTCTCTTCTCCTCACTTTGGAAACCAATTTTTTTTTATTCGGAAGTGATGAAGATCATCTTGAAAGTGATGATGACCATGCCAAAATTGATGAAGACCATGCCGGTACCATGTTCCGGCATATGGTCTTCATCAATTCCGGCATGGTCATCATCACTTCCGTTTTGAATTTTTATGGTATTAATCAGTCCACTGCTGGCATGGACAGTTGATATGAAGACCATGCCGGTATTGTTTTCTGGCAAAGAAAATAAAACAACATGCTATGCCGGAAAACAATAAGGGGTGACCCAGAATTGCTATTGGGACTCCTATTTTGTCATTTATCCATATCCCCCAATTAGTTTCCATATCCCCACTTGTGGGTTCAAAAAAATCTATTGGTGTGCAAACAAAATTACTCTAATAGCCCGTTTGGATATAGAAGCAGAAGCAAGAAGTGCTTCTGGACTTCTCAGAAGTACTTCTCAGAAGCTAAAAAGTAAATAAGTTAAGTTTGGCAACTGCTTGACTTATAAGTTAAAAAGTCAAAAAGCAAGTTTGGCAACATAACACAGATTTAAGTCGAAATATGTTCATTATTGTGTAACCACTTTATTATAAAATTGTGGAACCCAAACAAAATATATCAAAAATCCTAATTTAACGATAACAAGGGAAAATGAATGTCTTGTCCTGTGTGTATATCAGGTAGCCATTTGTGAAGATCTTGTTGTAAAATGACCTCGTTCTGGCAGGCCTTGTATTTGCTGATGTGATCAACTAACGGAATTCAGTATACCTTTGAACTAGTGCCGTAATCAGTAACAAAATTCACCTGCAATTGATCAAAAATATAACTAGTTAGCTACTGATATTAAGTTAATCTAGTATGAAACTTCTCCTTGATAGTCAATTGATCAATTAATTTTTGATATTAATTGATCAAAAATTCACCTGCTCAGTTACGTTCAGTTGGTATTTACCACATGAATGGATTAATAGGTGAATAGAATGAATATGAAACTTCTCCTTGATAGTATCAACTTACGGACAAGTTATGCTTAACAAATCCCACCTTATGGGATGTGCAGGTTTCATTCTTTTGGGTCTGCAAGAGTTTGATAGTGATCGGAAGACACTCTTTAATGTTTAATAGTATAATAACCAAATCTCATACTTTGCAATTACGTAATGCAACTCAAACTCGTGTGTGCACCTACTCAAACAAATCCTATATGAAGATAAGCTGCAGCAAGGTGTAATCAGTATGGGAAGCTATAGAATCACTTAGGAAAGCTGGAACAAAAGTGTGTGGGCTATAGAATCATTAAGACAAACAAGAGAGAACCATATCAACCCAAAACACCACCTCATGCCTACCAAGTTTTAAGCATTATCATATCATAGTAAAATCACTGAATTGCTTTACGTGCAACACTCATGATTTCAAAGTAGTCGTAGGTTGAAATCTCAGAGAAATAACATACTCAAGAAAAAATAACGAGCTATTGAGTTGCGAATGTAAACTACTGTCATACAAAGAAGCTGAAGCCATGGTATAAAGCAAGAAAAATGTAAGGACATAATCACTACAGAGACATCAAACCTCGTTGATTCAGTACGAGATGTGAACACCCGATTCAGGTCCAGTGCTGCGCTCCTCAGCAACTGACCAATTGTTTCTCTGGGATTTTATTAAGATAATTTCATTAGTTCTTGGGGCTTACAAATAGAATAGGCATTTTGAATTGCCTCTTGTGACCATCATACCTAGTACATGCAATATACAAGCTCATGCTGATAAGAGAAACATCCCTTGATTCACTGCAGATAACAAAGGGGAATGCAAAGTATACATACAAGCATGAAGAATATTAATCAATGATTCTCATGGCTTCAAAAGGCTTATACATACAAGCAAAAATAAAATCAGATTAATAAGCAACAATATATAAACAGATGATATCATAATTACCTCTATTCCACAAAATTCCCACAAAATGGAAGGCATCAGTAGATTCAGTACTATGAAATTTGACCTGGCTATTTGGGGGCTTCATACTAAGATGCATGAAACCTAAAATTGCATCACAAATTTATCGTTTAAAGTACCGTGACCATATTCTATAGAACTTAAAAATTCATGTTATACATTCATCAGTTCCAAATCATTCATAAACCATTTAATTGATGAATACAATTAATAACCAGATCCATCAAACATAAGGAAAAGTAAACTTACACTTTTACATCTGATATGACTATAATTCCAATTCTATCTTTTCAATTCAAATGAAGAAAAAAATCATCTTATCAAATTTTGATTTTGTAATGTTGGCAAGTAATCAAATATAGAAATTAAAATTTTCCCCTACCTTAATTTGATTGTCGTAATGTTTCCAAACCCATTGATTTTTATTTTGATCAATCAACCCATTGATTTTTGTTGCTAGGGTTCCAAATCTAACCCAGTTTTCTATTAATCAACAAAAATAATGTTAGAAATCTTGTAAGATAAATACAAAGAATACCATTAAAATGAAAAATATATATGAGATTTGAACATTTATTCTCTGTAAAAATGAAGTTTTCTGCTAGAGGAGAATGAGAAAGAGAAAAAAAAGGAAGAAGAAGAAACAGACATGGGTAGAAATCGATAAAAATGAGACGGGTCCCCCAGAAGCTACTTCTTGGAGAAGTGAGAAGCCAGTTTTTTTTGCTTCTGCACGAAGCTCCTTTTCGACTTAAAAGCAACTTCCATAAGTCGATTTATTTTAACAATCCAACCTTACTTTTAGCTTTTTAACTTTCAGTACTTGAGTGAGGTAGGGCCCGTAAAATACTAGAGCAATGTGCATCGATCGAAAAGAAAATAATTTTCCACCGACACTAATGGTACTAGTAATTTTGTGTTACTAATGGCTTAATCATTCTGGCAGCCCCAAAGGCCAAAGTTAAAAAGTACTACTCCCAAATGTTAACATCCAAAAAAAAATGTTAACATCCAAATTTGGGCCATGCTAACTTGATTCCTTCTTTGTTTTTTATCAAAAATAAATAAACAAAAATAAATTTCAAACCCGACGAGTTTATGTAGCAAATTTACCAAATAAGTACTACTCCCAAATGTTAACATTCAAAATGGGTCATGCTAACTTGATTCCTTTTTTGTTTTTCATCAAAAATAAACACAAAAAAAATAAATTTCAAACCTGACGAGTTTATGTAGCAAAATTACCAAATAACAAAATGGTCGAGAAAATATTCTAACTATCCTATTTTACCTCTTTTTTTTAGTTCGAAAACGGATTGCAGTGATGATTAATGAGCAGATAAACAAAATGGTCGAGAAAATATTCAACGCTTTCAACTAAGGAGAGCAACGAGTCTCATCCGAGTTTTAAATCGGTCATGTTTAGATCACCTAATTAGTTTGAATCTCTTATCATCTCTGCATTTTAAATCCTTATTGTGATTTATTTTCGATATTTCCTTATTATTATTTGAAAATCGTTTTTTATGGCTGCTTAAATTTTTTATTTCCTCCTAACGCTTTTGCAGTCTAATCTATCTCTAATGGCTTTTGCTAATTTTTATGTTGTGATCAAGGCGTTTGCTGAGCTAGTCTCTAAGCTTTTGCTTTCAGGATTAGATGTTATGGATTTCAAAGCTTTTGCTAATGGTGTTCTTTGGAAGAAGTCTCAAACCCGTTTCAACTCTTCTGGAATCGGTTCTCTATCATACCGCCAAAGTCAAGGTTCAAAATTTTTTGAATTTCAGAAAGTCAATTGGGCTCACCGGATCTGTTGCTTAATCTTCCTATGTTTACTCAGAAACAGCTGTTTAAAATACCAAACTTGGAAAATTCACAATATTTCCTGTTTCCTTAATTTAAGTATAGGAAATTATTTGTATTTATCCAATATATACTATTACCCCCATTTATGCCCCCATAACCTTAATATCTATAGTCATAGAAAGCCTTATTTCATATTCTTTGCCTTCAATATTCATCATCTTGAGGAGTTTGAGATACGAGCTTTAACTACAATGGAGGAAGGTAGCAACAGCAATGTTGGTGACTTGGTTAATAAGTTTAAACAAGCTACTCTGGATTTGGGTAACATTAATGAAGTTGCTGTGGTGGATCAAAGTAACAATACTGATAAGGAAGACGAATCGGAATGGAAGGCCAGTGCAATTGGAAAGGTCATCATTGAAGGTAGAATGAATTATGATATGGTGGCTAAGTACATTACTTTCACCTGGCCATTCTTAACAATGGAAAACTTAAGAATTATTGAGGTAGAGCCAAACATTATGATCTTCAAGTTCAATGATTGGGATTTACTAAACAAGGTGATAGAAGAAAGGCCATGGATTATCAACAAGCATCTTCTAGTTGTGCACGACTACATTCCTGGTATGATTTACACTGAAAAGCATTGGGGATTTCAGCAATTCTGGATTCAGCTCAAATACATTCTACCAGAACACATGAATCCCACATCTGTAAGGAAAATAGGGGAACTTATGGGGGAAGTTACAGGCATTGAGCCTAAAGATGGCATACCAATCGGAACAACTCCAGTGAAAGTGTGTGTTAATGTAGATCTGTCCATGCCCCTGAGAAGAGGTGTTAAGTGCACCACAATGGCTGGAATTACTAAGTGGCAGAAATTTTTTTATGAACGTCAACCGACTAACATTTGCACAGAGTGTTACGTAATCAATCACTCTACTGCAGTCTGCAAAGATGCTGCATCCTATTTGAAACTTGCACATGAAAAACCTTATTTCATGGGCAAAGTAGCAAATATTCGCAAGAACATTGAAGCCATTAAGTCAAACCAGGCTCCTGTGGTTAGAAACAATCAGAAAAAATCTGTCAAGACAATTTATTTTTGTCCCCCAAGGATGGTGATGTAATCAATTTAGATTTCCTTCTCAAGAAAGATGATTCAACTAATGAAGAAGATGGTAGGCTAGGAAAACGTATGAGAGCCTGATAATTCGGGTTCCTCTGCTCAAGTTGAGATTTCTTCCCAAAGCACCATTCCCGAGTTCCACAACATCTCGACCCAGGACTACTCGCAGGATCACTTGGAGATATTCAAACCGCTAATGCTACTAAGGGGGATCAGGTAACCAAAGTTTTCTTTACTACTTGTCACTTGGAATTTTTTATTTTCTTCCAACTAATTCACTTCTTCAAGGTTCACAGGTCTCTGGTTTTCCAATTTGCTGTCATTTTACTTTCTTTACTTATTTTCAGTGCATTTAATCCTTTACTAGTTTGTTGCATTTCTTTCCTTTATAGACAATCCCCAAACTTATTCGACTGCTTCCTTAAAAAAGACCTTATTAAAGGCATACCTGCTTTCATCATTTTCTTTGTTTGTCTCATTCTGTTCAATAGTGTTATCATGAAAATTGTTTCTTGGAATGTGCAAGGCCTCAACACCCCTTCTACCAAGGATCACCTTAGAGACATCATAAGAACTCAAAACCCAGACATCATTTTTCTGTGTGAGACTAAAATGACTGAAGATAAAATGAGAACTCTCCTAGTTCCATTTAGATTCCCTAATATAAGATTTCTTCAACCAATAGGCAGGTCTGGAGGCTTAGTTTTAATGTGGAAAAATGGTTTTGTTTGTGACATTGTTGGGTGTGAGGATAATATGTTTCATGTTATAATTCAAAGTCATCCAAATGAACCAGAATGGCTTCTCACCTGTATGTATGGCTTCTGCAACTATTCCAAGAAAAAGAATCAGTGGGATTTCATCAAAGATATTGGATATAATATCACTCAGTCCTGGGTTTTGTTGGGTGACTTAAACTTCCATCTTAAAGATTCTTCTTCCTCAGCTTCATCTTCTTCAGATGGACTAGTAAACTCTATTCTTCATGAAATTGGGTTGGAGGATCTAGGCTTCATAGGTAAAGAGCACACATGGACTAGCAACAATCTTGGCACAGGTAAAAAAAGATCCAGAATTGATATGGCACTTGTTAATGCTGCTTGGAATTCTCAGTTTCAAGATTCAAAACTTCTCCACCTCAATCAACATGGCGGTGATCACTGCCCTGTCATGCTAGTAACTGACTACTCCCAACCAAAATTATGGAAACCTTTTAAATTCTTTTTCACATGGTTAAATGATGCAAGTTGTGCCTCTGAGATCTCTAAAGCTTGGGATAGTGAAGTCATTGGTTCACCAGGTTTCAAGTTTATCAAGCGACTACAATACACTAGGTCTGCTCTCTCCAAATGGAATAAACTCCATTTTGGTAATATTAACCAAAATGTTGATAATATACAACAAGAATTAGCTGATATTCAGAAGCTACCTTTCTCAAGAAACAACACTCAAAAGGCTGCATCACTTAGTATGGAGTTAAATAAGTGGCATCAAATTCAGAATGAATTCAATAAGCAGAAGTCAAGAGACAACTTTGTAAAAGACATGGATTTCAACACCAAATACTTTCATACATTGACCAAGAGAAAGAGAGCTAGAAACAACATTGATGCTATATGAGAGAAAGTAATGGTACTTGGCTACACTCAAGGGAGGATATCTCTAATCTTATTACATCCCATTTCAAAGAAATAAGTACTTCAATTTCACCTGTTCTTGAGGAGCATCATTATTCTTTTCTACCAGACCTTATCTCAGATGAAGATAATAGGAAATTGTTGCTACCTCCCACAAATGAAGAAATTTTTAAGACTCTTAAAGGTATGGAGAACTGGTCTGACCCTGGGCCTGAAGGGTTTCAAGCTGGCTTTTACAAATCTCAGTGGAGCACAGTAGGTTCTGATGTTTGTGAACTGGTAAAGAGATTCTTTGCAACTAAGCACCTTCCAAGGCAACTTAACAAGACTTTCATTTCCCTCATACCTAAGAAAAACAAACCTACTTCACCTTCTGAATTTAGACCAATTGGGTTATGCAATACTTCTTATAAGATCATCTCTAAGATCTTGGTTAACAGGATGAAGCCTTTAATGGATACTATTATCTCCCCATATCAAGCTGCATATGTCTCTGGCAGATTGATTAATGATAACACTATCATAGCTCATGAATTAATTCATTCAATGAAAAGAAAACAGGGTGAAGGAGGTTGGATAGCACTGAAGTTGGACATGTCTAAAGCCTTTGATAGGCTGGAATGGCCTTTTCTCTTAAAGATTCTCTCAAGTTTTGGTTTTTCAGAAGATTGGTGTCAACTGATATATCAATGTATTAGCACAACTTCTCTTTCTGTACTTCTAAATGGTTCTCCCTGTGAAGAATACAACCCAACTAGAGGTATAAGGCAAGGAGATCCTCTTTCTCCCTACCTATTTATCTTAGCCATGGAATGGTTATCAAGAACAATGGTTAATGCTCATAATTCTAAAAACATCAAAGGTATTAAAGCAGCAAGAGGAGCTCCACCCATAAATCATCTCTTATTTGCAGATGATTGTCTCATCTTCACCCATGCCAATTTAACCAGTGTGAATAATCTCCTTCAAGTTTTGAATGATTTTAGTTCTCAATCTGGTCAAGTCATCAACTTTGATAAATCATCAGTTTACTTCAGTGGTAATATGAATCCTAGCTCTTGTGAAACTCTAAGACAGATTTTGGGAGTTAAGTTAATGGATAAAAATGAAAAATACTTGGGTTCACCTCTCATTATTGGTAAATCTAAAGTCAGAGCATTTGAAGAAATACAACTTGCTTTTGATAGAAGATTAGGTACTTGGCAAGGTACAACCATGCACCAAGCTGGTAGAACTACTATGGTCAAGGCTGTTCTCAATTCAATTCCCACTTACCAGATGAGCACTTTTAAAATGCCTAAAAAGCTTCTGCAGAAATTGGATTCAACTCAAAGGAAGTTCTGGTGGGGATTTAAGTCTAATAAGGGTTCAAACCTTATAGCCTGGCAGAATATGTGCATCTCCAAGGATCTTGGAGGTTTGGCATTCAGAGATCTTGAAATGTTAAATCATGCACTCCTCACCAAGCTGGCTTGGAGAATTCTCCATCAAGAAGACCATCTCCTGAGTAAAGTACTCAAAGCCAAATACTGCAGGAATGAAGACTTTTTACATATTAGTTCTCAGAAGAAAAATTCTTCTTGGGTATGGAAAGGAATCGAACAAGGCCTGTCCATTGTTACTCAATACTGCTTTATTGAAGTTAATAATGGGAAGAAAACTATGATTTGGAAGGATAGATGGATTTTAGGCCACAATGATCTGGTAGAGCCTACAGATATCACTCATTACCAATACACATATGTCAGTCAACTTATTATTGCTGATAATAATCACTGGAATGTTCCCCTGCTTAACACTCTATTTTCTCAAGAAGTTGTGGAAAAAATTGTGTAGATGCAGATCTCTATTTCTGAAGATGATGTTCTCAGATGGCCACCTGCCAAGAATGGAATATTTTCTGTCAAGAGTACTTATAATAAGCTCACTGAGAGAAGAGTTCAGCATCAAATAAGCATTAGTTCAGTCCCCAGAATTGTTTGGCAGAGCTTGTGGAAGATGAAGCTCCCCACGTAGGTTATTCTTTTTATCTGGAAGTGCCTCAAGAATATTGTTCCTACAAGAGAAAGATTATCTCAACACAATCACACTATGGAACAACATTGCAGTATTTGTCTAGCTGATGAGGAATCTTTACTTCATTTGTTGCTTATCTGCAACCATGCCAAAGCTGTGTGGAGACTTCTAAGTATAAATATTGATCAAGTTATCACAAGCTGCAACAACATTCAAGACTGGATTATTTCTTGGTTCACTAATGTCAGTAATTCAAGCTCTGAAGAACTTGAAGATTGGAGAAAAACTCTCATGGTAGCTTGCTGGATCATATGGAAGGAAAGATGTGAATGTGTCTTTGAGGAGAAAACTCTTAATCCTCTTAAAACTGTTGACAGAATTAAACACCAGTTGATTAGTTTTTCTAACATTCCTAGACAAAACTTAGTTAGTCAGGATAGTATGTTAAACATAGAAACTGCTCAGACTAGTGTTCAACATAGAAATCACACTTTAACTATCCCAGCTGATGTTAACAATCCCTCATTATATGTTGATGCATCTTTTGACTATGATACTAATGATTGTGGCCTTTGGTTTGGTCTCAAGCATCTGCAGGGGAAATTACGAGTTCGGAGGCTCTATGCGGTGGAATGAGGATTCGGAAGAAGGGGAATGTACGGCTATGTTGGAAGCGATCGAGATGGGCCAAAGCTTTGGGTCACTCAAGGATCAACTTCATAGCAGATGCACAAACCGTTGTCGATTCAATTAATTCTGAACAACTATTTGTCAGATGGGAGTTCAGGAAAATAATTAGAAACATTAAGTTACTTTTAAATTCCTTTTGTTCTTGGAGTCTTACTCACACTTTAAGAGTTAATAATAGCTTAGCAGATGGTATTGCTAAGAAGGTTAGGTTAGATAAATCTTTTGTATAAGAACATATCAATGTTCTGAGTTGTCTGGAATCTTACCTAGACAGGCATATTGAGCCTGTCATTACTTAATAAAATTCCCCTCTTTTATCAAAAAAAAAAGATAAACCAATCTATTTTTTCTACTAAATCTGTAGAGTACTTAGCAGATACATGTACTTATCTGAGATTATTATGAGTCCAATACACGGCTCTTTTCCCATTTAATGCTAGCATCACATCATTGCAATCTCCCTTAAAATGAATTTTCTTTACGGAAAATGGGTCATATGTCCAAATATTTTTAAAACATGGTTCAAGTGGACGAGTAAAAATTAATATGGGTGAAAAAGACACTAAAAAATAGAAAGGATGAAACTGGATTCATCTTGTCTTAAACTTAAAAAATAGTAAGGATGAAACTGGATGCATTCTGATGTAAATTAAAAATAAGAAAAAGTATTTGAAAATGGGTAGGATGAAATTGTTTAAATCCGGGCTATTTTTACATTTTTGTCCATTTAAACAATATCAAAATCTAAATGTCCTTCTCACGTAGGAGTTGTTTGTCTTGGTCTTTTTAACCAGTTTTGTGTTTTCTTTAACCCGAATTCTTTAGCCTAGATGATTGTTTTCAATAGTGGAAGTGCTTCAGCTTGCTCTGCATCTACTATAGTTGCGCGAATGCATCCAACTCCATGAAAGATACATGCAGAACCATGCAATATTAGTAGTATATGTCCATATTTTCATGTTTCTTTATCGTAAGCAGCATCAAAATTGATCTTGAACTTTCCCAACTCTGAACATTTCCAAGTTGGGGCCTCAAATGGTACTTGTAACTTCAAGCATGTTGTCACGATTATTTGTCCTAACTATTCACTATACTCTAGGTTATTTTCCTTGCAATATCTTCTTCTCTTACCTTCACATTCTCAAATATCAAAGAACATCTTAACACTAGTGGAAAATGAAAGTTAAACAACTGCCAGAACAAGAGCTAATTTTGCTAAAAACGACTGTGTTCATCAGTTGGAATCTAGAAGTGGTTTTTTCCAAAACGACTGTTTCTCACAAAGGTTAAAATCTTTACAAAAACGACTTCCTTTGACTGTCAATCTATAACACTGATGAAAACAGTAGTTTAATTAGTTTTAAAATAGGAAACTCAAATGCAAACCGCTAGTTTTGAGTAGTCGTTTTATCTCAATGAATATCTTCAAAAATCGGCTAAATTCTGAAACCTAGTCTAATGGTATTTACATTGAACCTATTTTGAAAAAATCGATGATTCATCGACTTATTTGAGTGACTAAAATTTGAAATTCATTAAAACGAAATTTCAATAGAAGCTCATTTGATATCAAAACTTTCACCATTCAATTGATTTGTTTACAATAAAGTAACTCAATTTACATTTGAATCAAGGCTAACACTTAGGTCAAAAGCCTCAAAAAACTCCAGGCGAGTATTGAATTCATACCGTTCTAAGTTTTAAGCATTCTTAAAGATTAATTTTCTTACAATCACAAGAACCCAACTTACAGACACCAAAAAAAAGCTAAAACCAAGAAAAAGATGATAAACGAAATTTTGTCAACTATGCGAGAATAGTATCTGCAAAGCATAAATAAGTTTGGCGTTAGAAGTTTAATAAAAAAAGGGGAATTATAACCGCTTTAAGAAAAAGAAACAAAGTTCTAACAAAAAAGTATGCCCTAAAAAAATTCTAGACCACTTTAATACAAACACTGTGCTGCCAGAAGATACAAGCACGGCACAATTTTTCTTAGTGGTTATAAGAGGTCAAGACTTGTTAAAAGATGAACGGAACAAGATCATACAAGTTCTTGTTGATCTAAACACAATTTGGTTTCTTAGAGACAAGAGCTTGTTTAAGGAACCAAAAATTCTCAACAAGCACTACACCAATTCACAACTAACAGGTCATTTACTACAAGCAAGGTGGATTGATGCCAAAGTGAATATCCGACCTATTGGAATTAAATACAAGCTTACTGCAAGCGTGGAGGTTACATAAAATTAAACACAGATATACAGATAAAACTAAATAACTTCGATGAGCAATATAGTACCTGGCCTTAATGCAAGCAAAGTGCATGGAGCACCCCTTTTGCTAAGTATACAGGAAGATCTCTCCCCGATTGACAACACAAATACTGATGTCAAGCATTTATTATCGACCATATGCATTTTGCTATAACACCACAAACATCATTACATATCTCTGCAAGTTCTTAAGGTAAATAGTTGTCGGAGGAGAGCAAGACCAGTTACACCTACTGATAATTAAGATACAACATATTCAATGAAACTGTAACTTTCATAAAAGCATAAATTGCGCATACTTTTACTTCAAATTTCTATTCTGATAAGTGCCTATCTAGTAGTTCTATCCAAAATGAAGTATAAATGACAAAGCAAACATACTTCCACAGAAAGCTCTGAAACTGGTCATAAGGGGAGGGAAAATGAAGTGAAAATCCGACTTGATAATAAACAATTCAAGTAGGTGCTGCAAGAAACAATCAGATAAGAATGCAGTTGTAATCTTCTAATGGTGGTGTTCGTTAACTTGTAAAGAAGATATATACCTCGATGACAGTTCTGAAATCATTGGTTTTAACTTATGTCCTGATAACATGAAGATGCGACCATGTATTCAGCTCTTCATGTACATAGAGAAGATAAAAACAAGAAAGATTCAAGCATTCAGTCGAGAGTTAGTTGTTACCCGATCTCCATATCAATACTCGTTGTTGGATACATATGTTGAAATTATGGAGCTTGATTCGCAAATGCAGTAAACACATATGGAACTTCATAAGCATTCACACTTCGGCATATTCTCTTGGGAGATGTTTAAAACAAAATGCTAAAATCCAGTCCTAACCAACCATTTCAAGGCCTTTACATTTAATCACCTGGAAAATACATACATACAACTACAGACTTAGAGAAGCAAGCACACAAACACGGAAAAAAAGGTTTTTGGACTTGAGAGATATAAGCTATACCTGCACCAACCTGAATTAATCCAGGTACAATGTTGTGTACACCAGAAGGTAAACCAACTTCTCTAGAGATATCCCCCAACTCTAAATAAGTACTACAAAATCGAATATGCAATGAGCTAGTCTGGACAAGTAAAAATATGCACGGGAACGCAGATAAATAAAAACAGAAAGAAAAGATGAAAAAGATAAGAACAAGAGAAGTATTATATGGATGTCAACTAAAAGGCCTTTATTATAGCTGCACTCCTAGCAGCCAGGGCTGGAGTCACCTTCCATATACCCATCAAAATAGATGAATTCCTTCAACAAAGAATTATCTAGAATTGACATCAAAAAATGATTCAAAGATATGATTCTCTTTTCGTATAAATTAGATTGCTAAGATGGCTAAAAATTGGTGCCTAAAAACAAAGGTAAACAACCTTATAAATTGGATTCGTAAGGAGTAAGTGTGTATAAACTTGGATGTGATTTGACTTCAAGAGCATACCATTAATACAAACATACATGGAGAGGCGACCATGTGTTCAACTCTCCAATTACGAGCCTATGAAAAACTGTCATGGGAGTGCCTAGAAGTTGATCTCTTAACCACAGGGAACGTAATCCTAACACTTGCTCTTTGGTCTTCAATTAAAAGTATTAATATATGCCTTGTATTTCCAGTGAAGCGACAAAGACAATGGTAAATGACAGGTTACTTCACACTATCTGATTATATGGTCAAGAGGTGGATGTGGTGTAAAGAAACTGTTCAGAGACAAAGTTAAGGATTCTACTTACTCTTCCCATTTAGTATTTTCATCTGAGTGTCTCAATACCCAAAGACGAACTTGTTGATGCTGTAAGGATCAGGTTTATTGGAAGTTAGCATCAGCTTCCTACGGATTAAATCCACCTCCATGTTCTGGCAACCCAAAATCAAACAGAAGAGGGTGCCTACAATTACAAGAAACAAAACATGTCTGCATTTACTTTCTGAGTATACATAAGAACCATTTTAAACTAAATGCAAAGATATATCTTCCAAACTATAATTGATAGGGTTAAGAACTTCTACCCAAGGAGTTCTGACACTAATTGCATATTTGAAGAGACATAATTGCATCTTTTCCCCAAGGGTTGCGAACTGTCTGTCACCTAACAAACAAGATTACCTTAAGTAAATATTAACTAATAGTTATCACACACATGAAAAAGAAATAGCCTCAAGCTTTCCCTGCAAACACAACTTAACTAATACATAAATTGTGTCACCAACCAAAGTTCAGTATCATAAGATTCATAACAACGCCCCCCAATTCCAGCATTCAAAAGAATAAAACTATAAAACAAAATTATCATGCATAAAGAATTAATCAAAATTCAACCCCAAACATCCAATTGTGTCACCAATCAAAATCCAACCCCAAAGTATTAACTAGAGCCAGGTTAAGTCAACCTGTGCTTCCGCCCCTGCTACAAAAAAAAGTAATTTAGTATGTGGAGCAGGTTACCAATCTAATAGAGCGCATGAGATGATACAAGTATTGTCACAGGAAATCGTTGGTGTTTTTGTTGGTTATCCAATTACAAAAATTGTAAACTGAAGACATTTCTTACTAGCTCATACAGTTTGTTCTCTTGCTCCGCCATGCATTAATAGAACACCTGAACACATTCAAAAGTATAATCCTTAGTACTTCAATTCACTAATTTCCTAAGCTCTGAACAAATATATCAGTAAGAAATTAACTTAAAGATATCAATCAATTTACAGAACCATGGGTTTGACTTTTATGGAAACAAAACAAAGGTCTAAAGTCTCAACTTTGAAATCCTTATGAATTGAAGTATAGAACCACAGAGGAATCATTATGAACATATAACCTTAAAAAAGAGTTGCACGATTTGGCTATAGATCTACATATATGAAATTAAACAAGTAACAAAATGAAAACAAAAACAAATCTATGGTTCGCTATTTACCTTGATGAATACCAACAAAACATAACCTCTTCTTCTACTTACTGCTAGATCAAAGAATATAAAATTAAAATTAAAACCCTAACATCAAACAAGAGTTGATCAAATTTCCATTTTACGGTAACTCATATCACATATAAAAGATCAGTATACATAAATTGAACACCACATCTTCATACTAATGAAGTAAAACCCATATAAAAATGAAAGACCTGTAATTCTTAGAGAAGTGAACCACAAGTAGTATTCTCTAAAGCTGGAGAGAAAAAGATCTTGTAGGAATAGATATCTAGTTTAGGTAGCTATCGAAGTTTTTCACCAAAAAAATCCTTTGATCTCACCACCAGCCAAACTGAAACAACATCAAGTAATTATCAATAGAAAACATCTAAAACCAAAATTGAAAGAAAAAACAGAATATAAATAAATCCATGAGTAAAGTATCTCCACTACAGAAAACTAACCTCAAGAAACATGGATTGTGATGAGAAATGTTCTTGAAATACGGATTTGTTATTCAGAACCCTAGATTTCTTCATATTGATTCAGAAGAATCTCAAAACTAATGGATCTCATGGATAATAAGAAGTAAAATTGAGTTCCGATTCGACTTATTGTTATCGTTCAGAGAAAATGAAGAGGAAAAAAATCCAATGAGATGTGAGAGAGAATTGATGGAAGAAGACCAACCGCAGCCGACATAAGAGATAGAAATAACTTATCTTTTCATTTTTAGGTGAAGAATAGATTTAATCTCCGCCGTTGATCGAAAATAAAGATTAATCCCTAGAGGGAAAATCTCTAAAATGGGGCCACTGAAACATCTGCTCTCACAGTCGTTCTACAACTCTATTAAGGTACTTTGTTTATTGACAAAACTACCCCTCAATAAAACCACTGGGTCGGATACACATTTTCCTTTTTCAGATTTTTTATTAAAAGAACTACTGTGTCTCACAGCACATGTTATTACACTAGCTCATGGAAGTAGTTTTTATAAAGACCAGAAAGTGGTTAAAAATCAATATTCCACTAGTGTAACTTCCATATATTTTATAGTGTTATAGCAATTTTTTCAATATTAGCGGTCACACTAGCAGAGTTAATACCTCCATATCTCCTTTGTGGTATTACATTTACAAAACAGATGTTGGAGAGTTTCAGTTTCCACTCTACAAAAGGACACA
>JAJJWW010016617.1:0-55639 GCA_023531295.1 Papaver armeniacum
TTATCTAACCACGTCCACTTTTGGTAAGATATGTCTCAAAGTTCAATGCACATGCAAAACGTGAACAAATAATTTGTGGTGCAAGTGTTTTCTACCGCAATTGAGAAGATTTTTTTTATCAATCTAATTGGAATGGAAGCGTGACATGAAGACATGTTAAAATCCAGGGACATCTTTCTTTTTTTTTTGATCAGAAGAGAGAGCTTTATTAAAAGATATAAGAATTTACAGCAACTATACTACCGGTGGTAGTAAAAGAAGAAAAAAAAAATAAAAAAATTACACAAAAATTGTACTCCAATTACCCACAGTATAAGAGAAGTTTAAATGAGCTCTTTTGCCATAACCTGCAGCCAAAATTAACACTAGAGATTTCACATCTATGCACAAGTCTTCATCAGTTTTGTAAACATATTTCTCTTCAAAGGTACGACAGTTTCGTTCCCTCCATAGAACCCAAACAACAGCTGCCGGTAAAAGTTCCCATATAACTTTACCATTAGGAGATAGACCAGTGTTAGACCAAATTTTCGCAAGGTTAATCATCGAATCTGGAAACACCCAAGCCCACTGATCATTAGGAGTGATAGCAGACCAAATCTTGTGCGCCACCTTACAATGAATAAAAATGTGATCTTGGGACTCATTACTATCTCCACAGAGAGTGCAAGAGCTATATATATCCATCCCCTTAATTTGCAACATATCTTGAGAATTCAACTTCCCATGAACAGCACACCAAAACAAAAATTTAGCTTTTGGTGAAATACCAGAGTTCCAAACAAACCTGTGAGAGAAATTATTAACTCCAGCGTCGCAGTTCAGCTTAGCATATAAAGACTTAACCGAGAAAACTCCATCTAGTTGCAATGGCCATCTTCTGATATCAATAATAGAATCAAGTTGAGGTGGTGTTGAACAATCCAGGGATATCTGGTTGCAATGGCCATCTAGGGATATCTTTCGATTACCGTTAGATATCAATAATAGAATCAAGTTGAGGTGGTGTTGAACAATCCAGGGATATCTGGTTGCAATGGCCATCTAGGGATATCTTTCGATTCCAAACGGTAGATCAATGCATGCACTAATATTGTGGGTGTATTTGTGAACTTGTTGTAGTTTGGTGTGCCTGGGCATTTTTTATTTTATGCGTGACTTCGATAAAAAAATTTTTTTGTGGAAATTTTTGAGGAACCGAAGTTTGGTTCCTCTCTCTTTTAGAAACCGATCATTAAAATAGACATATATGTATAGCCCAAGTTACAAGATCTACGGTTAAAAACAATAGTTTTAGATTGGATTCATTTTTCACATTTTTATATGGACTAAGTTAACCTTTATTTGTTATAAATCATTAACAAATTTTTTTGTAATTCCTTTAATTAATGGGTTAGTAGTCGTAGCTTTTTTGTGGGCGATATTCAAGGATAAGAAAGTCTTCCCGTCGTTAGAGTGAGATAAGAAAAAGTATTTTCTAAGGGAACGACAAGAATTGTTGTGGTGTGTTCCCACTGTGTCTTATATTGATTCTTGTACTCCACAAATATAAAAGTGAAGTGATAAAGAATATTGGATTTTCAGAATATACAATGATGTTGCTAAAGTGATGAGATCACATATACCAGTTGAAAACCTACCTGCAAAGTTACAAATCCTCAATACGAGATTGTTGATGGTGGTTTTTAGACAAAGGGTAAAATCGTAAAACCCCAAATACCCTAATGTCACCAGTGACACATTTATTAGAACATTTAATGCATGTAGTCAGTAATTAATAGGGGGTATTTTTTCAAATTAGGGGTACAACGAACAAAACCCTAATTCACCTCCGTGCCAATGGCAAATCATGCCAGCCACACCTAGCCCAAGCTAGCCGCATCTCTATGCCAATGGCAAACCATGCCAGCCATACCAAATGCGCCGAAGCATGCCAACCATGCTATTCGCACCTCCGTGCCAATGGCAAATCATGCCAGCCACACCTATCCCAAGCTAGCCGCTTCTCTATGCCAATGGCAAACCATGCCAGCCATACCAAACGCGCCGAAGCATGCCAACCATGCTAGTCGCACCTCCGTGCCAATGGCAAATCATGCCAGCCACACTTAACCCGAGCTATCCGCGCCAAGCCAAACACACGCTCTGCCTTGGCCCTAGCTACACCGGTCACGCCACGCCAAGCCAAACACCCTTACCTTGGCCCTAGTCACGCCACGCCAAGCCAAACACCCTTACCTTGGCCCTCAGCGCGCCATGCCAAAGTAGCGCCCGCACCTAGGCTTGCAAACCATGCAACCTAGGCCAAATTGGCCACGCATGCCATTGGCACATGCCAACACGCCGCCTGGTAGCTTTTCCTACCAAGGCGCGACCCAAATTGGCCACGCATGCCATTGGCACATGCCAACATGCTCGCTGGTAGCTTTTCCTACCAAGGCGCGACCCAAATTGGCCACGCATGCCATTGGCACATGCCAACACGCTCGCTGGTAGCTTTTTCTACCAAGGCGCGACCCAAATTGGCCACGCATGCCATTGGCACATGCCAACACGCTCGCTGGTAGATTTTCCTACCAAGGCGCGACCAGTTGGCCCACGCATGCCATTGGCACATGCCAACACGCTCGCTGGTAGCTTTTCCTACCAAGGCGCGACCCAAATTGGCCACGCATGCCATTGGCACATGCCAACATGCTCACTGGTAGCTTTTCCAACCAAGGCGCGACCCAAATTGGCCACGCATGCCATTGGCACATGCCAACACGCTCGCTGGTAACTTTTCCTTCCAAGGCGCGACCAGTTATTACGCATGCCATTGGCACATGCCAACATGCTCGCTGGTAGCTTTTCCTGCCAAGGCGATTGGCCACGCATGCCATTGGCACATGCCAACACGCTCGCTGGTAGCTTTTTCTACCAAGGCGCGACCCAAATTGACCACGCATGCCATTGGCACATGCCAACATGCGTCACTGGTAGCTTTTCTTACCAAATCATGGCCCTAATGGCTGATCATGCAATTGGCACATGCCAACACGCTCGCTGGTAGCTTTTCTCACCAGGGCGTGGCCCCAATGGCCAAGCATGCCGTTGGCATATGCCAACATGCGTCACTGGTAGCTTTTCTTACCAGGCCGCGGCCCTAATGGCCAAGCATGCCATTGGCACATGCCAACATGCGTCACTGGTAGCTTTTTCTTACAGTGTCGTGACCCTATTGGCCACGCATGCCATTGGCACATGTCAACACGCTAGCTGGTAGCTTTTATTACCCAGCCGTTTTCTAATACACGCTGGTAGTCACTTACACTCAACGTACAACCTACCACCAAGGCATTCCACACATGCCATTGGCACATGCCACACACGCCACTAGCAGCTCTGGCATTGCCACTTGCGCTCGAGGTGAAACTCGCAACAAAGGCATTCCGCACATGCCATTGGCACATGCCACATGCGCCCTAGCAGCACCACTTGCACTCAAGATGCAACCAACACTCGAGACATCAACACAAACGGGGATGCTTTCCGGGTCTTGGTTTGGCGGTCACAAAGATGCAGCGTACACTACGCTCACATTAAGAAAGCGTAAACAGGAATAAAGCGGTCAAATAAAGAGGAAATAATGGTGAAAACGTTTTCACCCATTAACACCATGCGGTTACCACCTCCTCCCATTATTTCACCCTTTACTCTCTTCCTTCATGAGGCCAGGGTACGTTTCAATCTCGACTTGTATAAATAGGTCTTACCTATTTCCACCAGACAACAAGTCTCAGTCGGGAGAAAAAATACTACACTCTCAGAAAAGACAACTTTGCAAGCTCTCCAAAAAGCTTTCATCATTTGCAAGCTTCCGAAGCTTTCACTTTCTGATACAAGTCGAGACACTACTCTCCCAGAATTATTCTGGTCTCAACACATTTATTTGCTTCCCTCCCCAAATCAACCCTTCTCCTCCACTTTGTGACCAAAGCAAGTCTGGAACGGCCATTTCTTGGTTTAGGCCGGACTTGTACAGATTGATCTCTCGAATCTATAAAGTGCTCACGTGCAGCACATTTGTTTAGGGTTTGAACCCGTTTCTCACTCACCTACCGAATTTATCGAAATCGGCAGAAACGATTTTTACCCATAAATAATTGGCGACCACAGCGGGAGGATTGATCTATCGGCTACAATGTCAGACTGTCGATCTCGTTCTTCGACCCAGATGTCAAGATGGTAGGGGAAGGCAACTCAATCCGACGCAACTACTAGATAACCCGGCTACTAGTTGTAAAAACTACATGAGAAAACTGGGGACTCGCCGAAGATGCTACCAGCGATTGGGGACTTGTTGGCGATGCTACCAAAGAAACCGCCTTTTACATGGAGAGGGGCATGTTCGCAAAAACCTATGAAGTGAGTAAATTTAGATCAACGCAAGATATACGATTTGTTTTTAGGTTCTTAGTAAAACCATTATACTATTGAGTATTGTGCCTATTGCTAGCACACACTTTCATAAAAGCAATATTCTTTTCCCAAAACATAATCGTGAGTCATATTATCAAAACCATTCATCCTTAAATAATCCAATATCCTCAAAAGCTACCAGCTGTCTACCAAAACCTGGTCAAACCTTGAACCGGACATCCAAAGATGTCTTTCAAAAAAAAAAAAAAAAAAAGAACCTAAATGAAAGTTTAACAGAGAAATATTCAAGTAAAATCATCCAACAGAGGCCTGTTCTTCTTGGAGAAAGTCAACTTTGCATTTTCAAGAGCCGCTCTCTACATAGTCAACATCTTGGAAAGCTTTTCGAGTTCTACCTCCTGTCGTGCAATCTCATTGGCGGAAAGGCTTTCGGTTGCTACATCTTTCAACTTTTGGATCTCAGCAAGGCCTTCGACAAACCACGAAGTGTTGAACTCCTTTTCTACGCACACGTCGCGATGGTGCTCCCAAATCGGCAATAACGTCTTCGAAACGGTGTGACCAAGTCACCTCACGCATATCCTCGATGGAAGATAAAGCCTCTTCCACACGCTTAACCAGCGCAAATCGACTAGTGACTTTCTTGGTTGTTGCCATATGTCCGTACTTCTCCCAGATTCTGGTGTACAACGCCTCATACTTAGCCAGAACGCTGAAGCCGCCAACCAGCACGTGACCTGGATAAGGAACCAAGTACGGAGGATCAAAAATGGCACCTGCAACTGGCCCCACGACTCGCAAAGGGTCTTCTTCCATGTCTACGGCAACAACCATCAGAGAATCATCCACCGTTTGAACCACATCTGTGCCCGGCGATTGGCTAACTCCCATCTCCAAGTCACTGGCGGTGGTCACCAAAGGCAAGTTTTCGTGTGACTCCACCCCGTAATCATCCTCCGAACCGGATTCCTCCCTGCGAACTTGAGTTAGACATTTTTCAAAAGAAGAAAAAAAGAAGAAGAAAGAAAAGAAGCGCGAAACTCACCGAACCACTTCCCCAAAAAGGAACCAGTCCGCCGGAAGAATCACTCTCACTTGTTGAACTTTCTTCTTTCTCGACTCATCACCGCTATGAGTAGGCTCAGTGCCACCGGAATTCTTGAAGAAATTGCCATCTCGGCAACGCAAGGGCAAATGAAAGAATTAACACTACCGAAGCCCCTGGAAGAAACAAGATAGATGTTTTCAAAGAGAATTCACGTGTTTTGAGACAAACCAACAAAGAGATGACACATACCTGATTATTGGAAGAACTGAAAGACACGAGAGTTGCGGGAGGATCTTTTGAAACCTCTCGGAACCCACCAGCACGATTCTTCGTTCTTCGTTCCTTGGCTTGGGGACTTTCCGAGTTGCTAGGCAACTTTCGCTTGAGATCTCTCAACATTGGGTACTTCTTCAAAATTGCTGGGGAAGGTTTACAATAAACATTCTCCACCACGCTGCTTACAAAATCTTGGATCATAATAAACTCATCGCACCAGAACTCATTATAGCCAAAGGTCGTCGAAGTTACTCTTCCCATTTGAAAGAAGAGAAGGCGGATACCCGGCTCGAGGGCACTGGCATTGAGGGCGGCACGCAATGGATCCTTAGGAATCACCGGCTGGTAAGCAAGAGGCACCCCTTGATCGAAACCCATGTGACGAGCCGCACGGTCAATATTGTAAGCAGCTATCTGGAAAGACCCCATGAAGAAAGACGGCATATAACCGGACATGCAGCTTTGAATGAACAAGTTTTCACCAACTCTCAAATCGCCATCAGAAGATAAAGACATGATCGGAGCAGAAGCAAAGGTGTCAATTTGAGTCACCGACCTATGGACCGGCTCCCATGGGAGAAAACTGATTTCATACGACTTATCGAGGAGACTAACCAAGCTCACGCCAACTCTTGGACGCCTGTTCACCCATCGAAGATTCGAGAGCCGCCTCCAACTCGGGGAATCGAAGGCATCGGTTTCGGAGCATACTTCTCAAAGTGCTCCCATAGCCAGACTTGCAGAAAAGCAACGTGCACATATGAATCCACTTTCATGAAACCATTCGAAACTCGCATGTTCGCAACTAGGTGATCCAGATGCATATACAGGGAACCGAGGAATAGCTTGCCAATGGGAAGAACTTAACCTTTTGCCAACTTCACAGCAATCACTAGCAACTCTGGTCTTATTTCCTTCTTGCCAGAACCGTCTTCAAAAATGTCTCTAGACAACCAGAGAGCCAAAAATAATGGAAAGTGAAGATCACTGCTTTTGTGTTTAGATTCCAGCTCGTCCGGAAACCATTGAGATATCCATCAGCTGTAAAAGCACCTTTCATCCTCTTTCCGGACAGAATCCTTCGACTTCGCAATGGAGTCTTTCCGAGCGAAATCTCCCAACTTAGCGGCAAGGTCATCCCGCATCTTCTCCTCACCTTGAGACAATTGGATGTTAAGATTCCTTGATTACGAAAGATTCAGCAAGAGAGCCACACTCTCCAAGGAGAAAGTTATCTCACCCCATCTACATATGATCGTATGGGTGTCCGAACACCATATGGAGATGAAAGCGACCAAGCCCGGATATCCTTCCTAACTGAGACTTACCGAAGCTCTGACAGCATCAATAATCTGCGCTCGAGTCAAGTTGGTATTTATGTGCTCCTTACTCACCATGAACTCAACCCATTTATCAAAATAACGCAATGGGATTTGACACATCCTGAAATCAATGTTGGAAGAAGAATATACCCCTTTATGAAGACAACCGTATGGTGTTCTGCAGGGAAAACCGAACGTGTTTTCTTTTCATTTTCACCACCGGTTAACAAAATTGGCATGAAACCCGGGTGATTCTTCCGAGAAAAGGGCGAGGGGTTTGGCAAAGAATTCATCATTCGTGTTTGGTTTGGAAATATGAACATCCTTCGATGAAGTGAAATTTTGTTCAGGTAACATCTTGTCGGATTTCTTCATAACAATTTGGTAACAATATATCTTCACAAAACAAACAGAGAAAGACAAAATTATCTCCCTGACACATAACCGCTCCCAAGAAAAGGAAAACCTGGAAAACAAAAAAAAAAGGGGGTATTCTCTACGGGTTCAAAACTGCACGCGCAATATTTTCTTCAGGTCCGAAATTCATATATGCAATATTTCCTATGGGTTCGAAGTCATATGAAGCAGATATACAAGATTATTCTTCGGGATTCATATACGTATTCTCTACGGGTTCAAAACTGCACACGCAGTATTTTCTTCATGGTTCAAAATTATATACGCAGATTTTATATGGGCTCGGTGGTCCGCAATATCCTTGTTTGAGTTCAAAACTATATACGCAGTATTTTCTACGGGCTCGAATGCGTATATGGTATCCTTCTTCGGGTTCAAAATTATATATGGAGCATTTTTCTAAGAGTTGGAATCATATATGCAGTATTTCCCTTGGGTGCATATATACAATATTTTCTATAAGAAGCACGCCAATAAATCATAAGCGCAATATCATTGCAGGGATTATAAAAGAAAAACGCCTACTCTTAGGGTTTGCACCTACATGAAAAGGGAAACAAGAGAAGTACTGGAAGACATACCTGGAAGCCGGTCTTTCTTTGTGACTCTGCCGCTAGTATGAAAAGATGAAGGAACAAAGTGCAAGATGAGAGAAAGGGATTTTATATATATGGGCGTGAAGATTCTGAAATAAGGATTTCCCTTTACCAAAAATCGTGCGTATAAGTAACGGGCCCACAAGGGCGCCCAACTTACCAACGTATCCCAAGTTGCACCGGTCCCACCAGTTGCACTAACTCCCCAGTACCGCCCAAGCCACACCGGTCCCACCAATTGCGACCAACTTCCCAATGTCGCCCAAGTTGCACTGGTCCCACCAATTGCGCCAACTTCCCAATGACCGCCCAAGTCGCGCCAGCTAGCACACTCAGCTTCCCCACCTTGCGCCGGTCCCCACCATCTAGCACGCTCGGTTTCCCAACTCGCGTCAACTTCTCAATGCCGCCCGCCTTCCTGTCTCTCAATGATGTTGACTTCCCAATCATGCCGACCTCCCGATTTGTGCAAAATCACGAGAGTCAAGGATTCCAAATCCTATCTATAAAAGGTCAGACAAGCCTCCTCAATTCTCTTTACGATTTACTGCTGATAGTTTGTCACCATCTTATGCTTACCTCGCAACAAAGCCCCTGTTCCGAGCTAAGCAGGGGACTTAATGTCGATGGTGGTTTTTAGACAAAGGGTAAAATCATAAAACCCAGAATAACCTAATGTCACTAGGTGACACATTTATTAGAACATTCAATGCATGTAGTCAGTAATTAATAGGGGTATTTTTTCAAATTAGGTTACAACGAACAAAACCCTAATTCTCCTCCGTGCCAATGGCAAATCATGCCAGCCACACCTAGCCCAAGCTATCCGCGCCATGCCAAACGCACTTTGCCTTGGCCCTAGCTATGATAGTCACACCAAACGCGCCAATGCATGCCTACCATGCTAGACGCACCTCTGTGCCAATGGAAAATCATGCCATCCACACCTAGCCCAAGCTAGCCGCGCCATGCCAAACACACTCTGCCTTGGCCCTAGCTATGCTAGTCACACCAAACGCGCCAAAGCATGCCACTACACCATTTATCCAATATAGTAATGTAAATTCAGAATGACTTATGAGCAGTTACGAATTCATAACAGGAAATCTCTGTTACAAAACTTTCAGAATCGCTCGATGCGATTATTTAAAGTAGTAATCGCAAAGATGTTGTTACAAATTCACAACTGCTGATAATTTACGTGTGCGACTAGCTTGTGTGCGCGGTAACACCTTACTTCAAGTGTGCGAAATACGTGTGGGCACATCGGAATCACATGACGAGCACACTTATTAAAATCAGGTTCCTTAGATCCAGCTGATTTTTCTTAGAGATTATAACTCACGGAGATGGTATTTTATAAACCAAAAAGATAGCGAACCTAACCCTAGATTCAATATCGGCTCCATGACTCTCTCTCTCTCTCTCTGTTTTTCCTCTCTTTCTTCCTCACCAAAATCGCTAATTTTTTTTTTTTTTTTTTTTGCAAAACATCATAAAGGACATTACTAAGAAGATCAATGAAGAAGGAGATGTTGTTGTTGATGGTGAAGAATCAGTTGTAAGATTAAAAGACTGAGCTGAGAAGAAGATTAGGGTTTTTCTGAGAATCGAAGAAATCGATGATGGTGGTGATATATGACTGAGATCGAGAGAAGAGGAGTAGAATCAGAAATTTTCGATGAAGTTGGTGTTGATAAGGGCATCGATTCAAACCCAAGATAAATTGTAAGTGAATTTAGGGTTTTGTAACTTGGTGACTTTTGTTTGAAATCGTTTTTTTGAAATCGTTTTAAATTTGATAAATTGTTGATGGGTTTAGTCTTAATTAAAGTAGAGATAGATGTGTGAGATTTAATTTGAGCTTTTTAAAGAAGTAGGTTTTGATAAATCGAAGATGAATATTGGGGTTATTTTGTTGATTTGAGTTGCAGGAAGAAGAGTTAGATGTTGTGGATGGTTAGGCTTAGAAAATGAGCTGTTGATGTTGTCTGTGAATTGTAGTGGTGATTCAGATGAAGTTGTTAGTTCTGAATTAAGAAGCAAAGATATATAATTAGTGTTTAGATTGAGTCTGGAGAATGGATTGTATATACTGAATGGTTGGTGAAGAAATTGAGGTAGTGGTAGTAGTAGTGATGTGAGGTTGTAGAACTGAATTACCGGATCAGCTTCTGGGATGTCAGAGCATACACGAGTTGTTATTGAACATGGCGTTGTGCCAAAATTTGTGCAACTTCTTAGTTCTTCAAGTGACGATGTCCGAGAACAGGTAATCCAAATCTCATTTTTGTGTTGCTGGTTTTGTTCGTTTGTAGTATGGCATATCAAGCTATTTTTGTTTTATGTTGGAGAACTTGATCAGATCTAGCTAGTAAATGTTGTAACAAACTTTTGTTGTGTACAAGTACTAAGTCACTTTTCTTTTTCTGCATTCGCTCTACAGGCTGTAAAGATCTTGTACTTGGTAACGGTGCCCTCATTACATTGCTTAATCAGTTAAATGAGCACTCAAAATTGTCCATTTTAAGGAATGCAAAAGCCAACATGGACATTGTCGAATTTCTGCCGCGGAAAACCACCGACACCATTTGACCAGGTTTGATCAGAATTGAACTTTTTGGCTTTGATTCCTTAAGCTTGGCGGTATCTGCTAATTATAAGGTTGTGATGAGTTCATTACAATGTCACAATGTGTATATTTCACTTGATTATCAAAACTTGATTTAATATAACGCTGGTAATGTCTAGGTCATTCACTGGCCTAATTTAGAAAGATCAGGTTGCAGATTTTGTAACCCACATGTATTTTTATAAAATGGTACCCTAAAACACCCTGGAAATCTATTTTTCCTAGTAGTCGCATCTATGTATGATGGATTTACACTTAGTTCCTAAAGGCTTGAGAACGTAAGTCTTATTTTTTAACTTTCTTGTCGGCAGGGTGCATTGGGTGAGATGGCTGAGCTAGTACATTCAGATTATAACGCTGATAAATTGTTTTTCCTGTGTTTTAGGGGTTTGCCGAGCTTGAATATGGAATGTTGCGTTTACATGGGAGAAATAGATGATAAAACTCCAGTTGTCGCTTCAAGTAAGTCACTGTGTAGGACTTTGTCTAGCTATTTATAGGTACTTATCAGGGAAAGAATGTAAAAGAGTGTTTAGGTACTTACCAGAATTTGACACTTACAAAAAAAATTGGTACTTGGAAGAATTTGTATTTTTTCTTGATTTGAACTGAATGAATGTTGGTATGGAATGATTGAAGAAATTATTGTTGAATATGGATGGAATTTGAATGTATGCGGAGTTATTTGGATTTACTACTGATTCCGTGATAAATGAACTGTCGATCAATAATGACCAGTCAAATTTGGCCAACAGTGACCAATTTTGACCGATTCAATGTTGAAAGTTTGGGATATAGCTTAGGGTTTAGGGGGTTTAATCAGTTCGTCGTGTCTTTTTTGAGAGGAGACTTGCGGACCTCCACCACCTGACCTGGCATTTTCTCAGTGGAAATGTATTATGTTAAGACTTTCCAGAGTTTGCAAGTCCACATGACAGAGTTTGCAACTCTACATGACAGAAAGATAGGCTTTGGTCCAGTGCTTTGTAATTCGGTGGTGAATTGATAGCTAATTAGATTCTCAATGGGGCTATAATATGCAAAACACTATGGGTTTTCTCTTAATTGTTCGGATGTAGTAGTGGATAGTTTGTCATAAGATTGTAATCTTCACACTGAGTGTTTCACCTCTGGTTTGGTGAGATTTGACAGCAACTTGTTTTAGTAACGCGACAGAAAGTGAAAGATATTGTAGAAACTTTTATGATTTCCACCACGAGAGTATAGCTATTGTATTGCAGAGTTTCTTAGGATTTATTAGCTTCTGCTTTTGAGAAAACATATGAAAAGTTTTAAGTATTTCTCTTGATATAATTTGTCTTCTCTCTGGTAAACAATAAGCGGATTGGATTGGTGATACAGCTTCACAGAATATATTTTTTTGTTAATTGAATTTTGAGTTTGAAATTCTAGATATCAAATTCATGAATTTAGAGTAGATTATCAATGATGAAAATGTCTCATTTTTCAGTTTCTAGATAAACCCTATTTATTTATTAGAAATACAAGTTGGGTTTAGTATTTTTCATATTTATATAAAATTATGAGAGAACAGTTAGGAAACATGTATGTTTGGATATTGCGTACTTGCAACTTTTACGACCGAAAACAAGAAATGGTAACTGCAGGTCCTGGCAGTGGGAAAGTTTGTTTTTGCTTTGTTTTCTCCTTTTTTGTTTTTGTATTTGAGCTAAGCATACTGGTGATTTTTCCCATCTGAAGTTTAATTGCAATTTTCTTTTTTTGTTAGACTTCGACGATGGTTGGGCGTGTACTGATGTTACTGAGTAAGATACTAGTTTTGGTTGGGGGTGTACTGATGGTTTGGAGTGTACTTATGGTTGGGCATGTACTGATTTTTCCAAACCTGACTTGTTTGACTATTCTTCTTAGATAATGAAGTAGAGAAGGCAGGAAAAGTAGAAGTTGGCGCAAAAGACGTTCAGAAGACAGGCTACTCATAATATTCATTATCAGTGAGTTGTCATTTCCAGATAAATTACAAAATTAGATTGTGTTCTTATTTAGAGTGACAAATGGTGCATCTTGAGATTATTTTGTTATTGGTTATCCCCTAACTACATGTCATAGGTGTTTATCTGCTCTGTAGAATCTATGTTTATATGGGTCCAGTTCTTTTGTTCAACAACCTTTGCTCTTCATACCCTATTATGACCCAGAGTATAAGATCTTAATCACTCAGCAGCAGTCAATGTGTGAAATATTGCCAAGGGTGGCTGAGCAAGCCTCTTGGTGTATAGTCTTGGTGATCAGGTTAGTTGGTTAAACTTGTAGAATCCCCTGGGTAATAATCAAACAACTACCCCTTTATTATGAATAGTCATTCAGTATACTTCTCTCTCTCCTATATATAATGTTAGTTCTTGAAGCTGATCAAGAAGCCATATTTTCTTTTCTGTAGTGTTGTTCTTATTCTCTCTGCTTACTGCTACTTTACATACAAGAATCATCAAAAGAGTCGATTTAAATGTCAAAATCTCGAGATTAGTGTTCCGTAACGATTATGGGTAAGATGTACATATGGTACTTTAGGTATTCACCTCGTCCGTGAGGTTCCATTTTGTACGTTCCGGTTACCTTCTTTGGTTATCTCAAGGCATGCCATATTACGTTCTTTAAGTTCCTGCTGTATGTATACTAAATGCATAGAGATTCGGAGATGGAGGTACTTCTCAAATTTGCTTGGACATTGAAGAGGTAATTTTTTATCTGGTTGTAGTGTTTATAATACAAGATTTCTGTTCTAATATTTTTCCTTACTTGGTCTGGTCTCAAACGTTACTTGTTCTAGTGTTGATAATGTTTTTTCTTGGCAGTGATTGCAGAGGCCATGGTACGTGTGTACGGTTAGTTTTTATAACAATCCATCCCATGAAGTAATAACAATCTTAAGATAATATACCACATCTTACGATTGTTTGGTTGTGAATTGTTGGGATAGCAGAGTGAGTTGCATCTGGGATTGCAACTAAATGAACATTGCAGGGAAGTACATCACCAGGAGCAGCGCAACATCACCTGCTCCTTCTAGAGATAAGTCAAAAGTCAGCAGCAATTACCACTTCAGTCCACCACCGTTCCACTACCACCAGCCGAAGGTAATAATCAGTAGCATTTCCCTTAATATGCCGCCAATTTTCATGCAGGTCTGGATTCTTCTCTTTCTCATTGCGGGCAAGATGCTAATGTTCAGTTGTGATGATTCCTTTGCTGCTTTCTTTATCTGTATTTTCAGTTATCCTCCACCTCGGGCTAAATGTGCTGGCCTATCTTGCACTGATACATTTACATACAGGTATTGAGATTCCAAATCAATCTCCCTTTATGCAGCCTTCAATGCTATAAGGAAATTCATGAACAAATGTAACCTGATGCTTATGTACATTTTAATATACAGTGAGGTTAGTTAAGTGGTTTTTCCTGTATTTCAGGGGTTTGCGGAGCTTGAATATGCAATGTTACATGGGAGCAGTAGATGATACTCCAATTGTTACTTCAAGTAAGTCACTGTATAGGACTTTGTCTAGCTATTTAGGTACTTATCAGAGAACGAATGTAAAAAAAGTGTTTAGGTACTTGTCAGAATTGATACTTAACTTAAATTTTTTGGTACTTGGAATAATTTGTATTTTTTCTTGATATGAATTGAATGAATGTCGATATGTACTGAATGGATGTTGACTGAATGTATGTAGGTGTTTATGAGTAAAAATCGTTTCTGCTGATTTCGGTAATTTTGGTAGGTGAGTGAGAAACTGGTTCAAACCCTAAACAAATGTGTTGCACGTGAGCACTTTATAGATTCGAGATCAATGCTGTAAAGTCCGGCCTAAACCAAGAAATGGCCGTTCCAGACTTGATTCGGTCACAAAGTGGAGGAAAAGGGTTGATTTGGGGAGGGAAGCAAAGAAAGGTGTTGAGGAGATTAGTATCTCGACTTGTATCAGAAAGTGAAAGCTTAGGAAGCTTGCAAGAGATGAAAGCTTTTGGGAGAGCTTGCAAAGTTGCCTTTACGAGAGTGTAGTATATTTCTCCGACCGAGACTTGTTGTGCGGTGGAAATAGGTAAGACCTATTTATACAAGTCGAGATTGAAACGTACCCTGACCTCATGAAGGAAGAGAGTAAAGGGTGAAATAATGGGAGGAGGTGGTAACCGCATGGTGTTAATGGGTGAAAACGTTTTTCACCATTATTTCCTCTTTTATTTGACCGCTTTATTCCTTTTCACGCTTTCTTAATGTGAGCGTAGTGTACGCCGCATCTTTGTGACCGCCAAACCAAAACCCTAAAAAGCATCCCCCGGTTGTGTTGATGTCTCGAGTGTTGGTTGAATCTTGGGTGCAAGTGGTGCTTGCTTAGGGACGCATGTGGCATGTTCCCAATGGCATGTGCGGAATGCCTTTGTTGCAGTTGCACCTCGAGCGTAAGTGGTAATGCCAGAGCTGCTAGTGGCGTGTGTGGCATGTGCCAACGGCATGTGCGGAATGCCTTGGTGGTAGGTTGCACGGTTTGCAAGTTAGGCTACCAGCGTGTGTGTTTGGCATGTGCCAATGGCATGTGCGGAATGCCTTGGTGGTAGGTTGCACGGTTTGCAAGTTAGGCTACCAGCGTGTGTGTTTGGCATGTGCGGAATTCCTTGGTGGTAGGTTGCACGGTTTGCAAGTTAGGCTACCGGCGTGTGTGTTTGGCATGTGCCAATGGCATGTGCGGAATGCCTTGGTGGTAGGTTACACGGTTTGCAAGTTAGGCTACCAAATGAGCATGTTGGCATGTGCCAATGGCACGTACGGCCATGTTGACCTAGTTGCAAGTCTTGCGAGCCTAGGGCGCTATATTTGGCGTGGGCCAATGGCATAGCGGCTTGGAAACATGGCTTGCGATACGTGTTGGCATGTGCCAATGGCACGTACGACCATGTTGACCTAGTTGCAAGTCTTGCAAGCCTAGGGCGCTATATTTGGCGTGGGCCAAAGGCATAGCGGCTTGGAAATATGCCTTGCGATACGTGTTGGCATGTGCCAATGGCACGTACGGCCATGTTGACCTAGTTGCAAGTCTTGCAAGCCTAGGGCGCTATATTTGGCGTGGGCCAAAGGCATAGCGGCTTGGAAATATGGCTTGCGATACGTGTTGGCATGTGGAAAAGGCACGTACGGCTATGTTGACCTAGTTGCAAGTCTTGCAAGCCTAGGGCGCTATATTTGGCGTGTGCCAATGGCATAGCGGCTTGGAAATATGGCTTGCGATACGTGCGGCATGTGCCAATGGCACGTACGGCCATGTTGACCTAGTTACAAGTCTTGCAAGCCTAGGGCGCTATATTTGGCGTGGGCCAAAGGCATAGCGGCTTGGAAATATGGCTTGCGATACGTGCTGGCATGTGCCAATGGCACGTACGGCCATGTTGACCTAGTTGCAAGTCTTGCAAGCCTAGGACGCTATATTTGGCATGTGCCAATGGCATAGCGGCTTGGAAATATGGCTTGCGATACGTGTTGGCATGTGCCAATGGCACGTACGGCCATGTTGACCTAGTTGCAAGTCTTGCAAGCCTAGAGCGCTATATTTAGCGTGGGCCAAAGGCATAGCGGCTTGGAAATATGGCTTGCGATACGTGTTGGCATGTGCCAATGGCATGTACGGCCATGTTGACCTAGTTGCAAGTCTTGCAAGCCTAGGGCGCTATATTTGGCGTGTGCCAATGGCATAGCGGCTTGGAAATATGGCTTGCGATACGTGTTGGCATGTGCCAATGGCACGTACGGCCATGTTGACCTAGTTTCAAGTCTTGCAAGCCTAGGGAGCTATATTTGGCGTGGGCCAAAGGCATAGCGGCTTGAAAATATGGCTTGCGATACGTGTTGGCATGTGCCAATGGAACGTACGGCCATGTTGACCTAGTTGCAAGTCTTGCAAACCTAGTGCGCTATATTTGGCGTGGGCCAAAGGCATAGTGGCTTGGAAATATGGCTTGCGATACGTGTTGGCATGTGTCAATGGCATGTACGGCCATGTTGACCTAGTTGCAAGTCTTGCAAGCCTAGGGCGCTATATTTGGCGTGGGCCGAAGGCATAAGCGGCTTGGAAATATGGCTTGCGATACGTGTCGGCATGTGCCAATGGCACGTACGGCCATGTTGACCTAGTTGCAAGTCTTGCAAGCCTAGGGCGCTATATTTGGCGTGTGCCAATGGCATAGCGGCTTGGAAATTTGGCTTGCGATACGTGTTGGCATGTGCCAATGGCACGTATGGACATGTTGACCTAGTTGCAAGTCTTGCAAGCCTAGAGCGCTATATTTGGTGTGGGCCAAAGGCATAGCGGCTTGGAAATATGGCTTGCGATACGTGATGGCATGTGCCAATGGCACGTACGGCCATGTTGACCTAGTTGCAAGTCTTGCAAGCCTAGGGCGCTATATTTGGCGTGTGCCAATGGCATAGCGGCTTGGAAATATGGCTTGCGATACGTGTTGGCATGTGCCAATGGCACGTACGGCCATGTTGACCTAGTTGCAAGTCTTGCAAGCCTAGGGCGCTATATTTAGCGTGGGCCAAAGGCATAGCGGCTTGGAAATATGGCTTGCGATACGTGCGGCATGTGCCAATGGCACGTACGGCCATGTTGACCTAGTTGCAAGTCTTGCAAGCCTAGGGCGCTATATTTGGCGTGTGCCAATGGCATAGCGACTTGGAAATATGGCTTGCGATACGTGTTGGCATGTGCCAATGGCACGTACGGCCATGTTGACCTAGTTGCAAGTCTTGCAAGCCTAGGGCTCTATATTTGGCGTGGGCCAAAGGCATAGCGGCTTGGAAATATGGCTTGCGATACGTGTTGGCATGTGCCAATGGCACGTACGGCCATGTTGACCTAGTTGCAATTCTTGCAAACCTAGGGCGCTATATTTGGCGTGGGCCAAAGGCATAGCGGCTTGGAAATATGGCTTGCGATACATGTTGGCATGTGTCAATGGCACGTACGGCCATGTTGACCTAGTTGCAAGTCTTGCAATCCTAGGGCGTTATATTTGGCGTGGGCCGAAGGCATAGCGGCTTGGAAATATGGCTTGCGATACGTGTTGGCATGTGCCAATGGCACGTACGGCCATGTTGACCTAGTTGCAAGTCTTGCAAGCCTAGGGCGCTATATTTGGCGTGTGCCAATGGCATATCGGCTTGGAAATATGGCTTGCGATACGTGTTGGCATGTGACAATGGCACGTACGGCCATGTTGACCTAGTTGCAAGTCTTGCAAGCCTAGGGCGCTATATTTGGCGTGGGCCAAAGGCATAGCGGCTTGGAAATTTGGTATTATTGCCATGGTGCGCAGGGTGCGTCTTGGTTTGGCATTGTTGCCATGGTACGCAGGGTGCGGCTTGGTTTGGCATTGTTGCCATGGTGCGCAGGGTGCGGCTTGGTTTGGCATTGTTGCCATGGTGCGCAAAAGATGCGGCTTGGTTTGGCATTGTTGCCATGGTGCGCGGTGCGGCTTGGTTTGGCATTGTTGCCATGGTGCGCGATATGCGGCTTGGTTTGGTATTGTTGCCATGGTGCGCAGGTGCGGCTTGGTTTGGCATTGTTGCCATGGTGCGCAGATAACGGCTTGGTTTGGCATTGTTGCCATGGTGCGCGAGGTGTGGCTTGGTTTGGCATTGTTTCCATGGTGCGCGATGATGCTGGCTTGGTTTGGCATTATTGCCATGGTGCGCTTGATATGCGGCTTGGTTTTGGAATTAGGGTTTTGTGTTGAAAAACCCTAATCTGGTTTTTTGAAAAAATACCCCTATTAATTATTTACACTTGAGTTAAATGCTCTTAGTTAATGTGTTGCGGGTAACACTAGGTCATGGGGATTTACGATTTTACCCCTTGTTTAAAGACCACCATCAACATTAAGTCCCCTGCTTAGCTTGGAACAGGGGCTTTGTTGCGAGGTAAGCATAAGATGGTGACAATCTATTAACAGCAAACCGTAAATAAAATTGAAGGAGGCTTGTCTGACCTTTTATAAATAGGATTTGGAATCTTTGCCTCTGGTAGTTTTGCACAAATCGAGAGGCTGGCATAACTGGAGGGCCCGGTGCAGCTTGGGCGACGTTGGGAGGTTAGCGTGAGTTGGGAAACTGAGTGTGCTAGCTGGTGGGACTGGCACAAAGTGTAGAAGCCGTGCGTGCTTGCAGGTCAGCGCAATTGGTGGGGTCGGTGCAGCTTGGGCGCCGTTGGGAGGTTGGCGCGAATTGGGAAACTGAGTGTGCTAGCTGGTGGGACCGGTGCAAAGTGTAGAAGCCGTGCGTGCTTGCAGTTCGGCGCAATTGGTGGGGCCAGGGTGCAGCTTGAAAACCATGCTTGCAGGCGTGACTTGGGCGACATTGGGCAGTCGCACCCTTTGTGGGCCCATTTCTTACACGCGTGATTTTGGTAAAAGGGAAATCCTTCCCTATTTCAAAGTCTTTACGCATATATATATATAAAGCCCCTTTCTCCCCATCCTGCGCTTTATTCTTTCGTCTTTTCATACTAGCGGCAAAGAGAAACCGGCTTCCAGGTATGTCTTCGAGTACTTTTCTCTTTTTTTTTTTCTTTTCCCGTAGGTGTAAACCTTAAGAGTAGGCGCTTCCACAATCCTTGCGTATGATTTCTTGGCGTGCCTCTTGTAGAAAATATTGTATGTATGCAACCAAGGGAAATACTGCATATATTGTTTGAACCCGTAGGAAATATTGCATATATGAATTTTCGGTCTGAAAGAAATATTTGAACCCGAAGAAAATACTGCGTGTGTATTTTGAACTCGTAGAGGATGCTCCGTATATAATTCCGAAACCCGAAGAACGATCTCGAGGCGTATTTGAGCCCGTACGAAACACTTGCATGTGTATTTCGAACCCGTAGAGAACTCTGTATGAATCCGGAAGAAGAATACTGTGTATAAGCTTCATATGACTTCGAACCCGTAGGAAATATTGTATATATGATTTTTGCTTCTTGAAAGAAGTACCACGCGCGCAGTTTTTGAACCAATAAAAAAAAATGCTCCATATATATTTTTGAACCCGAAGAAGGATACTGTAGACACACTTGTACCCATATAGAATGCCGCGTATATAGTCTCGAACCAAGAAAATACTTTGCGTATATAGTCTTGAACCCGAATAAAATAATGTGTATATAGTCTTGAACCCAAATAAAATACTGTGTATATAGTCTTGAACCGAATAAAATACTGTGTATATAGTCTTGAACCCGAATAAAATACTGTGTATATAGTCTTGAACCCGAATAAAATACGTCCTCCTTCCCCTTTCTCTTTTTTTTTTTTTTTGTGTTGGGTACGATTATGTGTCAGGGAGATAACTTCGCCTTTCTCCGTTTGTTTTGTGCAGATATCTTATTACCAAATTGTCATGAAGGAATTCGATAAGATGTTACCTGAAACAAATTTCACTTCGTCGAAGGATGCTCATAATTCCAAGCCGAACACAGATGATGAATTCTTCACTAGAGCCCTCGCCCCGCTCGGAAGAATCACCTGAGGTTTCGTGCCAATTTTGCTAACCGGTGGTGAGGATGAAAGGAAGACACGTTCGGTTCGCCCAGAGAGCACCATTCGGTTCTGTCTTCATAAAGGGGTATATTCCTCTTCCAACATTGACTTCAGGATGTGTCAAAGCCCATTGCATTCTTTTGATAGATGGGTTGATTTCATGGTGAGCAAGGAGCATATAAATACCAACTTGACTCGAGCGCAGGTCATTGATGCTTTGTCAAGACTTGGTAAATCTCCAGTTAGGAAGGACATCCCAGGCTTGGTTGCTTTCATCTCCGGATGGTGTTCGGACACCCATACAATCATATGTAGATGGGGCGAGATAACTTTCTCCTTGGAGAGTGTGGCTCTCTTCTTGAATCTTAGGAATCGGGAATCTTAAAATCCAATTATCCGAAAGTGAGGTGAAGATGCGGGATGACCTGGCCGCTAAGTTGGGGATTTTGCTCGGAAAGACTCCATTGCGAAGTCGAAGGATTCTGCCCGGAAAGAGGATGAAAGGTGCCCTTACGGTTGGTGGATATCTCAATGGTTTCCGGACGAGTTGGAGCCTGAACAGAAAAGCAATGATCTTCATGTCGCAGCATTTTTGGCTCTCTGGTTGTCCAGAGACATTTTTGAAGACGGTTCTGGCAAGAAAGGAATAAGACCGGAGTTGTTAGCGATTGTTGTGAAGTTCGCAAAGGGTGAAGTTCTTCCCATTGGCAAGTTGTTCCTTGGTTCCCGTATGTGCATCCGGATCACCTAGTTGCAAACATGCAAGTTTTGAATGGTTTCATGAAAGTGGATTCGTATGTGCACGTTGCTTTTCTCGCAAAGTCGCTATGGGAGCACTTCGAGAAGTATGCTCTAAAACCGCTGCCTTCGCTTCCCGTGAGTTGGGGAGGCTCTCGAATTCTTCGATGGGTGAACAGGCGTCCAAGAGTTGGCGTGAGCTTGGTTAGTTTTCTTGATAAGTAGCATGAAATCAATTTTCGTCCATGGGGGCCGGCCCATAGGTCAGTGACTCAAATTGACACCTTTGCTTCTGCTCCGCTCATGTCTTTGTCTTCTGATGACGATTTGAGCGTTGGTGAAAACTTTGTTCATTCAAAGCCGCTTGTCCGGTTATATGCCGTCTTTCTTCGTGGGGTCTTTCCAGATAGCCGCTACAATATTGACCGTCTTTGCTCGTCACATGGGTTTCGATCAAGGGGTGCCTCTTGTTTACCGGCCGGTGATCCCTAAGGATTCATTGCGTGTCGCCCTTGACGCGGTGCCCTTAAGCCGGGTATCCGTCTTCCCTTCTTTCAAATGGGAAGAGTAACCCGACGACCTTCGGCTATAATGAGTTTTGGTGCGACGAGTTTATTATGATCCGAGATTTTATGAATAATGTGGTGGAAAACGTTCGTTGCAAACCTTCCCCCAGCAGTTTTTGAAGGAGTATCCAATGTTGAGAGATCCCAAGCGAAAGTTGCCTAGCAATTCGGAAAGCCCCCGTGCCAAGGAAGGAGAACGAAGAATCGTCTTTGGCGGGTTCCGGACGGTTTCACAAGATCCTCCCACGGCTCTTGTGTCTTTGAGTTCTTCCAATAACCAGGTATGTGTCGCCTCTTCATTGGTTTGTCTCAAAACACGTGAATTTGTTTGAGAACATGTGTCTTGTTTCCTTCGGGGCTTCGGTAGTGTTAATGCTTTGTTGCCCTTGCACGTTGCCGGAGACGGCAATTTCTTCAAGGAATTCCAGTGAGGCCGAGCCTACTCATAGCGGTGATGAGTCGAGAAAGAAGAAAGTTCAACAAGTGAGAGTGATTCCTCCGGCAAAGACTGGTTCTTCTTGGGGAAGTGGTTCGGTGAGTTTCGCGCTTCTTTTATTTCTTCTTTTTCTGTTTCTTCTTTTGAAAAAATGTCTAACTCAAGTTTGCAGGAGGAATCCGGTTCGGAGGACGATTCTGGGGTGGAGTCACACGAAAACTTGCCTTTGGTGACCACCATGGTGACTTGGAGATAGGAGTTAGCCAATTGCGGGCCTGAGACGTGGTTCAAACGGTGGATGATTCTCTGATGGTTGTTGCCGTAGACATGGAAGAAGACCCTTTACGAGTCGTGAGGCTACTTGCAGGCGCCATTTTTGATCCCCCGTATTTGGTTCCTTATCCAGGTCATGCGCTGGTTGGCGGCTTCAGCGTGCCGGCTAAGCATGAGGCGTTGTACACCAGAATCTGGGAGAAGCACGGACATATGGCTACAACCAAGAAAGTCACTAGTCGATTTGCTTGGTTAAGCGTGTGGAAGAGGCTTTATCTTCTATCGAGGATATGCGTGAGGTGACTGGTCACACCGTTTCGAAGACGTTATTGCCGATCGGGAGCACCATCGCGACGTGTGCGTAGAAAAGGAGTTCAACACTTCGTGGTTTGTCGAAGGCCTTGATGAGATCCAAAAGTTGAAAGATGCGCAATCGAAAGCCTTTCCGCCGAGGAGATTGCCCGACAGGAGAGGGAACTCGAAAAGCTTTCCAAGATGTTGACTATGAAGAGAGCGGCTCTTGAAGATGGAAAGTTGACTTTCTCCAAGAAGAGCAGACTTCTGTTGGATGATTTTCCTTGAACGTTTCTCTGTTAAACTTTCATTTAGGTTCTTTCTTTTTTTGAAAGACATATTGGACGTCCGGTTCAAAACTTGACCTTTGATAGACAAATTGGTAGCTTTTTAGGGTATTGGATTATTTCAGGATGAATGGTTTAGATAATATAACTTCGATTATGTTTTGGGAAAGGAATATTGCTTTTATGAAAGTGTGTGCTAGCAATAGGCACAAGACTCAAAGTAGTATGACGGTTTTACTAAGAACCTAAAAATAGATTGTATATCTTTCCCAGTCTGAATTTACTCACTTCATAGGTTTTGCGAACACGCTCCTCTCCATGTAAAGGCGGTTTTTTTGTCGGCTTTGCTAGTAACATCGCCAAAGAAGTCCCCAATCGCGGTAGCATCTTCGGTGAGTCCCCAGTTTCCTCATGTAGTTTTTACAACTGGTAACCGGGTCGTCTGGTGGTTGAGTCGGATTGAGTGGTAGCATCTTTGGCAAGTCCCCAGTTTTCTCATGTAGTTTTTACGACTAGTAACCGGGTTGCCCGGTAGTTGCGTCGGATTGAGTCGCCTTCCCCTATCATCTTGACATCTGGGTCGAAGAACGAGATCGACAGTCTGACATTGTAGTCGATAGATCAATCCTCCCGCTGTGGTCGCCAATTGTTTATGGGTAAAAATCGTTTCTGCTGATTTCGGTAATTTCGGTAGGTGAGTGAGAAACTGGTTCAAACCCTAAACAAATGTGCTGCACGTGAGCACTTTATAGATTCGAGAGATCATTCTGTACAAGTCCGGCCTAAACCAAGAAATGGCCGTTCCGGACTTGCTTCGGTCACAAAGTGGAGGAGAAGGGTTGATTTGGGGAGGGAAGCAAAGAAAGGTGTTGAGGAGAGTAGTATCTCGACTTGTATCGAAAAGTGAAAGCTTAGGAAGCTTGCAAGAGATGAAAGCTTTTGGGAGAGCTTGCAAAGTTGCCTTTCTGAGAGTGTAGTATATTTCTCCTGACCGAGACTTGTTGTCTGGTGGAAATAGGTAAGACCTATTTATACAAGTCGAGATTGAAACGCACCCTGGCCTCATGAAGGAAAAGAGTAAAGGGTGAAATAATGGGAGGAGGTGGTAACCGCATGGTGTTAATGGGTGAAAACGTTTTTCACCATTATTTCCTCTTTTATTTGACCGCTTTATTCCTTTTCACGTTTTCTTAATGTGAGCGTAGTGTACGCTGCATGCTGTGACCGCCAAACCAAAACCCTAAAAAGCATCCCCCAGTTTGTGTTGATGTCTCGAGTGTTGGTTGCATCTTGGGTGCAAGTGGTGCTGCTAGGGACGCATGTGGCATGTGCCAATGGCATGTGCGGAATGCCTTTGTTGCGAGTTGCACCTCGAGCGTAAGTGGTAATGCCAGAGCTGCTAGTGGCGTGTGTGGCATGTTCCAACGGCATGTGCGGAATGCCTTGGTGATAGGTTGCACGATTTGCAAGTTAGGCTACCAGCGTGTGTGTTTGGCATGTGCCAATGGCATGTGCGGAATGCCTTGGTGGTAGGTTACACGGTTTGCAAGTTAGGCTACCAGCGAGCATGTTGGCATGTGCCAATGGCACGTACGGCCATGTTGACCTAGTTAGAAGTCTTGCGAGCCTAGGGCGCTATATTTGGCGTGGGCCAATGGCATAGCGGCTTGGAAACATGGCTTGCGATACGTGTTGGCATGTGCCAATGGCACGTACGGCCATGTTGACCTAGTTGCAAGTCCTGCAAGCCTAGGGCGCTATATTTGGCGTGGGCCAAAGGCATAGCGGCTTGGAAATATGGCTTGCGATACGTGTTGGCATGTACCAATGGCACGTACGGCCATGTTGACCTAGTTGCAAGTCTTGCAAGCCTAGGGCGCTATATTTGGCGTGGGCCAAAGGCATAGCGGCTTGGAAATATGGCTTGCGATACGTGTTGGCATGTGCAAAAGGCACGTACGGCCATGTTGACCTAGTTGCAAGTCTTGCAAGCCTAGGGCGCTATATTTGGCGTGTGCCAATGGCATAGCGGCTTGGAAATATGGCTTGCGATACGTGTTGGCATGTGCCAATGGCACGTACGGCCATGTTGACCTAGTTGCAAGTCTTGCAAGCCTAGGGCGCTATATTTGGCGTGGGCCAAAGGCATAGCGGCTTGGAAATATGGCTTGCGATACGTGCTGGCATGTTCCAATGGCACGTACGGCCATGTTGACCTAGTTGCAAGTCTTGCAAGCCTAGGGCGCTATATTTGGCGTGTGCCAATGGTATAGCGGCTTGGAAATATGGCTTGCGATACGTGTTGGCATGTGCCAATGGCACGTACGACCATGTTGACCTAGTTGCAAGTCTTGCAAGCCTAGGGCGCTATATTTTGCGTGGGCCAAAGGCATAGCGGCTTGGAAATATGGCTTGCGATACGTGCTGGCATGTGCCAATGGCACGTACGACCATGTTGACCTAGTTGCAAGTCTTGCAAGCCTAGGGCGCTCTATTTGGTGTGTGCCACTGGCATAGCGGCTTGGAAATATGGCTTGCGATACGTGTTGGCATGTGCCAATGGCACGTACGGCCATGTTGACCTAGTTGCAAGTCTTGCAAGCCTAGGACGCTATATTTGGCGTGGGCCAAAGGCATAGCGGCTTGGAAATATGGCTTGCGATACGGGCTGGCATGTGCCAATGGCACGTACGGCCATGTTGACCTAGTTGCAAGTCTTGCAAGCCTAGGCGCTATATTTGGCGTGTGCCAATGGCATAGCGGCTTGGAAATATGGCTTGCGATACGTGTTGGCATGTGCCAATGGCACGTACGGCCATGTTGACCTAGCTGCAAGTCTTGCAAGCCTAGGGCGCTATATTTGGCGTCGGCCAAAGGCATAGCGGCTTGGAAATATGGCTTGCGATACGTGTTGGCATGTACCAATGGCACGTACGGCCATGTTGACCTAGTTGCAAGTCTTGCAAGCCTAGGGAGCTATATTTGGCGTGGGCCAAAGGCATAGCGGCTTGGAAATATGGCTTGCGATACGTGTTGGCATGTGCAAAAGGCACGTACGTCCATGTTGACCTAGTTGCAAGTCTTGCAAGCCTAGGGCGCTATATTTGGCGTGTGCCAATGGCATAGCGGCTTGGAAATATGGCTTGCGATACGTGTTAGCATGTGCCAATGGCACGTACGGCCATGTTGACCTAGTTGCAAGTCTTGCAAGCCTAGGGCGCTATAATTGGCGTCGGCCAAAGGCATAGCGGCTTGGAAATATGGCTTGCGATACGTGTTGGCATGTGCCCATGGCACGTACGGCCATGTTGACCTAGTTGCAAGTCTTGCAAGCCTAGGGCGCTATATTTGGCGTGGGCCAAAGGCATAACGGCTTGGAAATATGGCTTGCGATACGTGTTGGCATGTGTCAATGGCACGTACGGCCATGTTGACCTAGTTGCAAGTCTTGCAAGCCTAGGGCGCTATATTTGGCGTGGGACGAAGGCATAGCGGCTTGGAAATATGGCTTGCGATACGTGCTGGCATGTGCCAATGGCACGTACGGCCATGTTGACCTAGTTGCAAGTCTTGCAAGCCTGGGGCGCTATATTTGGCGTGTGCCAATGGCATAGCGGCTTGGAAATATGGCTTGCGATACATGTTGGCATGTGCCAATGGCACGACGGCCATGTTGACCTAGTTGCAAGTCTTGCAAGCCTAGGGCGCTATATTTGGCGTGGGCCAAAGGCATAACGGCTTGGAAATTTGGCATTGTTTCCATGGTGCGCAGGGTACGGCTTGGTTTGGCTTTATTGCCATGGTGCGCAGGGTTCGGCTTGGTTTGGCATTGTTGCCATGGTGCGCAGGGTGCGGCTTGGTTTGGCATTGTTGCCATGGTGCAGATATGCGGCTTGGTTTTGGCATTGTTGCCATGGTGCGCGGGTGCGGCTTGGTTTGGCATTGTTGCCATGGTGCGCAGATATGCGGCTTGGTTTGGCATTGTTGCCATGGTGCGCAGTGGTGCGGCTTGGTTTGGCATTGTTACCATGGTGTGCAAAGATGCGGCTTGGTTTGGCATTGTTGCCATGGTGCGGATATGCGGCTTGGTTTTGGAATTAGGGTTGTCGTGTTGAAAACCCTAATCGGTATTTTGAAAAAATACCCCTATTAATTATTTACACCTGAGTTAAATGCTCTTAGTTAATGTGTTGCGGGTAACACTAGGTCATGGGGATTTACGATTTTACCCCTTGTTTAATGACCACCATCAACAGTAGGTTATTTAGAATTCCAGCTGTAATGAACGGTCAGTCAATAATGACCGGTCAAAATTGGTCAACATTGACCATTTTTGGCTAGGTCTATGTTGACTGGCAATTATTTTTTTGCTGTTACAAAAAAATCGTAACAGCGGGGAACTGTTTCAACCCAAAATTCGTAACAGCTATAGGGCCGTTACGAAAATTTGTCACGCCATGTTTTGAAACAGAACCTGGCTGTTACAACCCTGTTTTGTAACATGTAGAATCTGTTTCTAATCGGCCAAAATGGTTTAGTGTGCCAACCATGCTAGCCGCACCTCCGTGCCAATGGAAAATCATGCCAGCCACACCAAGCCCAAGCTAGCCGCGCCATGCCAAACGCACTCTGCCTTGGCCCTAGCTATGCTAGTCACACCAAACGCGCCAAAGCATGCCAACCATGCTAGCCGCACCTCAGGTACCAATGGAAAACCATGCCAGCCACACCTAGCCCAAGCTAGCCGCGCCATGCCAAACGCACTCTGCCTTGGCCCTAGCTATGCTAGTCACAACAAAAGCACCAAAGCATGCCTACCATGCTAGACGCACCTCTGTGCCAATGGAAAATCATGCCTGCAACACCTAACCCAAGCTAGCCGCGCCATTCCAAACGCACTTTGCCTTGGCCCTAGCTACACTAGTCACACCACGCCAACCCAAGCACCCTTACCTTGGCCCTAGCCACGCCATGTCAAAATGGCGCCCGCGCCTAGGCTTGCAAACCGCGCAACCTAGGCCAAATTGGCCACGCATGCCATTGTCACATGCCAACACGCATTGCTGGTAGCTTTCCTTACCAGGCCGTGACCCAAATTGGCCACGCATGCCATTGGCACATGCCAACACGCATCGTTGGTAGCTTTCCTTACCAGGCCGTGACCCAAATTGGCCACGCATGCCATTGGCACATGCCAACACGCATCGCTGGTATCTTTTCTTACCAGGCCGTGACCCTAATGGCCACGCATGCCATTGGCACATGCCAACACGCATCATTGGTAGCTTTCTACTGGCCGTGACCCTAATGGCCACACATGCCATAGGCACATGCCAACATGCATCGGCGGTAGCTTTTCTTACTGGTAGTGACCCTAATGGCCATGAATGCCATTGGCACATGCCAACACGCATCGTTGGTAGCTTTTCTTACCGTGCAAAGGTTCTAATGGCCCGAGCATGCCATTGACACATGCCAACATGCTCGCTGGTAGCTTTCATTACCTAGCCATGGCCCTACTGGCCGTGCGTTCCATTGACACATGCCAAACACGCACACTGGTAGACTAACTTGCAAGCCGTGCAACCTAGGCCAACTTGGCCGTGACGTGCCATTGGCACATGCCAAAACCCACGCTGGTATCCTAACTTGCAAACCGTGCAACCTACCACCAAGGCATTCGCACATGCCATTGGCACATGCCTGACGCCACTAGCCGGCCTCCCGGCATTGCCATGACACTCAACGTGCAACCTACCACCAAGGCATTTCGCACATTCCATTGGAACATGCCACACATGCCACTAGCATCTCTGGCATTGCCACTTGCACTCAAGGTGCAACCCGCAACAAAGGCATTCCGCACATGCCACACGCGCCACTTGCACTCAAGGTGCAACCAACACTCGAGACATCAACACAAACCGGGGATGCTTTCCGGTGGTCTTGGTTTGGCGTGCAGCGTACACTACTCTCACATTAAGAAAGCGTGAATAGGAATAAAGCGGTCAAATAAATGAGGAAATAATGGTGAAAACGTTTTCACCCATAAACACTATGTGGTTACCAACTCCTCCCATTATTTCACCCTTTACTATCTTCATTCATGAGGCCGGTACGTTTCAATCTTGACTTGTATAAATAGGTCTTACCTATTTCCATCAGACAACAAGTCTCGGTCAGGAGAAAAACACAACACTCTCAGAAAAGGCAACTTTGCAAGCTCTCCAAAAAGGCTTTCATCTCTTGCAAGCTTCTGAAGCTTTCACTTTCTAATACAATTCAAGACACTACTCTCCCAGAATTATTCTGGTCTCAACATTCTTTGCTTCCCTCCCCAAATCAACCCTTCTCCTTCACTTTGTGACCGAAGCAAGTCTAGAACGGTCATTTCTTGGTTTAGGCTGGACTTGTACAGATTGATCTCTCGAATCTAGAAACTTCTCACGTGGAGCACATTTGTTTAGGGTTTAAACCAGTTTCTCACTCACCTACCGAATTTACCAAAATCGGCGGAAACGATTTTCACCCATAAACAACTAGATACACTAGTGGTACCGGGTTTTCTCGTTGTATTGGTTTTCTAAGTTAATTGGTTATACCCAATTGTGAAGACTGTTTTCTGTTAGTTCATCAACTGTTGATATAATATTTTGGTGGTATCTCCCATGCCGTAAGGCTTTGCTGTTCAAGAGTGCGTCATCAGCGTCATTGCTAAGTTGTTATCCCGTTTTTGTCGTCTTCTAGGGATCATGCAAGTTGTACCCTGCAATTATTTTCGCTTCCAACTTGAGGGGGGTAGTGGAATATATGGTACATATACACCCACCGTGAAGATAGAGGTGGTTGTGAAGATATGAGAATACTTATAAGTATTATTTGCACGCGAGCCACATGTAAGTATTATTTGTTTCTTACTCTTAATTAACGTGCATAACAATACTTATTTGACTGCTAATATCTCTTAGTTGTTGATGCTAGAGCGAAGCGTCAAGAAGAAGGAACAAGTGGTAGCAAAATAAATGTGGTTTCGGAAAAACTGGAAGATGTGTTTGGAGAAAACCGAAAAGATCGTGTTCGAGGCTACTCATCCAATATGTCAAAGAAGCAGGCTCAGGTGGCAGCGGTTACGTATTCTTCTCTTCAAACAAGCCAGTCCCAAAATGAGGAAAAAAGGAACACAATTCCAACTGAAGTTACTAGTTTGGGTTCTATAATGGGCGGTGTTGAAGGCGCAGTGAGGTCGTTGAATGGTGAAGTCGATGTAAGGGTTCTCACCTTGAGCCCGAAGATGATTTCAAACCAAATCAAAATGTTGCGAAGATTGGAAATGCAATGCTGGTCATTCTGGAAAAATACAAGAGTATCGTCAACTAACAGGAGGTGAGTGATTTTGGCTCCACCAGGTACAATCTCGAAACCACTGAACCATCCGATGCTTGCAGCCCTTTCAAGGAGTAAGTTCAGCAATTCTGCTACAAGATGGAATAAGAATGGCGAGAAGGGGTCTCCTTGCCGATGACCTTTCAAACTTTTAAAGCGCCCATTTGAAGAACCATTGATCAGGACAGAGAAATTGACATGAGTAATTGATGCTTCAATCCATTTTCGCCATTTGATGCCAAAACCCATTTTCGCCATTTTCGCCTTTAGAAATTGACATGAGTAATTGACATTAGTCAAGGAAAGACCAAGCAACATTATCATATGCTTTTTGAAAATCAACCTTGCAAAGAATACCTGATTGGTTGTGTAGTTGCATCTTTTCTGATGACTACATCCAAGTAAATCTAAAGGCTATAAACTACTAAAAAATTCAAGATTCAAGATGAACACGATGTAAATAGTATGGAAAGTAAAGATTAACACAAGCATATAACGTGGTTCTTCCATGAAGACCTACATCCAAGGGAAAGAAGATGTTTTCTTTATTGATTATAAGGTCTTACCCTTGAAAGAGCTACAAAGATCACTTAGATTTCTCACTCTCTCACCATCTAGATCTCTCTCAAGAATTCTTTGTAATAATAGATGAAGGAACTGAAAAAGTGGATGAAGTGAGAAGTTTGGTAGATGGTATACACTGTTGACATTCAAGTGAACATACTTGTTACTTGGCAGCGAATGGGAACTCCGTCTCTTCAAATTTGACGTGACGAGGGATGTAGATTCTATTTTTTGGCACATGAAGACATAAATATCCTTTGTGTGCACCACTCTATCCAATAAATACACAAGGAAGAGATCTTTCGTCGAGTTTGTTTGATACATAGGTCCTGAGATATGGATAACATAGACAACCATATACTTTGAGGAGAGAAAAATAAGGTTTCTTGTTGTGTAACAATTCTAATGGTGTTTTAGATTCATCTTTTGAAGCTGGAATTCTATTAATGAGATAACAAGCAGTAGTGAAAGCATCTGACCAATATGACTTAAGCATAGAAGCATGGAAAAGTAAGGCTAGACCAGACTCAGTAATGTGCCCTATGCGCCGTTCTGCTAGACCATTTTGGGCTGAAGTATGTGGGCATGAAAATCTATGTATAACTCTTGAGCTATTGAGAAAAGATGTGAATTTTTTATATTTTCCTCCATTATCAGATTGAAAAACTTTGATCTTGTGATCAGTTTGATTTTCTATTAACTTTTTGAATTGTATAAACACTGGCAATGCATCTGACTTCCTAGCTAGAGGATAAATCCAAGTATAGTGAGAGAAAACATCAACTAACAACAAATTATAACGATGTCCATTTCTTGAAACTGTTGGGGAGGCCTATAAATCAGATACTACTAAGCTCAAAGGATTATCAAAAGTTGAAGAACTGATAGGAAATGGATGTTTGTGACTTTTACTTACATGATAGGAATGGCAAAAATAAAACTTTTTATTTGATACTGGAAGGAAAAAATTCTTTATAACTCGGAAAATAGTACGCAACATTGGATGACCTAGGCGTTGATGCCAGATTGGTATTGTAGGTGACACAAGAGCAGGTGGTGACGCTTTGTAAATCTCTCGTACACCGTCAAATATATAGTGTCCATTTCTACTGCTGCCTCGCAACAGTATTTTCTTGGTGTGCAGATCCTTTACATGAAAGAAACCAGAGTGAAACTCAAAACAAACTTGATTATCTTTACAGAATTTTGAAACTGAGAGCAAGTTGGTTTTAATCTCAAGGAGATGCAGAATATTATTGAGTGTAAAGGATCGATTCTTGTGAGAAAAAGATGCATTACCAATATTTTCAATATGTAGCGCATTACCATTACCCACATGGACTTGTTCTGTGTCGTCATATTCATGACGAATGGAAAGGTTATTAAGATCTGCACTCAGATGATGTGTTGCTCCTGTGTGCATAACCCAGTTGTTTTCAGTAGCTCTACCGGGTAGATCAAGATAAGCTTCTGGACGTCTAGCTTGTGCTGGTCCATTGTTTTTCTTAAGAAACCAATAGCTTCTTGTGATGTGGTTCCTCTTTTGCAGATCGGCATGGTACTTCATCATCTCCTTGTTGGTTGTTGTTGTTCATCTTGGGTTGATTCTGTCGATAGCTTTGAGATTGATTCCTTCTATGGTCAGTCCTTTGATAGGATCTTGTATAGCTAGAAGAAGCTATATGATCCACTGGTTGCTGAAGCAGTGCAAGTTGCTATTCTAGGCGCCTATCAAACGACAGTAGATGAGCATAGAAAGTATCCATGTCAATCTTGTCAATGGTACTAAGAGTAGTAACAATTGAGTCATATGCTTGATCTAAGCCGCTTAAGACCGATCACGATATCCTCTTTACTTAGAGCATTACTAGACGCTGCAAGTGCATAAACAAATAGTTGTTTAGATTAAGAAAAGTAATCTTGCATATTGGTGTTACGTTTCTGAAGACCGTGAAGCTGTCTTTTTAGATGCATCAGATGAGACCTAGTTTTTGGAGCATATCTCTTTTCTAAAGCGTCCCATACTTCTTTTGATGAAGTAAGTCTAGTTACTCTGCCTAGTATACCTTCTGTGAGAGATGAAAGAAGCCAGCCTAGCAGGATTTGGTCATGTTCTTCAAACTTGGTGTATGCTGGATTGACTGTCTGAGTGTTTGGTAAATGTTGAGATGGTTTTGCATAGGTTCCATCAACATAGCCTTCAAGTATGTACCCTTCCATAGCAGGTAGTTTGTATCACTCAGTTTTATGTTGATCGGATGGTTTACATGGATTTGGTGTAGGGTTGAGGTTTCTGGTGCTTCCATTGAAGATGAAGATGTGGGAAAAAAGCGTGATTATTGGATCTTTCTGGCTGATACCAAAACAGAACACAATGTTTTTGGTGATGTTTTCCACACATACTTGATGTATTTCTATTACTTTATATACTGATTATATTACCCTAAATAGGGTTTGATTTACATGAATGAGAATAACAATTTACATTAAATCAGAATAGCTGTGAATAAGCCATTGATTGAGGCATGAAGAGACCGAATTTTTGCAGCTGAATCATAGGAGGATCAGCTACAATTACACTTGATAGTTGTATCCTTAACAATTGATGTCTATATTTTTTTTTTGTTAATCTCTCCCCATCTCGCTGATTTTTGGGCATCATGCGGTAAGATTTTAGAAGTAAACTTTGTGATTGAAAATGGTAAGTTAGTGATGATATGACAAAGTTTTATTCGGACCGCATGGTTCGGTTATTCGTATGTTACACATGTAGTTCGTTTTAAGCGGGAAATTCGCAAATCTAAGTCGGGGTTTCGAAAGTACGGACGATACATACGGATTTGGATTATACGGATGTTCGCGAATTATACGGATATAATTCGTGAATTTACTAACCAGGCTTTGGGCATCATGCGGTATTAATTTTTATTAGGGAGGATTATTTGTTTACTCCTTATTTTTCCTTGAGGATTATTGGTTTACTCCTTATTTTTCCTTCTTTTGCAAAGATATACTAAAAGAATAATTCCTTTTTTATAACATCTAATCAGTACATTCTTGAAGCTAAAACTTAACGAATGTTTTCTTGATGACGGGAGACAGCAGTTTCTTTTGATTTAATGTAATGTTATATGGGAGCCGAAAGCTATTATTTTACCACGTAATCAAACTCTTCATCTTGCTTCAAAATGTGCATTGTAATCTAAAATTCCCCGTGATGTCACCTAGAATCTATATGACCTTACTCAAAATCTACATTATTAATCTAATATTTATGCTTTAATTCTGTGTAACTTAACCTAAAATGGGTCATATGGACCCAAATCTGTCTCGTGGCATAAAACTTTCATACCGACCTTATCCAATCTTGTCGTGTTTCTTAATTAGCAAAAGTAAATGGTTTTTGCAGGTGAAATACATTGATCATACTATCAATATCGTGTGTGTTTATCTTTTATGTGTAATGGTTTTTGCAGGTGGCCTGATTTCTATTTACTGTAGTGGTCCTTTATAAATTGCACAGTCATGACTGATCACTTGTTACTGTTCCAGATGGGGGACAAAGGAAATTGTCTATCTAGAGATAAATGGTGAGGTCGGTCATTTAGCCAATGCTTCCTGTGTATTAAAACGATAAATGGAGCATACGTCGAACCACACAAAAGGGTCGTCAAAAGATTCGGACACCCATTTTCGCTAACATTCACCTTCACGTCGGCATAGTTCAAACAAAGCAACCGTAAATGATTTGTCACGTTCTTAATGTGCAAAGAGACGTAGAAAGAAAGAGACCACTAATACGTCGATAGGAAGCGTTGGAAACATGAATGAACCATTGTTATTGTTACAGATGGAGGACAAAGGCAATGGTATATCTAACTCATGGATTCATTTTTTAGTGCATAGCGATAAGTCTATTTTCAGTTCTAGCTGTCATGAACATACACAATTAGATGGACCAGATATCTTAAGCTAATGAGAACCATGAGTATCATATCTTGATATTTCTAATGCACGCGGTAGAGAGGGAGTGGTAGAAAGAAATGGACAAGCATATGTATAATGATAGGTTGCCATGAAAGCACACACAATTTTTTTTATATAGATAAGTTAAGTTACTTGATTAAGGAAAAAAAAGCCGCAGTTCGAATGTTTCCACTAGTATAATCCTAGCACAATTGGTAGTTTCGACAATTTTAATTACCACCAATTGTACAATAATATGCCCTAGATAAATTGAATTTTTTTTTCTTTCATAATTAGTAGTTTTTTCAAATTACATATCTACTGATTATGGAAGTAGCCCCTAGAAATAAATTTTCCCAAACTTTGAAAATTTATATTTTTTCTACTTTCATAATCGATAGTTCTGGAAAATTAATTATCTACCTATTATCAAAGTAGCATCTGAAACAAAAAAAAAAAAAAAAAAAAAAAAAAAAAATCCAAACTTTGAATTTTCGAATTTTTCTCCTCTCATAGGTAGTTTTGGATAATTAGTCATCTATCGATTATGAAAGAAAACTTATTTCACTTTGTATACTTCCAAACCGGTAGATATGTAGTTTGTCCAAACTACTGATTATTAATTCAATTTTATTAATAAATGTGTTTTACTAAAAAAATTGAAAAAATACAAAAGAAAGTAAATATAAAAATTGGAAAAACAATATATAAAAGAAATATAAAATTTTTTAAAAAAATGGGTTAAACTTTAAAGGGTAGAAACGTAAATTAACCAGTAAGGGTAACTTTGTACTTTTGCCATATGTAGACACCCCTTATTCCTTTTCCCTAGATGGATATAAATTAGTCCCCCTTAATTATTTAGGGGTCGCCCCTAGATACCCCAAGTAAATTTATTAATTTTCAATTTCAACTTTTTCTTTCTCCGTAATCTTCTTTTTAGGACAGGAAAGAAACTATAATTTTGTTCAAACTCCATCTTCTTTATCCTTGATTTTGTTATAGGGAGAGAAAACGGATCGGGAGATAAAAATTGTATTTAACTCACTCACTAGGACCTAGTCAATAAAATTTCGCGACTTGTGCTAAAGTATTCCTATTAACTAACCACACACGTCATACTCCTCTTTCCCCGCCGCCCAAATCTAGACGAGTGAAGAATCTATATTCGATACTCTTTCTTTCAGGTTTTGTTTAGATTCTTAAGAAAACAGGGTTCCGTCATTAATTAATGTATGAATCGTAATGGGTTCTTTTAGTCACATTGTAAAAGCTAATGAAAAACGACAAACAAAAAAAGAAGAAAGACCTCAACTGTAAAACCTTATTGATGGACGGTGTTTCTTATCAAGAACAACACATTGGGAAGATTCAAATCATCACGAATGTACACCATTAAACCCCTCAAAGCAGATATATGGACCATCTTATCTTATGCTAATGACAATTAACATCCGTATCGTACAATATCTTCATATTTCTATTGCATGTGGCTGAGAGGGGGATAGAGAGGTACAAATAAATGGACCGGTTTATGGAAAATGACAGGCTGCCGTGAAAGCGTACATTTTTTTCTTGCGGTAAATTAAGTTATTTGGAGATTTGTTCTTATTGATTGAGGCCTTGTTTTTCATTTATCCTTCATTTTTAGCACTAAAATGTTAAACTCAAACCTTCCCCAGTATTATTCAGTTATACCATTTCTAGGGAATAATGTGCTTTTTATGCCGATGTTCAGGGAAAATTAGGGGTTCAGATCCTCTGTGCCAAAATGTTGGTGTGCCCTCTGTGCCCACCAATCCTTTTGTGACATGTGTCTTTCCCTATTTAAAATATATTTTTGGATATATTTTTTTCTAAATTTATTGTTGTCAGATAAGAAAATTAGGATAAAAACCCTTAGACTTGGCCGAATGAATGCAATCTTTTCTCTTCAAGTAGGTATTGTATTTTTCTGCTAATGAAACTTGATGTTCATCGTAAATGTTAATGGAGCCTAAATGTTAATGCATCAATTAACAGTATACATCTTTTATTTTATGGGTTCGATTTGATGCAATCATGATTAAACTATGTAATCTATGTTAAGAATCTGGATTTTCGTCTTGTTAAGTCAGACTTGCATCCCATATCGTGATCATTGAGCCAAAATATGATCTTATTCAAATAAATGGGTGACGACGCATGATTAAGATCTAATTAAACAAGAAGTTGTTATTGTCAACTAAAATCATTATTAATCCTCACCCATCGTTCAAAAAATAATAATCCTCGCGCGTTAATCAATCATGGTTAAATAGTTAACAAAACCAACAATACAATGAAGATCTAAGTTGACTTTGTTTGAACTTTTTGATCTTTCAGTTGATTTTTGATATTTGTTCACGGAGTCCAATGACAGAAATTCAATTTAGGAAGTAAAGCAGTTTACATTTTATTTCCTCGTTTAGTTACGGTAAATATTCAAACAAAATCTATACAAAAAATGTAAGGACAGATGTTACAAAAGGATTGGTGGGCACAGAGGGCACACCAACTTTTTGGCACAGAAGATCTAGACCCGAAAATTAGTGTTTTTCAAAGAGAAACTGTAGCAAAAATTTCGCCATTGTTATCAAAATCAAGTTTATATAAAGGATATTGGACTAGAATCTTCTCTGTGTTTTACGTAAAGGTGGATGTGTCTTTTCCATTAGAGTTATTTAGTGTTTGGGTCGTAAGTTTTGGTATGGCTTCGTGTTTGGATCCTAAGTTTGTCCAATTTAGTGTTTGGGTCGTTGACCCGTTAGTCAACTACGTGTTACAGTCAAGCAGTTAAAACAGTACACGTCCGTTAGTGATCTTAACTCTTATAAATTCAACCGCACATCTCACTCCTTCTGCTTCTTTTCTTCTTTCTCAACTGTAACGACATCAGTTTACTTTGGCAAAAGCTTATTCAGTACTCTTAAATCTATGCTTTCTTCTATCAATCTTCAGTACTCTCTCCAAGGCCAAAGGTTTCTATTTTTATCTCAAAAACTATTTTAATCTGTGTGCCTCAAAAATCACTTGATCGATTTCTGCACCCAAAATCTCATCTTCAAGAAGAAACCTTCGCTTTTGGTGATCAGTTTTGAACTTTAACTAAAAATAATTCATAAAGAGCGACATTTGTAGCTTTGTAATTAACTGTGTACTCACTTCATGAATTTTGATGTTGGATGGAAGAATGATGCTCTTATGGTTGTATGTAGCAGCATCCTTTAAGTTATGAACTTCGTCAATATGGGTGATATAATTTTAAAAAGCGTGATCGGCAATCTCAGATTAACAGATTTACATGGATTTTTGAATTGCACTGAAGTTGTTTGCTAAAATGCCCAAGAATTTTCAATTCAGGTTTAAACAAATTCTGGGTGATGGCAAACGTGTAATAATGAAATTCAAACTCACCTAACTGTTTGACCGCAAAATGTTGTTGACTAACGGGTCAACGACCCAAATACTAAATCAGACAAACTTATGACCCAAACACTAAACCATACCAAAACTTACGATCCAAACACTAAATAACTCTTTCCATTAAAGTTTTTCTTTTTCAGACGATCTACTTTAATATATAGACTTGTAAGTTGTAACTCATAAAAGGCAATTGTTATGAAAACTCAACGATCAGTATGCTGCATTAATCTGTCTTCTTCAAATAGAGGTAGGATCTGATCAAAGAAATCGTAAAAAACCGAACCAAAAAGCGAAAATGAGAAGAAGATATGAAAGTGAGTTTGGGATTTTTTTTGACGTTGGACCAAAGTAACGAACAGTATAATTGATTACTTTACTGATTTCCAAGTTCTAGGATTTATGTCGAAACACATTTCTTATTATTGATAATTAAAGAACGGATTTTATTCAATAAGAACAAGGAGTAATACATCACTGACCATATGACTAACTTGAGTCCATGGCCAATACAATCATCGTAGTTCTTACAATTATAATCCGGACTTTTAGATACAAACGGAAATAAACAACACAAGGTAAACACTAGGAAACGTACTTTGTCATTGCATGACAATTATTCTAAACAGGAAAGACATGAAACACTTAGATTAGGGTAGAACGATTTTGGACTTGATTCATCACCATGCGCGGATGATACCATACCAAGATGTTTTGCTTAGATAGCGGCAAAAACTGGGGTGTCGGATTTGTTGTTGCAGAACTCGAAGCATGCATTGTCACAACTCTTAGAGGCTTCATTCACAGATTCTTCTTGTTCACTTACAAGGCCTGCTAGTCCAAAAAACACAACTAGCTAGTATCAAAAAAGAGAAATTTTTGGCATCCATATATATATATATTTAATTGTTCAACGGAAAGAAGGATCAAACAGAAAAAAATAATGTTCATCATTTTACCCGCAGTAGATTTGTGGAGAGCCATTATGTTACTGCACACGGATGATGTGCATCCCAACTTGCAGAAGTCACTGGTCGCATATGCCTCTTTTGTGTCGGTTTCCTCGTCAGTTTCTATTCAGAGTCCGAAACAACTTTGATTAAATGAACGAAATTAATCGGTTACAAAAACATACCTAATGACTTGTTCATTTTTACATACCCGTGTTCAGGAGAGAGTTTAGTTTAGGGTAATCTTTAGGGCACTTGGACCCAGAGATAATCTTACAATTGCAGCCTGCCGCACAAACTGGTCGAGGAGTACCCGGTAAACGGCAGGCGTTATAGCAGTTTCTTGCCGCCGTGTTCTTGCAACAACTTTTAGCCTCGACTGGAGTCTGCGCAAGGAACAACCCCATTAGGAGTACACCAACCATCACAGCACTGAGAGCAGGTGATTTTCCTTCCATTTTCTTTCTTGAATTCTATATTTCTCTCCTTGAGAAGTTTTGAATATGTAATGTGTTGGTTGATGATTGAAGGAGGAGTTGGGAGGCACTATTTATAGTAGTAACTCTAAACTTCTAAATATCAAAGCTTATCTAACCTCGTCGACTTTTGGTAAGAAATGTCTCTAAGTTCAATGCACATGCAGAACGTGAACAGATAATCTGTGGTGCAAGTGTTTTCTACCACATATGTCTAAAATTAAGAAGATTCTTTTTATCCACCAATTGGAAGTGTTAGAAGGAAGCGTGACACGACGGCTTTTAAAAAAACTGTCAAGTCCGTCGAGATTGGCTACCGGGACTATGATATCTTGCAGTGAAACAAAGCTAATTAACCATGCACTGATGTCTTGGAGATTTGTTCTTATTCGATAAGATCTTTTATTCAATTATCATTACAAAAAGCTTAATTATTTTCCATTTTCTTCATTTTGATCACCGAAATATAAAACTTAAACCTTTGCCAGTACAGTATTTAGTTATACAATTTCTAGAGAACAACGTGCTTTTTTGTCAATCTTTGGGGAAAATTAGGGTTTTCAAATAGAAATTGGAGCAAAAATATCTACCATTGTTATAAAATTGAGAAATTGGGTCAATTGCCCAAATATTTTTAAAACATGGTTTTAATGGACGAGTAAAAATTAGTATGGGTGAAATGGACACCAAAGAAATAGCAAGAATGAATCTGGATTCATCCAGGACCTAAACTTAAAAAATATCGAGGGTGAAAGCCTGGATGCATCCCTGATGTAAGTTAAAAATAAGAAAAAAAATTTGAAAATGGGTAGGATGAAACTGTTTACATCCTGGATATTTTTACATTTTCGTCCATTTAAACAATATCAAATTTTACATGTCTTTTTCACCCAGGAATTGTCGTTATTGGGTTAGTTGACAAATTTTGTGTATAAAATTCATTTTTTTCTAATATATACCTCCTGCACCACGACAACCTTTCAAATAGATGGAAAGAAAGAGACGCAAAGTTTGATCGAGAGTAGAGAAAAGAGATGCGTGAGAAGAATATTGGATTTTATTCTTCTCAGTGTTTTATGTAAAAGATGGATGTGAGTTTGAATCAAATTTCTCTTTTTCACACAATCAAATTTTGTAAAAAGGTTGTTGATTTTCAATTGAGGTTGGGTTTTTCATCGTTTAGAATATTTTGAAGAACTTTTGTAAAGTTTATATGTTTAATATTTATTTATTTTTTGATCGGCAAAGGTAAATATTTTATAGAAGGTTTACCAGAGGTAAGCAAACAAACGCTCAAAAGAGCTTGCAAACCCAATAAATCGAAGCTCGAAAAGAGCCGCAAGAAAAAGAACAGACAAGACAACCCAAGAGAAAAAAACACCAGCGAACACTAAGTTATAAAGAAAGAGTCCCAGTTGGAAAGGGTATAATCTAGAGAAAACCCTTTGAGTTCTACAGAATTGCTGCACCAAGAGTACACTTGCATCTTGACATTTTTGATGACTGAATCAGTGGTGATTGAAGCGTCATCGGGAACTACGGCATTCCTCGACTTCTAAACGCTCCAGCATATGATGCTGGGATCAAGTGACATAACTTGTTTCTTATAGGATGCACTAGTCTGAATTTCCAACTTTTAATGATTGCGTCAATATAATTAGGCATTGGCCAAAAAGCTCCAGTATCATTCCTGAAATATAGCTTAACTTGTGAAGCGAACTTACTATTGGAATATATGGTACATAAATACCCACCGTGAAGATAGAGGTGGTTGTGAAGATATGAGACGACCAAGTCTCGAAGATTAATAGGCTTACCTAGTCAGGATAATTTGTTATCCTCTAGGGTTTAGGTTTAATATTTATGTATCCTATTATCATATAAATAGGATATCTATGTGATAGTAAATCTGTTCACTGAGTATTGAGATCTCTAAATATAATTCACCCATATGGGGTTTCATAGTGGACGTAGGTCAAGTGACCGAACCACTCTAATCTTTGTGTTCTCTTTCCCTCTGATTTACCATTCATATTTTATGATGGTACAAAGCAGGAAAAGATCAGTCTGCTTCCGCTTCCATAGATGATGTTGTTTTCTTTTACTATTTGTGGTTTTCATAATAGCGGTCTCACCTAAATACCAGAAGATTCTACATAATTAGATGAGTATTTCACAGTTTTTTTTTTTTTTTTTGACATCATCATTTTTTCTTCTCTAATCAGCAAGATCAATGGTTGCTGCTTCTGCTTCCATTTTAATTTGGTTTTCCTTGATGCGATATAATCACTCATCACATTTTTCGCTAAATCACAGTTTTAAGATCCCTGTTTTAATATCAAGCATTTGAATCATCTTTTTTGTTTATATGTTTACACAAACATATTTGATTTTCTGTTAACATATTTGTTAAGTCCATCTCAATTAGGTTTACCTAAAACAAACCTATATCAATTTCAAGTCTTTGCTTCTTGAGTTTTGAGTACTGGTCATTTTCAATTAGGTTTACCCAAACCGCACCAAGGCATGCCATGCCCACGACATGCAAACCTAGCCGTGCCACCATGCTAGCCTTCCTATGCGGCCACTAAAACGAAGGCGTGCAACAATCAACGGCCACCCTTCCACCTTAGATGCAAATCTTAGCCTCTAAGATCGCCAGCCAACGCATGGTAACATTTGGCCCAATGCCAAAACCCTAATTTGTTCGCGCCTAAACTATGCCTCCTCGGGCCCGCAACATCCCTCTTGAATTCTTAGTAGTTTCTTGTCGGGCTGTTTTTACCTCCATAAAATACGAGTCCGTACGCGAATTATATAACGATTCTAGTAAAGTGCGCTAATTAGGGTTTCAAAACGAAGGCGTGCGGCCATCACGGTCGCCCTTCAATCTCGGGAGCAAATCCTAGCGAGTCCCGAGGTTACTCTGGACAACGCATGGTAACCTTTGACCCAAAACCCTAGTTTGGCCACGCCAAAACCGCACCAAGGCATGCCATGCCAATGGCATGCCAACCTAGCCGAGCCACCATGCTAGCTTTCCCATGCGGCTACTAAAACGAAGGCGTGTGACAATCAACGGTCGCCCTTCAATTTCGGGAGAAAATCCTAGCCATCCAAGGTTACCGGACAACGGATGGTAACCTTTGACCCAAAGTCTAGTTTGGCCGCGCCAAACCACGCCAAGGCATGCCATGCCAATGGCCGCCAACTTTGTCGTGCCATCATGCTTTGGTCTTCCCTACACGGTATCAAAAACTAAGCGTGCAACGATCAACGGCTACCTTTCCGCTTAAGATACAAAATATCGACCGTCGAAGGTCGCCAAGCTAGTAAGTCTCCCAAGCTCGACTTGCCGGGCAACAACCATGTTATATGTTTTCTCGAAAACGTTCGAGACATCAAACCATAAACCGGGGATCTTCTTTGGGTTTTGGTTTGGCGGAACCTAGCATTCCTGTGGGACCTGGGGCATTACCAGTGACCTAACTGGCATTCTCAGTGACCGGCTTCAGCGAGGATCACTGAAAGTGCCGTATTTTTTTATTAAAATCTAACGCCGGAGTTACGGTCACTTTGAGAATTTGGGGTGGCCAGGACTACAGCATTCTCAGTGACCAGAACTCTGAAAGTGCCGATATTTTTTTATTAAAATCTAACGCCCGAGGTTACGGTATTGAGAATGCTGGTGGCCGGACTGGCATTCTCGAAGTGACCTAGGCTGGCATTCTCAAGTGTAAAATGTCAATAGTTAGGAAAAAATTTGTAATGAAGTATGTGTGTTAGCCTATTTAATTTTCCTAATGGACTAAAAGGGTTAGATAAAATACTATCACATTATATAACTGCCTATGGGTAACCATTTTTTTTAGTTATGAAAATTAGCTCTAATTTTTTTGTAATGCTTTTTTTTTTCCTATAAGGAAATTCTTGATTTGGTGCGGTGAGATAGGCTTGAAAAGACAAGGACCACTAATACGTTTTAGTTTTGGGATTCTTATTCTATTATATAAAAATATATCCTGAAATAGAAATTCCTAGAAGCGATGGAAACTTTTTTGGATTTTTTGTATTTATATTTTTTTTCGTCATTTGGATTTTGGATTAACCTCATTTTTGGTTTTTGCTGGTGAAATACCGTGATCATACTATCAATATCGTGTGTGTTTGTCTTTATGTGTACGTGTTTCATACTCATGGATATTTGTTTCAAGACATGGAATGGCAGGACCATGCCTGATTTCATTCAATGTAATGGTCCTTCAAAAATTGGTGTCCTCTTTCATTCAATGTAATGGTCCTTCAAAAATTGGTGTCCTTCATAATCATGAATGAACCGCTCTTATTGTTCAAGATGGAGGACAAAGGCAATGGTCTATCAGCCATTTAGTGCACAGACCGAGGTATATCCAACTCATGGTTTCATTTTTTAGGGCATAGTAATTAGTTTGGTTTTCATTTTTGGCAAGGATGGTGTATCCACGCATACGACGTGCTGTTTTACATACAATAATAGAGCTGCCACGAACCGATGAACGTACACAATTAATCCCCTGAGACAAAATTTGGACCAGCATCCCCTGAGACAAAATTTGGACCAGCTTATCTTATGCTAATGAGAACCATCTGTATCTTAATATCATATCTTGATATATATATCTCTAGTGCATGTAGTGGAGAGGGAGAGGTAGAAAGAAACGGACCAGCTAGCTTATTAAAATGATCGGGTTGGGGTTGCTATGAAAGCACACATTTTTTTATCGTAAAGTTATTAAGTGGACAAAAACATATGCAAATAATGGTGCACAAGGAGTCACCAAACTAAAACTGAAAATACAAAGCAAAGGAGTAACCAAACTAAAGTATTATTTTTTTTCTTTTTTTTTTTTTTTTGTATAGAAAAAAAACCCATATCCATACTTTGAGAAAGAAAAAATTATAATCCAGGTAAGGTATCGTGGGACATTAATAAACAAACCAACTGGCACTAGCCCAGTTGGCCAGGGTTGGACTTCCAACCTATAGGTTGCGGGTTCAATTTCCGCGTTGATCGTGTCAAAAAAACAAAACAAGAAATTAAAAAAAAAAACAAACATTAATAAATTAATTATAATTAGCTAAGGTATCGTGGGACGCTCATTGCCTGATGAGGCGCTAGAAGATATCTTGGCACATTAATAGTTCGTTACGATGCTATAAATTAGCATGGCATGCTAGTGGCATAAAAGTATCATAGCCAGTTCACACTTTCAACTATGGCTAAGATAAAGAGAAATACGTCAGGCCATAATCTTTAAGTGAGATATGGGAATGCTAAATAATCACATGGCCTTTGACACGGCTTTTTTTATGGCGAGAAAATGGCAAGTGGCGTAGTGGCCTATAATGACGCTTCCATAGCCCGTGGTGGCGTTACGATTATTCTAATAGGCTGAGATCTAAGAGATAATTCAATGAGCTTGGCCTTAGCTACCACAACTAATTTTGGATTTAGTTAGAACTACTGGCATAGGGTTTGGCACGTCATATCCTTAAAATGACAGTAGCGCTGGCCTTGGAAAACTGCGGTTTTGTAGCAGCTTAGTATATTTTGCCTTGGCCACGACAGATAAGAGAGGAATGGTGGGTCCATTACTTATCCACAGGCTAAATAAGTTAATCGACAGTCGAAGGGAGCTTTGGTGGCGTATCTTGGACCTAAGGTAGCGCTAAGGGCTAGCTTAGCGAGCTACGGCCTTAGAGTTGGCATTACATCCAAGGAGCTAAAAGTGATAGGTACCAATTCTATAATGTAACAACTTTTTTTTTTTTTTTTGAAACTTTTTGTTTTGTCTAGCTTCAAGCCATAAAAAAAAAAAGGCAGAATCACTCCTAGTAAGTTTATTTTCTACATGAGTACAGGCAAATGGGTCTGCAATAAATTATTAGTGTACATCCAATAACATACATGTTTTTCTTATTCATATTAGAGTATACAAAATACATCCTTTTTTATTTTTATTTTTTTGATGATAAGAGAGGATTTTATTAGACACTATAAGAATTTACAAAGTCTAGCAAAGGTAGACAAGAGAAAAAAAATACATTTTCCAATTGTTTACAATGTAAGATAAGTTAGAGCAGAGGACCAAGATATGACAATAGTTTAATTATCTCCAGTAGCTAGCTGACTGTCAGTCTTAAAGCTGTAATTGTCTTCAAAAGTATGACGATTTCTTTCTCTCCAGAGGACCCAAAAGCAGGAATTAAGTCCCATATGATTTATGATGTGGCTGAAAGGGAATTACACGACCAAGTATGGGAATAAGAGAATTTGTCTATGGAAATACCCAAGCCCAAAGGTTTACAAGCGTAATAGCCATCCAGATGTTGTTGGCGACCTTATAGTATAGTAGAATGTGATCTTGTGACTATGAGCTATTTCCACAAAGGATGCAAGAATGATAAATATTAATGCCTTTATACTGCAACATTTCAAGAGAATTGAGCTTACCATGTACAACAAACGAGACCAAGAAATTCATTTTATAGGTGGGACTTCAGTCCTCCAAAAAAACTTGTGTGGAAACCCTTCAATACCTTCTCCTATTACCAAAGAATCATGTCAACTGAAAATTGCACATTAGAATTGAGTGCCCATCTTCTTGTGTCAGGTAATAGAATTTGCTGTTGTATTTTAAGGACATGTTAAAGTGGAATTTTGTCATGCCTGATGATTTAATCTCAATGTTGATGTCTAGGGAGGATTCTCTGCAGAACACTCAACAACTTCAGATTTGGCATATGATTGCAATTGCTATTATTTCTTGTTTATGGATTTGAGAGGAATGTCGAGCTTTTCAGAATAAAATGAGCAGTGAGATTGCTATTCGTCAGAAGATCAAGTATACCTTATTCACTTGGTACCTGGTGTTTAAAAATTTAGAGTCTCCTAATTTTCATGATGTAATAATTAACTGGCCTAAGTTTTATTTCGATTTTCTTTGACTGCAGACGTAGTTTTGTTATTTCTTAGGTCATTTCACCTCTCTTTTCTCTTCCTTGCAACCTTTAGAGGAGGTACAAGCCTTTTGATGTCCTTTCTCTTTTTGATCAATATATTCATTTTTACGGATAAAAAGAAAATAGAAATCGTTGGCAGCAATGGAACCTTTTTTGGATTTTTATTATATATATCTTTTTTTGTCCTTTCGGATTTTGGCTTAGCCTCATTTTTGGTTTTTGCAGGTGAAATACACTGATCATATGGTCAATATCGTGTTTGTTTGTCTTTTTGTGAACATGTTTCATACTCAGAGATTTTAGTTCCAAGACAAGAAATGGAAGGAACGTGCCTGATTTTCTTTCAAAGTAGTGGTCCTTTATACTGTTCCAGATGGACGACAAACGCAATGGTCGATCCAGATAATGTGTACATTTTTATTTTGGGGTGAACAGTTATACGTCTATTTTCATTTTTAGCAGGTATTGCATGCATGCATCCAACGTGCTATTTTGCAAACAATAATAGATCTCCACGGACGTACACAATTAAATCCCTCTAAGCAGATATATGGACCATCTTATCTTATGCTAATTACAACCATCAGAATCATACGATATATTCATATTTCTAATGCATCGACATATGGACCAGCTTATTTTTTCTTCTTTTGGTAAATTAAGTTATTTGGAGTTTTGTTCTCATTGATTAAAACCACATAAACAAAATAGCAACGACAGCGTGTTACTATCAACGTATTAGTGGTCCTTTCTTTCAACCTCTCTTCGCCACATGCAAATGGAGAAATGATACTGAAGGTTCTGATTAGATTTGGCGACGACTACAGGCATCACTAAATCAAGAACGATTATATCCGTTCTTAAAGTATTTAGCAAGCTCTAATGGCGCTGCTAAATCAGGAACGCTAATATTCGTTCCAAATCATGTGACTCGAGATTTCATACTCATAGATTTTTATGTACGTGTTTGTACTCATAGATTTTGTTTCAAGATGGAGGACAAAGGCAATGGTCTACCAGACATTTAGTGCACAGACCTACTAGATATCTTCCATTCTACCGACGAAGCTTCTCCACGTTAGGATGTCCCAGCTAACTATATCCGTCTCCTTCAAATTGAGTTATGCTCTAATCAAATAACTTCTCCACGTACGTACAGTTTGATTTTGGAGATGAAAGTGATTTTGGGATTTTGTATGGCGTGGGAGGAACCGAGTACTGTATTGATGTGTTAGTTTTATGCTTTATCTCTAAACAAGCATGAATTGAAAGATATACATTTTACTTCTTATAGATAATTAAGAAACGGATTTTATTCAATAAGAACAAGGTTTAATACATCACTGTCCATATGACTAACTTGAGCCCATGGCCAATACAATCATGGTAGTTCTTACAATCACAATCCGGACTTTTAGATACAAACGAAATAAACAACACAAGGTAAATACTAGGAAACTACTCTGTCATCGCATGACAGTTATTTTAAATTAACAGGAAAAGAGGTGAAACACTTAGATTATAGCATAAAACTAACACATCAATACAGTACTCGGTTCATACACATCCATTTTGAACAATTTCGTACTTGATTTATCACCATGCACGCATGATACATTATAATATCATGTTTCGCTTAGATAGCGGCGACAGCTGCAGAGTCGGATTTCTCGTTGCAGAATTGGAAGCATGCATTGTCACAACTCTTAGCGGCTTCTTTCACAGATTCTTCTAGTTCACTTACAAGGCCTGCTAGTCCAAAAAACACAACTAGCTAGTATCAAAAAAAGAGAAAATTTTGGCATCCATATTATATATATATATATATATTTAATTGTTCAACGAAAAGAAGGATCAAACAGAAAAAAATAATGTTCATCATTTTACCCGCAGTAGATTTGTGGAGAGCCATTATGTTACTGCACACGGATGATGTGCATCCCAACTTGCAGAAGTCACTGGTTGCATATGCCTCTTTTGTGTCGGTTTCCTCGTCAGTTTCTATTCAGAGTCCGAAACAACTTGGATTAAATGAAAGAAATTAATCGGTTACAAAAACATACCTAATGGCCTGTTAATTGTTACATACCCGTGTTCAGGAGAGAGTTTAGTCTAGGGTAATCTTTAGGGCACTTGGTCCCAGAGATAATCTTACAATTGCAGCCTTGCGCACAAAGTGGTCTAGGAGCGCCCGTTAAACGGCAGGTGTTATAGCAGTTTCTTGCCGCCGTGTTCTTGCAACAACTTTTAGCCTCGACTGGAGTCTGCGCAAGGAACAACCCCATTAGGAGTACACCAACCATCACAGCACTGAGAGCAGGTGATTTTCCTTCCATTTTCTTTCTTGAATTCTATATTTCTCTCCTTGAGAAGTTTTGAATATGTAATGTGTTGGTTGATGATTGAAGGAGGAGTTGGGAGGCACTATTTATAGTAGTAACTCTAAACTTCTAAATATCTAACCTCGTCGACTTTTGGTAAGAAATATGTGGTATGAGTGTTTTCTATCACATACAATGCGATATTGATTTTAGCAAAAAAAAAAAAGAAGAAGACTGTTAAATCATTTTACAAAAGAAAATCGTAAATCATTAATGTATTGAATATATATATATATATATATATATATATATATATATATATAATGCATTATTAATTTATATTTCATATGGGGCCTATATAGGTAATCAAAAAAGTATTATCTTATAATTTTAGCGAATTATTAATTTGGCACGTTGTCCCCGACTCGGGACTGACCAAAAATATTATTTAAGAGAGTTTATTAAATAATCGAGTATTAATTAAAAGAGTTTATTAATAAGATTTTTTTATCAATCAATTGGAATGGTTAGAAGGAAGCGTGACACGACGGCTTTTAAAAATCCATGGATGTCTTTCAATTGCAAAATTTTGGACACTAAGAATCGGGAGGAACATTTGGGGTTAAAACAACCAATTCCAAACGGTAGATCAATGAACTTGTTGTAGTTTTGTGTGCCTGGGCATTTTTGATTTTATGCGTGACTTCAATACATTATAGTATTAAAATAATTATTATGCCTTAAAATAATAGGGCTTAAAATAATAGGGAGGCAGAGTGATACTTTAGAGTGCACTGTGCTACTCTTTATCCAAAAGTACAACTAGCTGATATGAATGTAAAAAAAATGTTAAGTCCGTCGAGATTGGCTACCGGGACTATGATATCTTGCAGTGAAACAAAGCTAATTAACCATGCACTGATGTCTTGTAGATTTGTTCTTATTGGATAAGATCTTTTATTCAATTATCATTACAAAAAGCTTATTTTCCATTTTCTTCATTTTGATCACCGAAATATAAAACTTAAACCTTTGCCAGTATAGTATTCAATTATACCATTTCTAGAGAACAACGTGCTTTTTCTATCAATCTGTGGGGAAAATTAGGGTTTTTCGAATAGAAATTGGAGCAAAAATATCTACCATTGTTATAAAATTGAGAAATTGGGTCAATTTCCCAAATATTTTTAAAACATGGTTTGAATGGACAGTAAAAATTAGTATGGGTGAAATGGACACCAAAGAAATAGCAAGAATGAATCTGGATTCATCAGAAGCTTAAACTTAAAAAATATCGGTGGGTGGCTTGGATGCATCTGATGTAAATTAAAAATAAGAAAAAATATTTGAAAATGGGTAGGATGAAATGTTTACATCCTGGCTATTTTTACATTCTCAAATCCATTTAAACAATATCAAAGTTTACATGTCTTTTTCACCTAGGAATTGTCGTTATTGGGTTAATTGACCAATTTTGTGTATAAAATTCAACATTTCTAATATATACCTCATGCACCACTACAACCTTTCAAATAGATGGAAACAAAGAGACGCGAGTTTGATCGAGTAGAGCAAAGAGATGCATGAGAAGAATATTGGATTTTAATCTTCTCAGTGCTTTATGTAAAGGATGGATGTGAGTTTCGAATCAAATTTCTCTTTTTCACACAATCAACTTTTGTGAAAAGGTTGTTGAATTTCAATTGAAGTTGGGTTTACCTAGTCAGGATAGTTTGTTATCCTCTAGGGTTTAGGTTTACTATTTTTGTATCCTATTATAATATAAATAAGATATCTATGTGATAGTAAATCTGTCTCACTGAGTATTGAGATCTTTAAATATAATTCAACAATATGGGGTTTCATAGTGGACGTAGGTCAAGTGACCAAACCACTCTAATCGTTGTGTTCTCTTTCCCTCTGATTTACGATTCATATTTTATGATGGTACAGAAGCGAGGAAAGATCCGATGCGCTTCTCGCTTCCATAGATGATGTTGTTTTCTTTTACTATTTGTGGTTTTTATAATAGTTGTCTCACCTAAATACCCGAGAAGATTCTACATATTTAGATGAGTATTTCATAGTTGTTTTTTCTTGAAATCATCATTTTTCTTCTCTAATCATCAAGATCAATGGTTTCTTCTAATCATTGCATTTTTCGCTAAATCAACATTTTTAAGATCGAATCATCTTTTATGTTTATATGTTTACACAAACATATTTGATTTTATTTTAACATATTAGTTAAGTCCATTTCAATTAGGTTTACCTAAAACAAACCTATATCAATTTCAAGTCTTTGGTTCTTGAGTTTTGAGTGCTGGTCGTTTTAAAAGATCGTGGTCAATATTTTATATATCCTTATACCACATCTATCAAGGATTTCTTTCGAAAATCCCATATTTTAGTTTTTTTTAATCCTTTGTTTCCATGAACTCATGTTTGGTTCATCAATATTTTTTTCATTTTAGGATATCACTAATTTTTATTGATTATCTTGTTTTCCTAAGCAATATTTCATGGTGTTTTAAGTCTTTCGAAAATGTAAGTAATTAAACAACCACATCGTATGTTTTTATCATTATTGGAATTGATTGGGTCAATGAGAGTTTATTTATCCTCAACCTTATATTTTGAAACTACATCATATCTCCGGATATTTTTTTATCTATCAATATGTAAACAAGACAGTCAAATCCATATTGTTTAGGATTTGCCAAATAGTTTTACATATATAATTGCCATGTAAAGGGAAGTTGCAAGCAATCCTAGTGGTATTCTACATGCATTATCATTTTGGTGTTGATACTACAAGACGTGCATCAAATCTTGGTCCTTTATTCGTTTTTGTTTTCAAGATCATATGGCGAGGCGAAAGCTTTGCGAAGATGAAGATTTATTGGCTTACTAGTGTTGATCTTTGGTTTTTAGACAAAGGGTAAAATCGTAAAACCCAGAATAACCTAATGTCAGGTGACACATTTATTAGAACATTCAATGCATGTGATCGAGTAATTAATAGGGGTATTTTTTCAAATTAGGGTTACAACGAACAAAATCCTAATTCCCATCCGTGCCAATGGCAAATCATGCCCGCCACACCTAGCCCAAGCTTCTTGCGCCATGCCAAATGCACTCTGCCTTGGACCTAGCTATGCTAGTCACACCAAACCCGCCAAAGCATGCCTACCATGCTAGCCGCACCTATGTGCCAATGGAAAATCATGCCACCACACACTAGCCCAAGCTAGCCACGCTATGCCAAACACGCTCTGCCTTGGCCCTAGCTATGCTAGTCACACTAAACGCGCCAAAGCATGCCAACCATGCTAGACGCACCTCAGGTGCCAATGGCTAATCATGCCGACCACATCTAGCCCAAGCTAGCCGCACCATGCCAAACGCACTCTGCCTTGGCCTAATATGAAAGTCACACCAAACACGCCAAAGCATGCCAACCATGCTAGCAGCACCTCCGTACCAATGGAAAATCATGCCCAACACACCTAGCCCAAGCTAGCAGCGCCATGCCAAGCCGCACCTGCCTTGGCCCTAGCTTCTGCTAGTCACTGCCAAGCCAAGCACCCTTATCTTGGCCCTAGCCACGCCATGCCAAAATGGCGCCCGCGCCTAGGGCTTGCAAACCGCGCAAGCGTAGGCCAAATTAGCCACGCATGCCATTGGCACATGCCAACACGCATCGTTTGGTAGCTTTCTTACCGGTAGTGACCCAAATTGGCCACGCATGCCATAGGCACATGCCAACACGCATCGGTAGCTTTTCTTACCAGGCCCCGGCCAAATTGGTCATGCATGCCATTGGCACATGCCAACATGCATCGCTGGTAGCTTTTCTTATCGGCCGTGACCCTAATGGCCACGCATGCCATTGGCACATGCCAACACGCATCATTGGTAGCTTTCCTTACCGGTAGTGACCACCTAATATTACGCATGCCATTGGCACATGCCAACATGCATATTTGGTAGCTTTTCTTACCGGCGTAACCTAATGGCCACGCATGCCATTGGCACATGCCAACACGCATCGTTGGTAGCTTTTCTTACCAGTAGTGGCCCTAATGGCCGAGCATGCCATTGGCATATGCTAACACGCTCGTTGGTAGCTTTTATTACCTAGTCGTGGCCCTAATGGCCGTGCGTGCCATTGACACATGCCAAACACGCACCCATTTGGTAGCCTAACTTGCAAGTCGTGCAACCTAGGCCAACTTGGCCGTACGTGCCATTGGCACATGCCTAAAACCAGCTATTTGGTAGCCTAACTTGCAAACCATGCAACCTACCACCAGGAATTCGCACATGCCATTGGCACATGCCACACACGCCACTAGCGGCTACGGCATTGCCGTTTACACTCAACGTGCAACCTACCATCAAGGCATTTCGCACATGCCACACACGCCACTAGCGACTACGGCATTGCCACTTGTACTCAAGGTGCAAACCCGCAACAAAGGCATTCGCACATGCCATTGGCACATGCCACACGCGCCACTAGCAGCGCCACTTGCACTCAAGGTGCAACCAACACTCGAGACATCAACACAAACTGGGGGATGCATTCCAGGGTCTTGGTTTGGCGGTCACAGCATGCAGCGTACACTACGCTCAAATTAAGAAAACGTGAATAGGAATAAAGCGGTCAAATAAATGAGGAAATAATGGTGAAAACGTTTCCACCCATAAACACCATGCGGTTACCACCTCCTCCCATTATTTCACCCTTTACTCTCTTCCTTCATGAGGCCACGGTACGTTTCAATCTCGACTTGTAGAAATAGGTCTTACCTATTTCCACCAGACAACAAGTCTCGATCAGGAGAAAAACACAACACTCTCAGAAAAGGAAACTTTGCAAGCTCTCCAAAAAGGCTTTCATCTCTTGCAAGCTTCCGAAGAACACAATGTTTTTGGTGAATGTTTTCCACACATACTTGGTGGATTTCTATTACTTTATATACCGATTATATTACCCTAAATAGGGTTTGATTTACATGAATGAGAATAACAATTTACATTGAATCAAAATAGCTGTGAATAAGCCATTGATTGAGGCATGAAGAGACCGAATTTTTACAGTTGAATCATAGGAGGATCAGCTACAATTACACTTGATAGCTGTATCCTTAACATTTGTTGTCTATATTTTATTTTATTTTGTTAATCTCTCCCCATCTCGCTGATTTTTGGGCATCACGCGGTAAGATTTTAGCAGTAAAATTTTTGATTGAAAATGGTAAGTTAGTGATGATATGACAAAGTTTTATACGGACCGCATGGTTCGGTTATTCGTAAGTACACATGTAGTTCGTTTTGGGCGCAGGAAATTCGCAAATCTAAGTCCGGGTTTCGAAAGTACGGACGATACATACGGATTTGGATTATACGGACGTTCGCGAATTATACGGATATAATTCGCGAATTTACTAACCAGACTTTGGGCATCATGCGGTATTAATTTTTATTAGGGAGGATTATTGGTTTACTCCTTATTTTTCCTTGAGGATTATTGGTTTACTCCTTATTTTTCCTTCTTTTGCAAAGATATACTAAAAGAATAATTCCTTTTTTATAACATCTAATCAGTACATTCTTGAAGCTAAAACTTAACGAATGTTTTCTTGATGTCGGAAGACAGCAGTTTCTTTTGATTTAATGTAATGTTATATGGAGCCGAAAGCTAGTATTTTACCACGTAAATACGTCAAACCACACAAAAGGGTCGTCAAAGATTCGGACACCCAATTTCCCTAACATTCATCTTCACGTCGGCATAGTCTTTATTGTTCAGAGTTTTTTTTATCTAAAATAGATGGTGCTCAAACAAAGCAACCAACCGTAAATGATTTGTCACGTTCTCAATGTGCAAAGAGACGTAGAAAGAAAGCGACCACTAATACGTCGATAGGAAGCGTTGGAAACATTTTTGGATTTTTTTTTTTTTATATTCTTTGTCCTTTAAGATTTTTGATTAACCTCATTTTTGGTTTTTTGCCGGTGAAATACATTGATCATAGAACCCATTTCGGGTATGATTGTCTTTGTGTGTACGTGGTTCATGCCAGATTTTCATTCAATGTAATGGTCCTGTATTAATTGTAATCATGAATGAACCATTGTTATTGTTACAGATGGAGGACAAAGGCAATGGTATATCTAACTCATGGATTCATTTTTTAGTGCATAGCGATAAGTCTATTTTCAGTTCTAGCTGTCATGAACATACACAATTAGATGGACCAGATATCTTAAGCTAATGAGAACCATGAGTATCATATCTTCATATTTCTAATGCACGCGGTAGAGAGGGAGTGGTAGAAAGAAATGGTAGATAACTTAACACATTATCTGACCATATTTTGGTTTATGCATCGACTAATTTTCCGTTTTCAAAAAAAGTGATATTTTCACCATTTCAATTTCTCTCTATTTGGAAAAGTGATACTTTCACTTTATTGATTTGCCTATTATTAGGAAAAAATAAAACTATGAAAATATCACTTTTTTTGAAACGGAAGTAATATGTGCCTACCCGGCGGAAATTGTTATTTTTTTTTCGTTTTTCTTCCGTCGGCCCTCCCTACCGTGGCAGTGGTGCTCTAGTATATTTGACCAATTAATGGATTGTAAGG